>CALYLW010000642.1:97500-342630 GCA_944989445.1 Ampullaceana balthica | reverse complement strand
GGATGACTATTAGTCCAGGAGGAAGCGTTTCCTCACCCGGGGATGCCAGCAGTGGGTGAGAAGAAATGTTGTTTCATATGTTGGAATTTTACCAAATTCAATGCAATCTTTTTCTTTTCTATGTTATCTCAATTTATGGGAACCCGTCATTTTTTAAATTAATGCAAAGCCATTTCATGGAACAAAGAGATGTGCTAATACAAAATTCTGTTATATCAGCCAAACAATTTGTGAAGAGATGGAGATATCAACTGAACGCCGAGTTAGAAGGAGAAAAAATATGAGTCGGGAAAATTCAGAAGACATGTTCTATCTGTAGAACAAGAATTACAACGAGAAATGTTTTTATCCATGGATGGAATTATACAATAACATAAAATAACGCTTTGATGAGTAGCATGTCCTTGAAAGAAAATATTTGTATATAATACCATGTAACCTACTAAATGAAGCATTTAAACATCAAATAAACCACTACATTGACATTGATAAAGAACAGTTCAATATGGAAAGAAAAAGTGTCCAGGTTTTTATGGCTGTACATACATTACAAGAAGAGACATTATGTTAGAAAAACGGGGGAAAAGGCACCTATTAAAGGATCTATTAAAATTTATTCAACTGTATAGATTGGAAAATTCTGTACCAAACATTGTAATTTTGCTTTGAATTTTTTCAACTATTGCTATCAGTGTCGCTAGTTGTGAAAGGAACTTCTCCAAACTGAAGTTTATAAAAAAACAAACCCGTAAAAACAAAGTTTTTGACTATAAATCCCTTATATATGAGACATAACTAACAGTATTGATTATGTTCAAACGCGACAAACATTTACAGACTGAATCTGTCTTAACTCCCCTTTGCTTTATAACCCGGGGTGGGGGTGGGAGAGGGGAAAGGTCTGGTCACCGATCGCTGGACCGAGCTCAGCGTGACACTTAAAATGTAAACAAAAGCACGCCGGTACATCGACGATGTGGTGTCAACGCGCGAACTGAACTGTCACGTGAAGAAAACCCAATAACAAACCGTGAAATGGAATTACATACGTCGTATAGAGATAAACTAAAAATCCATTGATTTAATTACGGTACGTTCGATCCATCTGAAATTTTAATACGATGCATTGTTAGGTGAGACGGGTCCATGTGACAAATTTCAGCTCGATGGCATTATGGGAAGTGGGTCATTTTTTACTTTTGTTTTTCCGCCCGCCCGACGACGAACAACAGAGACGGCGGTGAAGTTAATATAAGGGATTTAATAAAACAACCCCGCAAAAACAACGTTTTTGACTATAAATCCCTTATATATGAGACATAACTAGAAGTATTGATTATGTGCAAACGCGACAAACATTTACAGACTGAAACCGAAATTATCTCCCCTGGCTTTAAAACTGGGGGAACGGGGGAGGGGGTATGGACATGGACGGGTGGCGTAAACGCGTTAACTCAACTCCAGGGGGTTTACCTGGTTAAAACACGAGATGTGTTCACCGATGGCTGGCGTGAAGTCAAGTGACCCGTAAAATGTTAAATATAGCGACCGCTACATACAGTTTATATAGATAAACTAAAAATGCATTACTTTAATTACCGTACGTTCGATCGATCTGAAATTTTGATACGATGCATTGTTATGTGACACGGGTCCGTGTACCAAATTTCAGCTCCATGGCTTCACGGGAAGTGGGACATTTTCGACTTTTGTTTTTCCGCGTGACCGACCAAGACAGAGACGGCGGTGAAGTTAATGTAAGGGATTTAATAAAACAAACCCGTAAAAACAAAGTTTTTGACTATAAATCCCTTATATATGAGACATAACTAAAAGTATTATGTTCAAACGCGACAAATATTTACAGACTGAATCTGTCTTAACTCCCCTTTGCTTTTAACCCGGGGGGGGGTGGGAGAGAGGAAAGGTTTTGTCACCGATCGCTGGACCGAGCTCAGCGTGACACGCAAAATGTAAACAAAAGCACGCCGGTGTAACAGGCCAGATTAAACCCCTGACCAGAATATACCCGGGTATAATCTGGCCTAGGCCAGAATATACCCCCCAGGCCAGAATATACCCCTTTGACAACATGAGGATATATAGTAAAAAATGGATGAATGACTTTATAAACTTTCTTTTGATGTGTTTAGCTCTATCAGATAGTTAAACTCTTTTTAAAGTAGCAAAATTGTTTTTGTAAAACAAAGTAATAATTAATTATCAAATATTATCCTATGAATGAAAGGAGCATGACCTTTTAATTTGAAAATAATACTCTCGCTTTGTCGTTTTTAAAATATGAAATCTTAAAAAATCTATAAAGTTACAGTCCAAACATATATCTATATATATAAAAATCAAAGTATGTATGTATGTATGTATGCATGTCTGTTATAGCTGACTAAACCATTCATCCGATCGCCATGAAACTTTTGGAGACTTTTGAGTACGCTCCAGGGATGGAAATAGGCTACTTTTTTTTCAAAATTTAACACTCATGGGGCGCCGGGGGCCCATAATGAGAATTTTTTCTTATATGAGCTATATAAAAATTAGTTTAGGGCTTAACTGCTTGGAAAATGAATGGATCTTGACCAAACTTGGTACATAACAAACTTGATAGCCTATATTAAAGTATAATATGGCATTGAACTCCTAATGTCCGTTCCTTCGGGGCCGGGGGCCCAAAATCTTTATTTTTGTAAGCGTTAAATACTTTATTCCCGTTAGCTGACTATACCATTCATTCGGTCGCCATGAAACTTTTGGAGACTTTTGAGTACGCTCCAGGGATGGAAATAGGCTACTTTTTTTTCAAAATTTAACACTCATGGGGCGCCGGGGGCCCATAATGAGAATTTTTTCTTATATGAGCTATATAAAAATTAGTTTAGGGCTTAGCTGCTTGGAAAATGAATGGATCTTGACCAAACTTGGTACATAACAACTTTATAGCCAACATTAAAGTATCATATGGCATTGAACACCTAATGTCCGTTCCTTCGGGGCCGGGGGCCCAAAATCTTTATTTTTTTGTAAGCGTTAAATACTTTATTCCCGTTAGCTGACTATACCATTCATTCGGTCGCCATGAAACTTTTGGAGACTTTTGAGTACGCTCCGGGGATGGAAATAGGCTACTTTTTTTCAAAATTTAACACTCATGGGGCGCCGGGGGCCCATAATGAGAATTTTTTCTTATATGAGCTATATAAAAATTAGTTTAGGGCTTAGCTGCTTGGAAAATGAATGGATCTTGACCAAACTTGGTACATAACAACTTGATAGCCAACATTAAAGTACCATATGGCATTGAACACCTAATGTCCGTTCCTTCGGGGCCGGGGGCCCAAAATCTTTTTTTTTGTAAGCGTTAAATACTTTATTCCCGGTATGATTTACACGATCTTGAAAAGCATTGACTAATATATCTATCATGATCCAGATTGAAATGAACAGGTATTTTAAAGTTAATTTCTTGCACCGATTGGGCCCGGGGGCCCTTAATGTTGTTTTTTCTAATCTTATATCTATATATATATAAAATCAAAGTATGTATGTATGTATGTATGCATGTCTTTGTATAGCTGACTAAACCATTCATCCGATCGCCATGAAACTTTTGGAGACTTTTGAGTACGCTCCTGGGATGGTCACTGGCTACTTTTTTTTCAAAATTTAACCCTCATGGGGCGCCGGGGGCCCATAAAATGATTTATTTTCTTATATATGAGCTATATAAAAATTAGTTTAAGCGTTAGCTATTAGGTAAATTGATGGATCTTAACCAAACTTTGTATATAACAACTTGGTAGCCAATATAGAAATACTAAAGGGACTAATTTCCTAATGTCCATTTCTTCGGGACTGGGGGCCCAAAATGTCTTATTTCATAAACGTTTAATATTTTATTCCCCATTCAATTATTAAAGATCTTGAAAAATATAGATAAATATATCCACAATGAAATTGATTGAAATAAACAGGCGTTTTGAACTTGACATATTGCACTAAATGGGCCCTGGGGCCCTTAATGTCGTTTTTTGCTTTTATGAGCTATATAAAAATGAGTTTATGCGTTAACTACTGAGTAAATGAATGGATCTTAACCAAACTTGGTATATAAAAACTTGGTAGCCCATATTAAAATAACAAAGGGCACTGCACTTCTAATTTTTAATTGTTCAGGGCCGGGGGCCCCAAATGTATTTTTTCGTATGTGTTTGAGATATTATTTCCCATTCTATTTTAACGATCTTAAGAAATATATCAATGATGAGACTGAATTAAAATGAACAGCATTTTGAAATTTACATCTTACATCGAATGGGCCGGGGGCCCCAAATGTCTTTTTTTGTGTATACTCTAAGATATTATTTCCCACTCAGTTTTTAACGATCTTGAGAAATATATCCATGATTAAAATGAATTTAAATGAACATGTTTTCAAAATGTACATCTTGAATTGAACGGGCCTGGGAGCCCCTTAATGTAGTTTTCCTTATATCTACATATATATAAAAATTAGTTTAGGTGTTAGATAATGAGAAAATAAATGGATTTTGACCAAACGCGGTATATAAAAACTTAAAAGCCTATATTAAATTTCGATAGGGCACTGATCTCATAATGTCCATTTCATCGGGGCTAGGGGCCCTAAATGTGTTTTTACTAAATTTTTAATATTGTATTCCCCATTCAATTTTACACGATATTGAGAAATATAGATACATATATTTATATTTTTGTTATGAAATTGATTGAAATGAACAGATTTTCGAACTTCATATTTTAAACTGATGGGCCTGGTGACCCTTAATGTAATTTATTTTTTATCTATATATATTCCTTTTTACTGAGATCGTTGCAACGCACGACGGGTCTGCTAGTTATATATATATATATATATATATATATATATATATATATATATATATATATATATATATATATATATATATATGGAAACAGCGTTATTTGTTTCCATTTAACATTGACTTAATCAAGCACTACATAAATTTGTTGCTTTTCAAACAGGTGCGAATACCTTTGGTTCCTTACCCTTATATTATATTATCATTTAAAGACGCTCCTTCTATACAGAAGGCTATTGCATCCTACGCTGATCCTTGGTTTATGTCTAGTCTTGCAGTTTTATTAGAGTTTTAAATGTTGATACAGCGTTGGTTTTCCTGGTTTCCTCAAGCATCCATTCCACGACGTAGAGACTTATATATATATATATATATTATATCTGTAAAAGTTTCTCTTTATAAAGCCTAATATTTTTGTTTGATTTTTTAATTACTTCATTGACATGGGGTTTCCATGATAATTTAGAACATATTATTACGCATAAGTACTTAGCATCTTGAGTTTTCGATTAAATGTTTTCCATGAATGAAATAGTTTGCATTTTTTTGTTTATAAAGTGATTATTCAAATAATCATTCAATTGATTAATTTAAAAAAATTAATTTTGATTTTGATAATAAAGAATAAAGATTTGAATAAAGACATTTTAAAAATCTATTTAATAAAAGGACACTACTTTAACATTCGAATAGAAATTAAGACATTTAATTTTTAAAAAGTTTAAACATTAACTAATAACAAGGTCCATCATATATACAACATTTAGCACAATTAATTACTTACAGTAAAATTTAAACACTAATTACAACATCAAAATGACCGTTCTGGTTTTGAAGGTAAAGTCCATGTTCTGTCGTTGACTGAAGATCAAAACTTGCTGGATAGGTCAACCAATCCATCGAATCACCTACTTTGGTGTAGACAACAATGTCCAAACGTAAAAGGTTGGCTGTTGCCAGGATTTCTGCATCAGTTGCCCAGACTCCATCACGAGAAATACCAGAAATGTGTATATACTCCTCCACATTTTGATTCAAGTAGTCCTGTAGTTGTTTTGTAATGCCAGTGTTCATATGTTGAACTACTTTATCTCTGAGAAGAATGTGGTTGTCCTCTGTTTCTATCAGAATGTAACTTATGGTAACAGTTTCCATCCCCTTTTGTTTTATATGTACGCCTCGGTTGTTCGAGATCTCGAGTGCGACCATAATATACAACGTTGTCAAAAGTAAGGCCAAGAGTTATGCAAAGACGCTTTCTTTTTGAAATTGTTAGTGGGTTAAAGGCCCTAATCTGCATTGGTTTAGAGACAGGTTGTATCGCAATGATGTCCGCTTCTTCGCTCATGCTTTGCTCATTTTGTTGTAGGCTCCCATTGACAGTACCTTTAACAGAATCATCGAGGCCCTGATTTGGTGAAGAACCCTGTTCATTACTGTAAACTTTAAGGTTACTGACATGGTAGGTGTTTCTGAGTATTTTTTCGGTCGCTATATTCTTTAGCTTAACTCTGCCCTTGTTCAATGATTCTACCACCCTGTAGGGACCAATCCATCGAGGTTCCATCTTCGAACCCATGCGATGAATGCGGCGATGATTATTAATATAAACTATGGAGTCATAAGTTATTTCTTGGTTGCTTGTATTTCTGCGATCAAAGTTACACTTTTGATGCGACTGGGCTGAGTGGATATTGGTACTCACGGTTAGATGCAGCTTTTTCTGAATGGCTGTAAGTGTGTTCAGCACATTAGGGTTGGCATTGTCCAAATACGGTGTTGGTAAAACTGTTCCATCTTCCACGGGCCTGAGATCCGTAGGTAGCTTGGCTTTCCGCCCATACATAATTTCAAAAGGAGTGCACTTGGTTGAGCCATGAACAGATGTGTGGTATGCTAAAAGAACACCAGGGATAAATTGGTCCCAGTCGTTACCTTGTTCATTGACAAGCTTGCTAAGAGTCTCTTTAAGAGTTCTGTTGTCACGTTCTCGTTGACCATTTGTTTGTGGATGGTAGGCTGATGCAATGCGGTGATCAGTTTGAAACTGTTTCATAAGGTTGTCAATAACTATGTTCACAAACTCACGTCCCTGGTCACTAATTAGAATATCCATGCAGCCGAGGCGGCAAATAACAGAATAAAGAAATTTTGCGGTTGACTTTGCACTTCTATCGGGAACAGCAGTTGCTTCAGTCCACTTGGAAGAAGGAAAAATGATCGGTTGCAGTTATTATATATCTATTTCCATTAGTTGTTTCCTGAAGAGGTCCAATCATATCAATACCGACTAAGCTCCATACTTTCACAGGCACTGGTATATTGATCAGTGGTGGTGCCTCCTTGCTGGTGTTTGGTTTTATGACAAAACATTTTTGACAGGCTTTGACATATTGGTGCACGTCATTTTTCATTCTCTTCCAATAATAACGTTCAGAGATTTTGGATAATGTCTTATCCCTGCCAAAATGGCCACCAAAATTTGGGTTGTCATGAAACGCCTTCAGGATATTTGGCAGGCGACTTTTTATTGAGAACTTCCTTTTCACCATGGTAAAGAATCCCTTCTTTTGCTTGAAAAGGTCTTGCTATTTGTCTAAATTGTGACTTGGCGTTTGACCGTTTCTCCGAAGGTAAGTCATAGATCCACTGGGGGTACTTGTGTTTCGTTGTAGAGTAGAATCTTAAAATCTGATCATACAGTTGGTAATCCATGGTTGAAAAAATTTGAGGTCTAGTCGTTTGGGGGGTTATTTTATAGTGACCAAAAATGTGTTCTTAAAGCGCGAAATCCGATTCGACGATTTTGTCAAGATTGGCCTAATCAAACAAGCTTGACACCATTCGCAACTTTACGCTACTCATGTAGATTAACGCATTTCAAAGGAAATACGGCTTGTTTAAAATAAAATAATGGGTGCGACGAGGAGAGAGGTTCTTTTGACAACAGATTAAACGCCGCGTCACGGTACACCAACCGTACTTCTTAACAATAGATGAAAGCGGACAATCCAACTTTGGCGAAATCCAACAAGATTGACCTTACTGTTTTAAGAGTAACATGGGTACAAATGAATTGCGATGATTTAAAAATAAAAATGATTAGCGCTTCAGGATGGGAGGTTTATTTTTAATGTCTTAAGACGTCGCGTCACCGAAGGCAAACCGATAAAGGTACGGAAATACGACGAGCAACGTTGGGGAAGTCAAACGATGTTTAGTCTTGCCCTGTTCTTTTAAACAGCCCAAACTCAAAATAATGAAACGTAATGATTCGATAAATAAGCGAGGTCAAGGAATAATAAATGTTTGAAAGCGTTGAAAAGCAACAACTATAGTTCCTTATCGTGCTTAAATTATTTTTTAAAAATAATCAATTCATTTAGTGCGTGTATGAGTCAATTTTCAAATTACAACCAAAATTTTTTAATAAAAAAAATAAATAAAATAAATAAATAAACAAACAAACGCCGATTCCATCTTACTTGTATTGACTGTAACTATAGATAAAAAGTGACCGTCCTATTAGACATTGTAATAAAATAAATCATTTAATTATCATTATTTTATTGTAAATAAAACATCTTTCCTACTTAAGAAATTAGTTTAACGTCTCTGACAAAGATAAAATACCAATAGAATTTCTAATTAGTCATTCCTCTATTTTTTACTATATATCCCCATGTTGTCAAAGGGGTATATTCTGGCCTTGGCGGTATATTCTGGCCTAGGCCAGTTTAACCCCGGGGTATATTCTGGCCTAGGCCAGATTATACCCGGGTATATTCTGGTCAGGGGTTTAATCTGGCCTGTTACACCGGTACACCTGGTTAAAACACGAGATGTGTTCACCTATGGCTGGGGTGAAGTCAAGTGACCCGTAAAATGTAAACGATAGCGACCGCTACATATAGTTTATATAGATAAACTAAAAAATGCATTAATTTAACAACTATATATTCGATCGATCTGAATTTTTGATACGATACATTATTAGGTGACACGGGTCCATGTGCCAAATTTCAGCTCGATGACGGGAAGTGGGTCATTTTTTATTTCTGTTTTTCCGCGGTGCCCAACCAAGACAGACAGAGAGACAGAGACGGCGGTGAAGTTAATATAAGGGATTTAAAAATTATCTTCGTTCCACAATGAGCGATTACAGACAACAAAATCTTGCAATACTGTCCATATCTTATATATACAGACGCTCCTTCTATGCAGAAGATAATTGCGTCCACAGACCATGACGGGTGATCTGTTGGCAAGTGATGCAGCGTTCTATGAGGGTTCCACGCATTACCCAGCCGCCTAACTAGTGTGAGGTACTCATTCGGAGCTGGGTGACTCAGGGACGCACTTGGCCCGGGAACAAATCCTTGCCTTCACTTGGATTCGAACCCGTGACCATCGGTACGCCAGTCGAGCGCGCTGCCACATGACCACCGTGTCCAAAGAACAAGATATAAACAAATAATTTTAATTTTGATAGCATAATACACGATTTTTCTATTATGAAAGTTAGGAAAGTAAATGTATAAATATGTTTACATACTAATGTATACAATTTCTTTGTCTGAAAAAATCCTTTATTCATAAATACAGAATAGTAATTGGTAATGTTTTTTTTTGGGTGTAAATTTGGAATATTTTTTGTCTCATTGGGGGGGGGTACCTGCGACCACAGTAACTTTCTTATGGCCTTTATAAAAAGGATCTTGTACTTTTACAAATGTGTATTTATAGGTATATAATCTTATTCGGCCTCTTTTATTACTGCTTACATAAATATGGCATGCAATGGTAAACATGTTCCCCACCTTTACTTCGTTTCAATTACAATTATTTATTCATGTTTATTAATTTATAAAAACCATAATATAATCGACTAAGTGGCCGTCCATAAATGACGTCACGCTATTCTGACTGATTTTACACCCTCTCCCTCCTCGTCACACGTCGTCAGAAAAACTTAGACCCTTCTTCAATAAGACGTCACAAAGCTTAAAAGCCTTATTTTCTGTTTGAAAATGAGCATTTTTCAAATTAAATTTTTGCCATTTAAGTATGTTTTAGTGTAACGCTGCATTCTAATATCTAACACGCGTTTTACATAAACGTCATTAAATAAAGTGTCAGTAATCAAATATTTAAGTGGAAATTTATTTAAAGTTGCGCGTTTTTGACGTGACGATACATTTCTTAACCATCTCCCCGCACGTCACACATCGTCACAAACGTGTGACTCCCCCCCCCCAGGTGCGTGACGTCATTTATGAACGGCCCCTAAAAAGGGCGGCAGATTGGAGACCGCCCCTGGCGGCAAAAGTTCTAGCAACGCCCACTGGAACACAGAAACTAGCTACAGCTAAAATTGTCCACAGATCAGTGCAACTCATAATGCCTTTCCCTCACTATTTTGTCTCCCTTCATCAATTACAACGATACTCTTTCTTTGTTTCCCTATCTCTTCCTGCAATTTTGTAAAGTCCATTCATACGACTATAAAACTATATTTTTGATTTTACGAAGACTCTTTGTTTAGTAAACGTAATACCATTAAGTGGGACAAAATTCTATAAATTTTATAATTAATATGAAAAAAGGAATGTGCCTGCCCTTACCAGCCAACTGCTTTAAGTTAAGTTTTTGAAAACCATAAAACAATAATAATCACATATTTAAAGTTAAGAAAATGTAATAATATGTTTAAATGTGAATTGATTTTAGCTCGGAATACTCGGAATCAGTTATGCAAGGCCGTACCCAGACTGTTTTCAGGGGGGTTCGCAAACTTGCACGAAGGCATTTCATGTTCAGATGCCTACAACATATGGTGCTATGACTTCGAATTTGGATGAGAATGTTTAATCAATAATTCTGTACCTATGAATTATTGAGGGCGTTTATTAAACTTCTCGTCTTTTTTGCCTCATTTTGCAAAAAAATAAAAATAAAAATGTTTTCAATGCGTACAGTGACCAAAAAAAGTAGCTTTTCATGTAATAAATAATTAACACTGTAAATAAAAGTTTACAAAATAGCATTTTATTAAAAAATGCAAGTACTCGATCATTCATTTCTTTTATTGTTAATAATGAAAATTGCAGCCGCAAGCGTTGAAGAATTTGAATTACATACATTATGGTACGGAACTGACAAGACGGAAGATCACAATTCTATGAAGTTTAAATTAGAACATCTTCGATGTAAATTCTTCTTGGGATTTTGTTAACAAATATCTGTAAAACGCTGTCTTCGTTGACATTGAAAACGTAGTGAATATGCATCAATGCAAGCTCGGCAAGTCTTTCCTGTCCCATTGAACATCTCGTGTTATTGTGCAAACGTCGGAGTTCACTAAAACTTCGCTCACAAGCGCAAGAAGTCACAGGAATCACACACGCGATTTTCAGTAAGCAATAACTATTCCGATACATCGATTCATTGCAATGTTTTATAGCTTCCGTGCAATTTTGGTAGCTTTGACTCTTCCCGTTGGACGAACCACCTGCTGAATTCTTCAGGGCGCACCTCTGGTGAAGGCAGATCGTGCTCATATAAATCCACAGCGCCTTTCAGATCTTCATACGTACAATTTATAACAGCACTTGGCACAAGAGCTAACAGTTGTGAAGATGTCCTGGTTAAGCCAGAGAACCGCATATCTAGTTCATCAATTATGTGCTCCAGAAACAGTTTAATTAAGTTCCGCAGATAGTGTTGCATCGGCGTTTCTGCTCTCATATTGCTTCGGTAGATTTGCTGCTTAGCAATTTTGGGCATTGAAGCTTCAACTCCTACAGACTGCGCCATGATAACGATATGCTCATAATTGTTTTGAAAATAAGAATCTACATTTGTTCTAATCTCTCTAAACTCTTGCTTTACGTTTTCGATAAGTGAGATAGCCTGAATGATGTCAATCGCTTTTTTCTGAAGTTCGACTGTTATTCCTTCCAGCCTAGATAACAGTTTGTATGTTACAACAAACGACACAATAAATGTGAAGTTACACAAGAAATGAAGAAGTGAAGTTCCTCGAGACTTACTGTCCGTGTCCCAATCTCCAATTGTAGTCAAACTTGGATCCAATCCTTGGTCGTTGTGTTTTCCATGTGGCAGTGAAGTTATCTCAAGAGTCTGAACAACGTAAACATACGATTAATAGAAGTGTTTGTATACCTTGTGGCGCTCAGCCCATCTTGTTTTGCACGAATCTAGAAGTGCCTTCCATTTAGCACTGTCAAATGGAAGACTTGTTTCAATGACGTTTTTTAAAAAGGCTTCACGCTTTCGGCTGTTGCTAAAACATGCAGGTTTCTTTTAATTTGTCAGTAATATTACGCACATCGAGAAGTCCGCACGAAAGCGCGATCACTAGGTTTAAGCGTGGTTGCTGCAGTGTGTGCATACCGCCAAAGGGGCATCTCGCAAAATACGCACTTGAACTCCTGAGACAGCGCCCGACATAGATGCAGCGCCATCATAACACTGGCCCCTCATATTCTTTAGTGGGACCCACAAATCTCTCAATAATGTCAAGATCTATGAGGCCATCGCCTCTCCGGTGGTTCCAACAATGCATTTATTTTCGTTTATTGATTTTCGGTAGTCGTCTTTCAAAAAAAATCTATTTGTTACAACAAAAAGGCACAAATTCGCAGAAAGGGTTTAGTTCGAACGTACGACCCCCCCCCTGTGTACGGCCTTGTTATGGTCAATTTTCCTTCTAAAGTTCCTTGGTCCGTGTGCAAAGTTAATAACCTCGTGTGCAAAGTTGCACAGTATCAATTTTTTGGGCAATATTTTACAAAATTTGCCGCGCAGTAAATCTAAACTGCTGCGTGGCGTCGGCTTGACTTCTGCGTGGCCGCGAAGCCGCGTACCTTAATGGGAACATTGGTCGTGATATTATCCCTTGATGAAAAAATATTTTTACCATGTTCCCAGAATAAGAATAAAAAATGAAATGAGAAACTTTCAGCTTGAATCGGTGGATTATTGCTTTTTTTCTTTACTATAGTCTGGTGACAACTCTGTTTACCGAATTTCTAATGTCAAATAAATTTAACAAGCTCATTCCCCTCTGGCCACTCATACCAACGTTTTCAAACTACACATTAATTATTTACCTGTACAGAATCGGCAAAACTTCCGACAGTTTCCTTCAGCCCACCCCCTGTAAGCGACGTTTGTGCAAATATCACCTTGGTACGTATCACAGTTGCTAAGATGGTCCACACAAGCGGGAGCCTCCGTGGTTAGAGAAGCTACAAATACACAATCAATAAATATTATTTTTATTGAAAAATACCTGATGATAAAATTAAATATAGATCAATACGACCATAAAGTAACAACAGTGACAAGATATAATTGAACAAGAAATGGCATCGCACTTTGTGTAAGTTCCAGGTTCATAACCGAAGCCTTAATCAATTAAATAAACTAGCTAAAATATTAGACGCACTGGGTGGCACCATCTCAAGGGGTGGCATAAAAGTTCTTTGCTGACCCCTGGAAGGGAATTAGGGCTCTAATGAGTAAGCTCTAATGGAAACATTAGGGATCCCCTACGACCTTCGGGTTATGGGACTTACTTACAGATTGGAAATGACTGATCTCCCCTTGATGTTAAACATGGTTGGTGTGGTCGGGGTTGGTGTGAACTCGGCACGTGAATGTAATGTAAACAAGAGCAGACGGATAATACATATGCTTATATATAGATAAACTAAAAATTTCAATAATTTAATAACGGTACATTCGATCGATCTGAAATTTTGATACAATGCATTGTCATCCAAGATCTATCTGTGGTAAAATTTTGAGATCTGGAGGACCATCAGAAGTAGTTTAATTTTACGTTGGCACATTTGAAAAATTGTGGATGGACAAACAGGAACGAAAGTGAGTTTTTATAAAAATGTGGTAAATAAGAATATATAAATTATCAGTTACTGGAGCCCGGAGGCCCAAATAATGTTTTTTTCCCCTAATATGAGCTATATCAAAACTAAAAATCACTAACTCTCCTATTTCCCGTGTAGGTAGAAGCATGAAACTTTTGGAAGTTGTTTAGTACCCTCCGTCAATGGTAACAGCCGAAAAAGATATTTAAATTATCAGCCCGATAGGATCACGGGAAGTGTGTCATTATAATTTATTTTCCGCAGGACCACGACAGACAGACAGACAAGAAGGTTAATTTAATTTATTTAGTAAATCCAACATGATCCTGATTGAAATTAATCGGTGTTTTGAATTGGTGTTGTTAGTCCTATGTAATAAAAGGCAATGTTCTGTGCGGTCATCGATAGCGATTGGTCCCTCAAACTCCTACAGACTCCTACAGCCAATCACTGATGGATAATTTTTTGTCTCATTTACATATTAAACGACGTTCAAAACTAGCTATTTTTGGTGCAGTTTTTTTCCAAGAGTTTATTTTTAGCGGTGCGCGTTGGGATTTGTAATAAAAAACGTATTTACAGAGTTATTTATTATAACTCTAGACACACCGCGGAGGGGGGGGGTAGGGTCTCTGGAAAGACCGCGGTGTTGGGGGGGGGGTAGGGTCTCTTGACAGACCACGGTGTGGGGATGTAGGGTCTCTGGACAGACCGGCGGTGTGGGGGTGGGGTGGACGTAGGGTCTCTGGACAGACGGGGGTGGGTAATGTTATAACTATAACGTATAATATTTTTGACGTGATACACATGGCCGGTCGAGACGGCGGGTCTCTCGACAAACTGTGGTGGAGGGGATGTAGGGTCTCACGACAGACCACGGTGTTGGGGCGGGGGAGGTAGGGTTTCTGGAAAGACCGCGGTGTGGGGGGGGTGGTAGGGTCTCTGGACAGACTGCGGTGTGGGGGGTAGGGTCCCTGGACAGACCGCGGTGGGGGAGGTAGGGTCTCTTGACAGACTGCGGTTTGAGAATGGAAGTAGGGTCTCTGGACAGATGGGGATAGTAATGTAGTGATGTCCTGCCATGAACTTCACAGGTCACCCTACACTTATTCCCGTCATTGGACGGGCTTTGTTGCTAGTATATAATAAAAGGCAATATTCTGTGCGGCCATCGATAGCGATTGGTCCCTCAAACTCCTACAGAATCCTAAAGCCAATCACTGGCGGAGAAAAATATGTCTCTTTTACACATTGAACGACGTTCAAAACGAATTATTTTTGGTGCATTTGTTTTTTCAAAAGTTTATTTTTAGCGGTGCGCGTTGGGATTTGCAATGAAAAAACTTTGTATTTACGGGTTATTTATTATAACTTTAGACAAACCGTGGTGTGGGGAGGGGGGGGAGGTAGGGTCTCTGGAAAGACCGCGGTGCTGGGGGGTGGTAGGGTCTCTTGACAGACCATGGTGTGGGGAGGTAGGGTCTCTGGAAAGACTGCAGTGCTGGGGGTGGTAGGGTCTCTTGACAGACCACGGTGTGGGGAGGTAGGGTCTCTGGACAGACCAGCGGTGTAGGGGGGAGGTAGGGTCTCTGGACAGACGGGGGTGGGTAATGTTGTTATAACTATAACTATATGTATAGTATTTTTGACGTGATACACATGTATGGCCGTCGAGACGGCGGGTCTCTCGACAAACTGTGGTGGAGGGGATGTAGGGTCTCGCGACAGACCGTGGTGTTGGGGGGAGGTAAGGTCTCTGGAAAGACCGCGGTGTGGGGGTTAGGTTCTCTGGAAAGACCGTGGTGTGGGGGGGGGAGGTAGGGTCTCTGGACAGACCGCGGTGTGGGGGGATGGGGTCTCTGGACAGACTGCGGTGGAGGGAGGTAGGGTCTCTGGACAGACGGGGGTGAGTAATGTAGCAATGTCCTTCCATGAACTTCACAGTTCACCCTACACTTATTCCCGTCCTTGGATGGACTTTATTGCTAGTTACAAATAAAATACAAACAAACTGGAAGCAAAAAGAATTGATAACATTGCTCGCCACAACTACGTTCTCCCTATAATACTAATAAAATGATTAGCCGTCCCTACTTCCTTTCCTATATATGCACAGTTCCTTATACGTAGGATTAAGTGTACAGTATACAACACTTTGAGCTTTGGATTTGTAAATCAAATTTTAGGTCACGTATAAAGGGAAATAATAAAATAACACAAATTAATTTCTCTTATCGGGCAATTTAATTATAGTTAATTGTGTGGAGCAAAGAAAGCCAAACACTTGATTATTGATTAAAATACGTTTGCTATCTCCTTGGGGATTTAATAGTCAGTAGTTAAAACATAATTGCCGTAATGTACCAACCATTAACAGAGAAATAAATGGAACCGAAAATGAAAGATGAAAAAATACTACTAATTACAGTAGCAAAACTGAACATTAGAAACATGAAAGTTACTCGAAAACATTGGCCGATAAAGTTATGCTGTAGAATTATTTGAAACGGTGTGTTATTTCTTACAAGAACAATTCGAAGCTATGTCAATGGTCTTGAACAGGTATGTCACATAGTAACAATGTCAAAATACTGATTTATACACATAATGAGACATGAAATACTAAAGTAACAAAACTGAATTGAACAATTAAATTATTATTTTAAATTAAGGCCTTCCTCATTCAATAAATAACAATATCATTTAGTATTTCATTCCTAGATACCATCAGTTTTATAAAGAATAAATAATTTTACATTCCATAGCAGGTTCTGTACGAATGTTTTTTTTTGGTATGTAAGGAAATAGGTTTATATGTTCATGATAAAAGTTAGTTTCACAGAAAAATCACATTCGTTGTTTAAACGTTTAACCAACAGTGCCTTTTGTTGTATATGTTTATAAAAAACACGTTGCCATAAGGTTATCATTCTAACGAATATATAACATCAAATATAACATTAAGATTTGTCTTGATAAATCACAATCAAAGCCATTTGATAATATAATTGTAAAAAAAGGTGAGAATTGTAACAAAAACTTGTTACATATACTTTTAATATGATAGTTGTTTTTTTAAAGGGAAGAAAATAAATACCCACTGGGCAAGTGTTTCATTAGTATTTTCCCCATCATATTTTGTAAAAGATTTAGCTATTACTATTTAATAGTTAATGATATTCTAATATAAATTAAATGATATGTAACTATTCCCGTAAGCATTACTGAGTGTAATTTCAAAATGAATATATCCAAATTGCCTTTTAAAACCATTACAAATACTTGGGTTAAAGACAAAATAATAGCTAAATAAATAATAAAGCTTGATAACTAAAATTCTTTACAAATTTACTTCAAAGAAATGAGTCCATCCAAACAATATAATTTATAGAGTTTAGAGTTCAAGGGCTATACGGTCATTCTTTTGTTTCTTTCACTGGTCACAGAAGGTCGAAGAAACCACTCAAATATTTTAGTGTTAGCAGCCTATTCATGTTTATATTGTCTTGTCTTATCTATACAGACGCTCCTTCTATACAGAAGATTAATGCGTCCACAGACCATGCCGTCTGTTAGCAAGTGAAGCAGCGTTCGAAGGCCACGGCTATAAGGGTTCCACGCCGCGGTCTTTCCAGAGACCCTACCCTAACTAGTGTTAGGTACCCATTCGGAGCTGGGTGGACTCAGGGACCCCCTAGGCTCCGGGAACAAATCCTTGCCTTCACATGGATTCGAACCCGTGACCATCGGTACTCGCCTACCGTACCCCATAATAGTTACGCTAAAATCTGCCTATTATCTCTAATTAAGAGTTATTAATTTTTTGTGTTTGGATATATACTTAAAATATTTTAAAAATAGAGCCTTTATAAAAGTGTGAAGGAAGATTTTGACTTAGGAATCAAATTGAGTATTTCAAGCACATATTAAGTATGATAAATTCTATTGAAATGCTTAAAACGCGTAAGAATTTATTATTTATCACAATTATGTAACTGTCGGAGGTACAAATATTTCATTGTCAAAATTTTATATCCATTTCTAGTTACATTCCAACTAGTACCAAGAAGATTAACTTATTAGCATGATTTGGTCTAATTCAGTGCAAGAAAGAAAATTTAATTTGTATCAGAAAATCTTTGCTTGTGTGTGCGTGTGTGTGTGTGTGTGTGTGTGTGTGTGTGTGTGTGTGTGTGTGTGTGTGTGTGGTGTGTGTGTGTGTGTGTCCAAGGAACATTCACCGCATAATGTACACGATAGTTAAGAGAATAAAATAATATGTTAGATTTTACAAAATGAACTTATCAATGTTTCATGTATTCAACGCTAAATCCAGTATTGAATTAGTTGCCCATCGATTCACTTGATGATTAATATAAAGTGACATTTTAAAATATTTGACTGTAATTCCCCATGTCCCGCTGGTTTAACATTATTAAGCATCTAATTCAAAAATTTACTTTAGATTAATATCATTGCATAAAAATATATTTCAATTTCTTTTTTGTCTAATCAGAATAAAAACAAACTACAATATATGTATCAATAATCAAGTAAATGTCATAGTATGTTTTGAAATGATAATTAAATTAAAGGTTACTTTTAAAAACGTATTTTCAGATTTCAATTGAATGATTGAGTCAGGACAAGTTAAAATGGCAAATGATACCAATGCTAAAATTTCCCAACTTGATGACCTGGTCAGCTCTAATATTAAGCATGTCATCAATCTAGTCGTCTTGAAGGGCATCAACGAGTTAATTTCTTTACTCGGCATTGTCGCCAACGTTGTTAACATATTTATTTTCGCAAAAGTTGGCCTCAACGAAACGATAAACATAAGTCTGATTTCTCTTTCCATTGCCAATCTCGGATCTCTCGTAGTGTTTCAGTGGTTTAACATCTGCACAAGTTCATGGCTTCGCTTAGAGGACATGTGAGTCAAATATTTCGTTGTTGTCGACATTAGCAATTTTCACTTGACAGCTCGATATACTTATTGTGTAATCAATAGAATTCGGGATGTTAAAATATATTTTTACAATCAATTATGCTTTAAAAATAAAATGTAACATTTTATAATACGGTTTATCTTATCGTATTTTAATTTGGGAGACGTAAATTCTTGCGAGATTTCAAGTTGTATACACACCACAATATTAAGACAAAAGTAGTGTGTATTTATCACTGAAAATCTTAACCGTTTAGTCACATTTTATAGCAACACTTTAATGGTAATAATGTTGATGGTTGTCAAATATTCCTCAGCCTATCCATTAACTCCAATGAGTTCCAGAGTTTGACGGCTGGTTTCCCCTACATCTACTTCACTAGAGTCACCGGCTGGATCACGGCTTATGTAACGTTTGAAAGATGTGTAAGCGTTGCTGCCCCCCTCAAAGTTAAGACTATCCTCACAAAGAAAGTAGCAGTATCGTGTAATTCAGCGGCATACCTACTTATGATTGTTAGCGTGTTTCCTGTATATTACACATCACATTATGAATGGGGCTTTGATCCAATCTTTAACAAGACATTGCTGAGGATTTATTACTCCAGCAATCGATTTCAGGTATTGAGTGTGTCAATGTTAATTACAGAGCTCTATGTGCCACTAATATCATTCGCCCTGGTCATCGTTTGTTCCCTTATCCTAAGTGTACAGTTGTTTAACAAGAAATCTTGGCGGAAATCAATAACATGGTCAAGCCATTGTAACAATGACAAGATGAATAAGCCAAGGGCAAGGAAAGAGAACAAAGTCGTTGTCATGGTAACAATGATTGCCTTTATTTTCATTATTTGTTACACTCCCATCAGCGCCTTGTTAACCGCTAGGGCCATTGTTCCAGACTTAGATATACGAGGGCGTTATTCTAATTTGAACCAGGTCTGCGTAACATTCACTTTTCTTATGTTACAAGCGAATTCTGCTGGTAGCACATTAATCTATTATGCAATGAGCACTCGATACAGGCAAGCAGTACATAGATATTGCCTTTAGCGACTTTTAAATAAGTGATGAAAATTAGGTTTGAAAACTTTCACTTTAAATGTTAAACAATATAGTTTATAAAAGTATCAAAGGGAAGACAAAATCTGATGTTATAAAATAAATGAAAAACATTTGTTTCTAGATTATAGTCATTTAGCTTGCATTATAAAATAATAACGATTTTTAAAATACAAATGGAAATAATATTAAGATAAGATAAGATATAATAAAATAGGATCTTTCTCTTCATCCCACCGTACTCATTTATTTTCAGTACATAAATAAAACAAACACGTAAAAACAAAGTTTTTGACTATAAATCCCTTATATATGAGACATAACTAACAGTATTGATTATTTTCAAACACGACAAACATACAGACTGAATCTGTCTTAACTCAACTTTGCTTCATAAACCTGGAGGGGGAGAGGGGGAAAAGTCAGGTCACCGATTTGCTTGACCGAGCTCAGCGCGACACGTAAAATGTAAACAAAAGCACCCCGGTTCTTCGATGGGTCACCTCAAAGCGTCAACTCAAACTTTCACGTGGGAAAAAAAACAATAACAAACCGTGAATTTGAATTACATACGTTATATAAGGAAAAACTAAAAATGCATTAATTTAATTACGGTACAATCGATCGATCTGAAATTTTAATACGATGCATTGTTAGGTGAGACGGGTCCGTGTGCCAAATTTCAGCTCGATCGGATCACTGGAAGTGGGTCATTTTCGACTTTTGTTTTTCCGCCCGCCCGCCCATGAGATGATGAGACGGCCGCGAAGTTAATATAAGGGATTTAAAAAGACGTATTAATACTTATCCAAGTCAACATTCTATAAGTAGACCAATATTTTAAAGACACAAGATCTAAATTATTTCCCAAATGAAGAAATCAGTCATCATCTACAGTCTACACGAAAAATTAACCCCAGTTAAGTTTTTCCACGTGCAAGGCGGACGTGATAACCACTACACTACGAATCACATGTTACTCTGTGAAGGAATAAACACTGGTAAGTGATTAACATTTATTGATCGAGCACGCTAATAAATAATTCTAAGACCTAGTTTAACTAATGTTTGCTATTAAAATTGTAGCATAATTTTATATTTTGCAATTTGAAGGCAGTGTACAAAGAAATTTAATATTTTTCTGTAAAATATTATTTAAAAACACAGAAAATAGACAGACAGACTGACACGCACATACTCAAGGAAACATAGCTACATAACAAAACATAATGTGCGCAATTGTCATTATTTGGTACATTAATACAATTACACAATTCCAAGATGTATAAATAAAACAAACCCGTAAAAACAAAGTTTTTGACTATAAATCCCTTATATATGAGACATAACTAACAGTATTGATTATTTTCAAACATTTACAGACTGAATCTGTCTTAACTCAAGTTTGCTTCATAACCCTAGGGGTGGGTGGGAGGGGGGAGAGGGGAAAAGTCTGGTCACCGATTCGCTTGACTGAGCTCAGCGTGACACGTAAAATGTAAACAAAAGCACCCCGTCGCTTCGTTGGGTCGCCTCAATGCGTCAGCTCAAACTTTCACGTGACAAAAAAACAATAACAAACCGTGAATTTGAATTACATACCTCATATAAGGATAAACTAAAAATGCATTAATTTAATTACGGTACGTTCGATCGATCTGAAATTTTGATACGATGCATTGTTAGTTCAGACGGGTCAGTGTGCTAAATTTCAGCTCGATCGAATCACGGGAAGTGGGTCATTTTCGACTTTTCTTTTTCCGCCCGCCCAGCCCATGAGATGATGAGATGATGAGATGATGAGACGGCCACGAAGTTAATATAAGGGATTTTAAAAGATTTATGTTGAAAGCTAAACTTATTTTTTAATGGCGAAATAGGACATTGAGTTTATATTGGACAATATCTTTTAATAAATATTTATTCTGAGAAAAAAGAAGACTTCGAGGTGGGAGCGTACAAAAAAAACAAAAACAACAACAACAAACAAACAAACAAAAACAGCGACAAGACTCATCTCTTGTGCACAGCTATTAAAAATATCCTAATAACGTGAGTTTGGGTGGAACAAGTGCATCTCGGTAGGAAGATTCCAGTGTTAAATAAAATCTTTAGAATTTGAATCAGTATTTTGAAAATGGAAATGTGTAACCATAATTGAAAAAGTATGTTTATTTGACATTTGAAAAAAATAAAAATTGAATATTATAGATAAAAATACGTTTTGAAATTCAGCTTTTCCCCACGGTAAGAAAAACAAAGAATGTTATAAGGATGAAAGTACCTCGCCTCTGTATGGGTTATGCCACTGATTTTTTAAAATTTTTATCATAATAACAACGATAATCTCCCACGCTCTTTCATGTCTTTTCATTTGCTCCATCTCTCTGACACTTTTATTCGGTCATTGTCAACATTAGTTCATCCTTTTTATAATGCGTCCCAAGCTCTCGATATAAAAAAGTGCAATCACGATTATAATTATAATAAACGCTCTTTTTCTTTGACCATATAATGTTAATACAGTGATACATCGAGATACTAGTGCCCTAACATACTAGTTATTTGAGATACGATCTGTCGAGCGAGCGAAGTTTTATTTTGAAATACGAGTGACATTTGAGACAAGATACGACCCGCGGCGTAGCATACGCAGCAGACGTGCTCATCATAGATAGTGCAAAGCACGGGGGTGGGGGGTGAGAGAACGGACACAAACAGCAGCTCGAAGTAATGACAAAAAAAGCGAGTAAACGTGGAGACACATGTGCACAGTGGTTGTTAAAAATGGGAAAAAGAACAGGCAGAAAAACACATTAAATTTGTAATAAAAATTATTCCCGCTGGGCGCTGGGGCTTGAACGTAGAACTTTCCACGTGCAAGGCGGACGTGATAACCACTACACTACGAATCACATGTTACTCTGTGAAGGAACAACGCAAGTTAGCGCAAGAAAAGTTGTTGCCTCCCCCTTTTCTTTTCATCCCACTACGCTTTCCAACAGTGATCGGTCGACCCCAGCGAGGGTCATTAGTCATGCTCATTTGCACATGCCCGTTTAGGTGAAATATATATATAGATACGAGGAACGGCCAGCTGCGACGCTGCACACGGCCCACCCAGTTTACTGCACCTGCGCCTCGTGCATTATCCCACGTATTCCCCCAGTGTGCTTGTTCATCTCGCTGTCGAAGCATCTTGCTAAGTTTTTATAGGGCTTTGCGCTTTTTGTGCATTTACATACTTTATCACATTTCTTTCTATAACTATGGGTCCGAAGAACGTGATATACATTTTTAAAATTCAAAATACGTAGCAAAAAAAAAGGGGGTAGCATTTTAGGGCTGGTCGGATTAATGGCATTTCAATTAATTTCAATGGGGAAAATTGCTTTGAGATACGAGCAAATTGACATACGAGCAAGATTACGGAACGAATTAAACTCGTATCTCGATGTATCACTGTATTTAAAAGCAGACACAAAATGCGTTCAATATTTACAAATAGGTGTATGCATTGCATGCATATATTTAGGTATAAAACATAAAGAGTATTGTTTGAAACCATCAGAAATCAATATGACATCCAGAGCAAAGTGTATTAAAATAAAATTGAGTTACATCTAGACATACAATGATAATTAGGAAAATTTCGAATGCCATTATAGCTCACGGCCAGTCTCTGTTTGTTCAGAAATCTAGTCGGCTCATATCAGTTGACAATCTTTCTAATGACTACATTTTCAGGATGTTGAAATACTTTTTTATTTCACGTTTTTCCATTAATGAAGTTTTTAAAAGGTTAATGCTAAGCATTGAAGAAACTTGCCCCTTTCTGTAAGGGCTCTTGATTTTAAAAAATGGGCGAGAGGAGACGATGTGGAGGGATGAATGAGGGGCTCAGCGGACAAATTGGATTGTACTTTACAAGCTTAGATTCTGCCGCAGGACAGAAACAACTTCGCAGAAACATATTCCCTTGAACAGCAATGAGTCTGATTGTACTGTTATATTTTATTTAAGTTTTAGAGACTAAAAATATTTATAGAGCACATGTTTCATTGACAATTTAATGCAGTTTAGCTAAAAGATTCCTGACAAACACATACACTGTTTTGTGACATGAAACTCAAAACAACAAACGAGCTTTTCTGCTCCAAGCAAAAGATGTGGTGATAGGACAGATAATTATTATACTCAAAAATTGTTTTCCCAGCTAAACTTCAATTATGAACTTCCTCGAAAATAGGTCCAAGTCATATAAATAATGTTTTCTCTTTTTAAAAATATTTTCATCCAATAAACGTAATTTTTTTTTCAAGCAAATGGTAAGTTGATAAAAATTTAATGCCAAGATTCTATCCGTGTAGATAAGAAAAAGATTAATATAAATTTTAATAATAATAAAAAGCCAATTACATGTATTAAGGTTCAAACACAATGTGTAACAACTAAAAACCAAACCAATAAGATAACTTACCTGTGCAAATTTCACATGTTGCCGCGCAGTTAGACTTAGCCCACGAGAGATAAATACCACTGCATGTATCAGCTCCATATTCTCGACAATTCTGAATAGAATCTTTACATTCTGAAATAATAATATAAACGTACTTTATGTCATTTCCACATGTTACATGTACAAAACATCAAATTAGCTTTTAAATAATATCACGCACCTAACAATAATCTAAAGCAGTGCTTCTCAAAATTTTTAGTATGGCGGACCGGGAGGATTTTTTTCAATTGCACCAGGGACCGGTGCACTATTTTCCCTGCACTGACAAATTTTTCTGTCCTTTTTTTGAGAACATCTGCGAACCGGCAGCGGATGGCCCACGGACCGGCACCGTTCCGCGGACCACCACTTTGAGAAGCACTGATCTAAAGCAGTGGTCACCAACCTTTTTCACGCCGCGGACCGGTAAAAGTTTGATAACTTTACCGCGGCCCACTAACCGGGTATGGGTGGGTGGGGGGTTGTTGGGGCTGCGTCTGCGTTGATCGTTTATTCGTGTATTTTAGATTGTTTTGATTTTATAGTTTTAATTTAATTGTACTTAGAAATTCCTTCAAAATAAAATACAGTTACACAAAAATGAATTGAACATTATTTAATATTTTAATTTACTAGAATGTGAAATCAATGAGAACACTGAGCTTGTTTTTCTGCAACGAGACGGTTCCATCTGGGGGTAATGGGAGACAATTACACCCGAAGTGTGCTGCTTATGTCCATTTTATTCCGTTGTTTTGTCTTCGTTGCTGTCACAGCAGAAAACCCCGCTTCACACAAATAAGATGTCGGAAATGGCAACAGGGATTTAATTGCTTTGGTGGCAATCTCAGGATATTCCACCATGACTTTAATCCAGAAGACTGGAAGAGTTGTTTTCTCGAGCCTAGTTTTAAGGCCACCGTCATTTACAATCTCGAGCAGTTACACTTCTTCTTGCACAGTCATGCTAGATTCGCCTGGTTTGTTAACAAATGGATCACGGATCCTTTCCTTACCAGCTTTTGGGTCTTTTGTGGTTGGAAGTAGCGCTCAAACTCTTTAAAAGCAAAGACAGGTGATCGTGCACCAACTGTGACAAAGGGTGCTCAGGCTCAGTCTCGCATAGAATCCCCACTAATGTTTGAAACATATACAAAATGCTTTTGTTCACGCGCCGTTCTCACAACTCCAGTGTGGCTTTAAATGCAGCTACTTTGTCAGCCAACTTGCAAACAGTTGTCATTTTCCCCTGAAGGGACAGATTGAGTTCATTGAGCTGGCTGAATATGTCACACAGGTAAACAAGTTTTGCGACCCATACCTTGTTACTGAAATGTGCTGCCAGTGGTGACTTCTTTTCTGAGAGAAATCTTTGCAATAGCTCTCGTAATTCATATACTCTGTTTAGCGATTTTCCTCTGGACAACCATCTTATTTCTGTGTACAAAAGTGGGCATCTTTACTCTGCGTCCATCTCCTCACAAAGTTGCTCAAACAGGCGTGAGTAAAAAAAACGGAAATAGAAGTAGATAAGCTTGCCAACTTGGTGACCCATCAAAAGAGCGCCGACATAAAAGCGCAGTGATAAGAGCGCCGACATAAGAGCGCCGACACAGAGCGCAAAGATTGATTGTAGGCGGTTGTCCGATCTGCGCTAATGTGTCAGTGTCATGGATGTTCTTTGGAAGTGGTTGTGACGAAATTTATGGAGGTACAATTATCCGCCACACCGAAGCCGTGTAAACAAAAGGGGAACCACTCTTATCGCATCAAAAAGATACACAAGTGTTGATTGTAACTAATTATGCATTCAATACGGGTCTGGTCAGGGAGGCCAGATCTCGTGATCATTGAAAGCAATCAATGACCAATCAGAAGAGGATTGACTACATCGCCCCTTAGGGTATAACTGCGGATGTAAGGAAGTATCGGTCTTTTTCTGCCAAAGGGGCCGTCCATAAATGACGTCACGCACCTAGGGGGGGGAGGGGGGGTCACACTTTTGTGACGTTGCGTGACGAGGGGGAGGGAGGGAGGGGGGTTGAAGAAGTGTGACGTCACATCTCAAAAGGGTAACTTTAAATAAAACCTCCACTGAAATAGTTGGTCCCTTACAATTTATTTAATGACTTTTTTTTATTTTTTAAAATTTATTTATTTATTTTTTTTATATTTTTTTTAATCAGTGCTTCTCATTGTGCAAGTCGGTAGGCCATCAGACGCTGGTTGGCGTAAGCTATCAAGACATGAAAATTAAATCTAATTATAATCCTTAAGTTTGAGAATCCACAAGATAACATGAAATTTTTACACTGCGTCGTTTGATGTTGACATCAAAGCATTTGTGATGTAACCGCAGCTCCGTTTGGTTCTCTCATGGACTTTTTTGCCCGTTAGCCCAAAATAGACAAGTTTATGTGTGCGTTACCCCCCCCCCACCCCCGGACTCTAGGTTCTGCTCACATGACTCGGGGATTTGGGGGAGCATCGTTAGCCCCCTCCCCCCACCCGAAAATGTTACTGGTGAGTTTTACAAGCATGACAAGTGTCTAAAAATGATCTGAATAGGATTGTGTAGATATTTTAAGTCAAAACGACATGGAATATCCTTTTTCTTTAAAAAGGAGAGGGGGGGGGGAATCTATTTGATAGAATTAAAAACGTTTTAAGTTTGATATAATTGTTTTTTGTTCGATTGGTTTTTGGTCAAACGCCCCTGGCCATTCTATTCTTCTAGATCAGTGCTTCTCAAAGTGGTGGTCCGCGGACCGGTGCCGGTCCGTGGGCCATCCGCTGCCGGTCCGCAGATGTTCTAAAAAAAAGGACAACAAAAATTGTCAGTGCAGGGAAAATAGTGCACCGGTCTTTGGTGCAATGGCAAAAATTCCAGCCGGTCCGCCATACTAAAAAGTTTGAGAAGCACTGTTCTAGATATACATTGTAATGGTAAATGAGCCCATTTAAAATTAGTCAAGTATTCATTAACTTTATTGAATGCATTAAATTCTTGACATCGAAATTCGAGAGGAGCACAAAACCAAATTTTCTTCTTAGCTCAGTTTCTAAGGCATTAATTTTAAATATCATAGAAAGGATACGTGATACAGACAAGACATGTGGATTAAGATTATTGACACTCGTGTCAATTTAAATCAAAGTAGGGTAGATTTGGGTGTCTTCGTATAGTACGTAGGTAAGAAATCTACATAGTTGTCAAATTTAAAAAAAATGCATTTTATGGAAGGAACCGGTTCAATAATGGGCACATGTTGCAAGCGTACACGTACACATGACGTATTTTAATATATCTAGTGGATGTTATATGTCCAAAATGAGTCTTCATTGCCCCCAAGAATTCCCTTTTTGACCCCACATGAGGTTATTTACCTCTGTTCGCCGACCTCTTTCTTACGGGATGCCTGTCAGTCAATTAAGGGATTTTTTTTACAAATACATTTTAAAAATGTTATTTTTAAATATTTTTTTTCTAAACAAAGACGTTAACCGTGATGATTAATAGGCAATGTTTAATTTGTATGCATTAAAATAAATTATAATCTAAGGATGTTAACGCAGTTCGTTTTGGGAAGGCCGGTAAAACGTTTTTAAAAAATGCCCCACGCGGGCTACGATATTGCAATGTAAATCTTCTCTAAATAAATAATAAATACTTAAATGACAATAAAAGTGATTTGAAACATACTTATTTTCAAATAGAAAATAAAGTTTTTTTTTAAATTTTTATTATAGAGGGGGGGGGGTGTCAATGATTTGTGACGACGCGTGACGAAGGGGGGGGGGAGGGGGTAAAAAATCGGCAAAAATCGCGTAACGTCATTTATGGACAACCCCAAACACCAGCAAAGAAAGGACGGCGTCGTGAATTTTTTTCACATGATATTATTGATTTATTCTAATTCATCCTTGGTAAAACTTGGTTTGGAAGAGCCGGCATTCGTGAACGACCAGATTCTGAGTAAGAGTGAGCTCTAGTTCTAGCTTTATTTGCATCTTTATATAAAATATATTTCCTGTAATTACTTAAATGTTAATTAGTGAATAACTCCATGTTTAAAAATTGTTGGAAGATTTTAACCCCACGGTCTAAGATCGCCGTGCGGGGCCACGTGCGATATTAAAATACTCCACGTGTATTCATTAACTATGTGTGATTACACACGCTCTCCATCAGGTTATATTTATATAAAATAAATAACCTTAATATATCAGTATTATTAATCCACGTATGATGTGTTAGCCAGATAGGTCTGCACCCGTGGTTGCAGAACTGAAATCTTAATTTTAATCTTAAATTATATTATGTATTAAATAGTAACTCGCATTAGTGCGAGTATATTTTAATCCCCTTTTGGCACCTTGCTCTGAAGGCTCAGTTGTCGAAAAGGTGGACGATTTATGGACTAAATCAGGGAAAACTATCCAAGTATAATTTTCTATTTTAGTCTGGTTCCTGGTGCATCCCACAACCACAGCGAGTTAACCTGATCTCCTGACTCGAGTCCTGCCCAGGCCAAATAGTCGACACAGGATCAAGAGCTGGACCAGTCGCGGTCTCAAGTATCTTATCCAGCACCCTCCCTCATCTCTGAACGGATATAACAGGATATTGAGGGGGATGATTTATCGTAAACCAGTTAGTAACCGACCCGTGCTAACTGAAGCCAGTTTGTCACATATAACCGTGCAAACTGAAGCCAACTTGTCACATACACACGGTGCCTGTTGATGCCCACCTGTCACATACACACTGTACCCGCGGAAGCCAGCCTGTCACACACTGTGCTTGCTGATGCCGTCTCAACCAGAGGCGAGATATCCAACACCCTGCATATAGAACAGTAGTTCTCCCAGTTGACCTACTTATTCACCACAGAACACACCAGCCAGTGGAGAGCTTGCAGTACCAACTACCCCGCCCCAGCAACAGAGGGAACACGGAGTAGGTCAAAACGACTCAGGCGGACAGTGCTATTACATTTAAGTACCAACCTAATGAACATTAAGTTAAGATGGCAAAACCTGATGATGATAATGTTACGCAAAAAGGGGACAATTAATTTACAGTAACAGCATTACCTATTAGGAACTAGTTTCCACATATGTATACATTGTATATTAAATTTGATTGACTTGAATTTTCACCCCTTTAGTTTGTTGTTTGTCGTATGCGAGAAGATCACTAAAGTTGTACCTTGTGTGCGTGAAGATCATAATTACCATATATCCATCTTGTGTATGGAAAGATGCACAATCCCTAGAGAAATACACCATTGTAAAAATAAAATGTAAATAATTTGATGTTCCTTTGCCCGTGGACCACCAGGCACATCTCCACATAGTGGTCCGTGGACCAGAGGTTGGAGACCACTGATCTAAAGTGAGTCAATAAATAAAATATAAATGATTGCTTAATTACGAAGAAGTAACAGAAAAGTTCATGAGATACCTTAACACATGTAACCGTACTATTACTAAACATTAGCTTATGAAATGTTTGTATGAAGCAACTATATAATTTTTTGAGGGAGTACTTTATTCCTAATTTTTACTCGCAGATACTACCAATTAAGCATACTATTCAACTTTTTAATAGCGTATGATTCCTCAACTTTTATTTAATGTACTATAACTGAGAATTTTTTGTAACTTCAAGTTACTTAATACTATTACATCTAATTGCATACGAAATTTAATAACCTACTTCGCCATTTCTTTAAATTATCAATGAGGGTTGTCATATCTAAGAGTGGAAAAACGCTATAGCCCAGTACATAGTTTTCTTTTCTTTTTTATTTTTTTTAATAACAAAGGACACATCTTTCATAAATCAGACAGTGGAAACTGCCTTTCAATAGATTTGTGCAATCATGATAATATCATTATCATTATTTATGATAAAAGTTATATGACGTTACGAATCTAGAGAATTCGGATGAAAAAGAAGATTTCAAATTAGCCGCATGGACCTGTGAGAGACGTGTTGTTGTGTTTACATTGTATGAGCATGCAAGGACGAGACCTAGTATGAAAAACGTGGTTTGCGATGTGAACTGTAAGCGTGCGTGGTCATGGACTGGGAGGATAGCTGACCAGATAAATAGACGGTTCAATGGGCAACCGAGGAGGTTGATTACATACGAGCTGCTTAAGTGGTTGATTGTACAGTTGATCCCAGTTCAGTGGCGTAGCGAGTGAGAGAGCAGGGGGGACATATGTCCCCGGGCGCCACGTTAAGGGGCACCAAAATGAGTATTAAAACTCATTATTTAATTGTGTTTTGATGTAAACTAATGTATCCCAAATACGTTTGCAAGATTGAATTTTGGAGCTCCGAAAATATATTCATTACAAATCAGTTGGAAAGCATGATTTTGGCGCCCCCATTGAGCGTTAAGGGGCGCCATTCTACTCCTAAATAAATGACACATCCACAATGTAGGATTGCTAGTGGCGATTTAAAAAATAACTGGGAGAGAGAGTAGGGGAGCAGTAAGAGACAAAGGCGATTCTATTAATAGAACGGACAGAGACGACACTAAAACAAACCAAAATGACCAAGACAAGAAAAAGGAGTGGCTTAAAGCAGAAGTTCTCAACCTGTGGTCCGTGGACCACTAGCTGTCCGTGAAGATGTGCCAGGTGGTCCGCGAGCAAAGCATGAAATTTACGCATTGTATGATTCATCAAGAAGGATTAACAAGTAAAAGAATTAACGCAGACTTAAAATATATTTCTGATCTGGCCTAAATAGTTTTAAATTCTATCAAGGCTCGTCCATTAAATTATCGTCTCTTTGATTTCTTATGTTCGAATATGAATCTTGAACATTAACAGTTACTGATGTATACTGAAGTTCGCTGGTTATCAAACTGTTTGAATTACGTGACGACGTAAGAGAGTTTCTTGTAGAAAAAAATTCAAAGCTTGTTGATCATTTGAACCATAGTTTATGGTTGCTGTTCTGCATTGTTGTTGTTTTCTGCATTGCTTACAATAAAAACAAAACATCGTTCGTACTAAATAAACTAATATAGCAGTCTTTTTAATACAAACTACTGTTTATGACTGAAAGTTTTTTTTTATAGTTAGCAAGTAGAATTAAATAAGATGACTGTAAGACTAATATAAATGACATTTGTTCTTTACAAAAGAAAGCCATTACAATATTGTTTTTGGAGCACGCAAAACGTAGCATATTGGTATAGTTTTACTAACTAACATGTATACTACTTATATATATCAATAATCTTCTGTATAGAAGGAGCGTCTGCAACAGATAACAGTATAATTATATTTAACTTTCCAGCTAAGCAGTAGCACAATTTTTAGTAGTGGTCCGTAGCTAAGACACACATTTTTCAAGTGGTCCTTGAATCTCAAAAGGTCGAGAAACACTGGCTTACAGAAGTCTCTCCTCTCAAGGGATTGTGTCGGTATGTCAAAGCAAGTTGAATTCCTTTTATATGAAAAATCAAACACCGCCTCTCTTTCCTGTATCTCTGTGATCAAACTTGATCATTATGATCCACTGTTAGAAAAGCACTTACAAGATTCCCGAGAAAATCCAGGCTCAGTATCTTATTTATACAGGAAATACAAAATGAATTTATCTACCTACTTTCATCGACTGTAAGGAATCAGCTGTTGATTGAAATCAGAAAAAAACAAGTACTACGGCGTAGACTGCGGTATCCTACTTGACTTAACACCCGATCTAAGACAGATTTCTCAAGTCATCAGATTTGTGGATGTGGATTTTCAAACTAAAAAAGAAACCACCAAAGAATCATTTTTAGGTTTTATCCAGATACATTCCAAAGACGCAGCAAACATTGAAAGAGTTATCGTAGAGAAACTTGAATCTAATAACATACCTCTAGCCGACTATCGGTCACAATGTTATTACAATGCTGCTGTAATGACTGGGCATATATCCGGCCTTCAGCAGCGAATATGTGCCAGAAATCACAGAGCATTGTTCATCAGCTGTGACAACCAGAGCTTAAACTTACCAAGAGTACACTCAGCTAAACAGGATCCAGTTGTTATCACGTTTTTGGAACAGTTGAAAGTATAAATTTTTGTTTTCTCTCGTTGGGAAGAATTAAAAAGAGTTGTGCCAATCACAATGAAGAGGGAGTCTGAAACACGTTGGAGTGCACGATCAGAAGCTGTTAAAGCAATTTATGAAGGATTAGATTTCACTAGATGAACTGGTAGAGCTGTTGGAAAAATTCTCAAAACATACAAATATGACGCCTGACACCAGAAGTGATAAAGGAAATTTTGCTGGCAGGTATATTAAACTTTAAATTCCTAGTTTTGTTAAATTTCTGGAACATCATACTTGGGAAAATTGATCGTGTCCAAAAACGAGCAAGAGGTATGTTGAGCAAGAAATTGTCAAAATTCGAGATAATTTGAGCCAGGTTGCGGTAGATAATGGAAAGGAAGATGCACAACTTTGGGAATCGAGGTTGGCAGACAAATTAGACGACATCGGAGGATGCCTGGATAATTAACAAGAGATGCAGGACTTTCTGCAGAAGAAGAATTGCACGTGATATGAACAGCGTAATTGATAGAATCCAACAGGAGAAATCAATACGTTTTTATACGTCTAAAAAAATCCAATCAAATTTGGATTTTTACTAGACGTCAAAACTCTACTTGCTGAGACAAATGTCGATACACTTCGTTGAAATTGCTTAGATTTTGCTAATTTATGCGACACTGGCGTCAATGATAATGAATTGTGCACATAAATCAGTGACTGAAAAATGCTTCTCAGTACCCGGACCGAATTTCTATCGGAAAATCCTTTGGATTTTCTTGGTTTTATTGTTTCATATGGATATGACTTATTTCTGAGTCAAGCGCATTTCACTTTAAATACTTCTAACAATTGCTGTTTCAACTGAAAGCTGTGAGCGGTCCTTCAGCAAACTGAAGCTTATTTTGTCTTATTTACGTGCTTCAATTGGAAAAGATAGTCCGAGTGATCTTGCACTCCTTAGCACCAAAAGAGAAACACTTGAGAATATTAATTTTGACAACGTGATTGACGAGTTTGCGACAATCAAATTAAATCAAGGAGAATCAATTTTTTGTAGACTATGTCTAATCGTATAATTAGTAGAGTATTTTTTTTCAAATAAATTATTTACAATCGTATAGATAAATATTAGTCTGTATTCTATTTCATTAAAATACCAGAAGCTTCGAAAATGAACTATATAAACCGTAAAATTTCAAATTTTTCTTCGGGCCCAGAATCTTTCGGTCCGACAAGGGGCGCTGATTTTGTGTCATGTCCCCGGGCGCACATGACCCTAGCTACGCCACTGTCCCAGTTGATTGTATAGAGTGATTAAAGACAGTTGTTAACCAGAACACAGAGTGTGTTAAAGACTTGTTAATTGACCTATAAGTTCTATTACAGGACCTACTATAAGCCATAATGTATGAAAACGATGACTCAGTAGTCATTAATGAAACTGAAACTTTTGCTGAGTTATTCTCATTATCAAGAAGAGTCACAGAAACTCAAGCCTCAGAGTTACATCAAACCAGAAATGTCCCAAATTTTTGCAATGAGGGTTACAATCCATGAACTAAACGTATATGGGGTCGAATTAAGATAAACTAAAAGGACATACGTTGACACCGACTTACTAGTTTAATTATGTGAGTGTTTTCGTTTGTTATTTAATATTTAAATCCTTTATATTAACTCGTGGTGTCTGCTTGCTTGCACCCTTGATTGCTTGCTTGTCGCCAAAAATTTTGATCAAGTTTTAACCCACTGTCTCGTAAGCTAACGAGCTGAAATTTTGCAGGCAGTTTCGTACCGATGATAAAAACAATGTATCAAAATTTCAGATCGATCGCATGTACCGTAAGTAAATTATTGATTTTTTAGATTATTTTATTTATTCCAATGTATCATGTTGTTTTTTGAGATAGAGTGTCGCGGTGCGTATTATATTGAACAACCTTTCTGTCGCGCAATAAGGTGCGTATTTTATTGACAACTATTTTTATAAACATATTCCTGATCGGTGCGCATTATATTAAACATATTTTACGACACAACTACAATTTTGTATTTTTGGATGGTCTTGCGCTGCGTATTATAATGAACATTCTTTTAGTTACTTCTCGTACATAAAGGATTTATAGTAAAAAAACTTGTTTTTTAAAGTTTTTTTAAAAATTGTAAGTCAGATAATGCTTTTCGAATTTTCTTGATTTTATAATATCTTATTAAAATTATTCAAATTGGATTTTGTGGTAAAGTTTAGAATAAAGATGCTTCTTTTATACTTTTCATCATTATCATAATCAGTCCCGTGACCGCTGCGGTCGTTGGGGGGAGCGCATGGACACATCAACAGATAATGATCTCCACATTTGCCTATCTTGAGCGCCGGGCAATAATTCATTCAATATCATCCCTGTCCATTCCTTTATGTTGTCAAGCCAGCTTTTCCGCTGTCGACCTCTTCGCTGGCCCCTTCTACAGTGCCTTCTAAAATGATAATTTTTGTCAGGGTATCATGTCGCAGTACATGACCGAACCATGCCATCTTTAGTCTCTTAATTGTTGTTACAATGGTTTCTTGACGACCTGCAATATAGTTTTTTTTGTCCCAGGCATATTCATTTGTCTTGTAAATAGGAGATTTGAAGAATTTTCCTCATGCATTTGTTTTCAAATGCCAGCAGCTTGCTTTCAATGGTTGCCATTAGTGTCCAGGTCTCACATCCATAAAGGACAATGGTTTTAACGAGAGCTCTGTAAACAATGACCTTTGTTGGCAGGCCAATGTTTTTGCTGTTCCATAAATTGGTTAGCTTCGTCATTGCTGCCATTGCCGATCCAATTCTAGCTCGAATTTCAGCTTCGCAGGTACCGTCTCTTATAATAATGGCTCCCTAGATATGTAAAGTTATGTACCTCCTCCAGCTTTTGTTGGTTCATTACAATGTTTGCCATACTGGCAGCTGAGGTATTAACCAATATCTTGCTTTTCTCTGAGCTGATTTCCATCCCATATGCACCTGATCTGTCTGCAAATTTATCAGTGAGCTCCTGTAGTTCTTTACTGCTCCCAGCCAAAAGATCTATGTCATCAGCAAATCTTAGTTTGCATACGGGTCTTCCGCCTATGTTGCTATCTGGATTGATTTCACAATTGTACAGTTCGGTGCAATATTCTATCCATCGTCTTAGTACCGCCATGTTATCAGCAAAGAGCTGGCCTTTACTGTCTTCAACTATCGAAACTGACACCTGATGCGTTTTTGTAAGATTTATACTTTTACCTCACAATAAATAAAAGCAGTTGTCATATAGCTAGAGCGAAAAATAGTGTTTTTAAATTCCAAGTACACCGATGCTGTCAATGTTTATTAATGGGTGTTAATGGGGATTTACACAAAAGTAACGTTTCTTCTGGTTTTGCACACGGTCCATAATTAGATTGAATGCGTTCTTATTAATGATTCGGCGTAAGTGGCTATGACGTATAGAAGGTTAGGAGTTGGGGTCAAGTCTAATAAGTAGTTGCACTATAGGGGTTGAAGGAGGAAGAAGTTATAGATAAACTTTGTGTTATTAGCTATTCATGTTGATGAGTTTTTATCATTGTTTTTTTAGTAACAGATGCCACATACATTTCCTTTTCCGAGTAGGCAAAAATAAACAATATGCATGAATTTTGCGATCGGGCGTCATCAAATTTCGTACACGTAACAGCATATAAGATGATCGGAAATTTGTAAACAATATTCACGTTGTAAAACTTGTATATGCTATTTTGAGTGCCAAAATACGATCATCACATCATTTAGCTTATTATTAAAAATATCATGTGGGTACAGAACAAATCCAATTAATTATTTAAGGCAAGGTGATGCCGCGGGGCAATTAAAATATCAATTGGGTTCGTATTTTGCCCGCAGGTCGGACTTTGATCACCCCTGCATTAGACTTAATGTCGCATAAAGTTGATGACAGTTTTTCCAAATGTGCACGTTTTAACGCAAATTTTACAATAACACTTGAAAGTGTTGAGAAAAGCTAAAACTCATAAAATTATAGCTTATTTCTGCTATATCACGAAATATTTTGGTTGATGGGCTGTAATTTCTATATGTACAGCTATTGCAGTAGGATTGGACTTAATTCGCGAATTGGCTTCAGCAAAGACAAGAAAATTATAATATTTGTTCTTCATGTCAAATGTTAAATGTCAGAAAAACAACAAAAAACCTTTATTTATTTTACGATTTAAATATTTAAATAACTTCTTTTTGTAGATTGGTGCTTAGGTTATTTTAAAGTAAGAATTAGGTTAAATCGAACAGCAACAAGGAAAAGAAATCAACTATTATGTATTAAAAACTTAAGTCTACTTCTATTGCTAAATAATACTTTATACTCTTATAAAGTGTTAAAAAATACCAACACGTCATTTTAAATATATAATATTTAATTCATTTATGATGCGAATTATAAAATTTTTGTTAAAAAAAACGAAAGAAATTGACATTTGATCAACATGTATGAGAGTGGTAGAATGTGTGGGGTTGGTGGTTGGTGCCGGGGTTGAGATTTTTGTTCGTTGTCTATGTAAGCACAAATTCCGGAAAATTTGTGTTAATTGGTAGACAGGAGTTTGGTCAAGCGGAAGTTTGGTCGAGTGTAAATTTGGACAAACAGTGTACTGGAAATTTTATTTCCAACAATATTGAGAAGTAACTTTTTTGTACTCTTCCCGTTGTTATCCCCTTCTCCACCCCACAATAAATGGTTTGATTATTTATTCAGAAGATTTGAGTACAGGGATGTTTTACTTATTTTTTTCCTTTTCATGTAAACTCTGCTTGCTGTCGTGCAAGTCTTTCCAAATATTTATTCAGTGACTTGAACTTATTCATCCACATGTCTGAGGCATTCAGGTCAGCAGCTTGGAGCTCAAAATCTCTGATGGAAACACCGGGGATGCAACTCTGGTCAGTGCTGTCCACTGCACACTCTTGTGGATGGGTGATGAACTTTAAAAGACGGGTGTGCTCGCTAAATTCTTCAAAGCGCACTTTAAATTACCGCAGGAGATTGGACGTGAATCCTGCTAGCTGCTGAATATTACGATGTTGAGCAGGGTAACTTGATGTGCACATATCTTTGAGCTCTCCCAGTTTTTCAAAGTGTAGTAATCGACCTGTTTCAATGTCGGCGATGAAGAGTTCTAGCTTGTTTTCAAATGCAAACACTGCTTGTTGCAGGGATAAGATTGTATTTCCAACGCCTTGCATTTTCACATTGAGCTGATTTAGATGTTCAGTCATGTCTACGAGATAATAGAACTTCAGGAGCTATTCAGTGTCAGCTAACTCAGGATGCTCGACATTCTTCATTTCAAGAAAAATCCGGATTTCGCTCAGACAAGTCACAAATCGGCTGAGTACGTTCCCCCCTTGACAACCAACGCACGTTGCTGTGCAGAAGCAGACCAGGATATTTATTCCCAACCTCATCAAGCAGTGTTTTAAACTGGCGGTCATTTAATGCTCGGGCATCAATAAAGTTGACTACCCGAACCACCAGCGACATCACCTCACCAAGCAGCTCGCCATACATCTGAACACAAAGCGCCTCCTGATGTAGGATGTAATGAAAGCTTAGGATGCGTCTGTTTTCATGCTCACAAAGAAGAGCGACAAATCCGCTGTTTTTCACCACCATGCACGGAGCACTATCAGTACATACCGAAACAAGTTTATCCATCGGTAGATTTTTTCTTTAGCGAACTCAGTGAAGGACTCGAATAAATCCTGCCCTCTTGTTGTGCCTTTCATAGACAAAACAGCAAGACTTTCCCCATGTAATGTTTCACCGACAACATACCTTGCAACCACGCTGAACTGGGATAAATTACTGACGTCTGTTGACTCACCTAAAGCCAGAGAGAAAAACGGTGCCGCATTTATGTCCTTCACTTGAATTTCTTCAATTTGATTTGGCATCATGATGCTACGATCGTGAATAGTTCTTGCCGACAGAAACATTTCTTTTATCCGTTTAATTATTTTTTCCTTATTGGAAAAGTCATCAAAAAGTTCATCGGCAACATCAAGCATGAATGCTTTGGCATACTCCACATATGTGAATGGCTTAACGTTTCTTACAAGAGCTAAAGCGCCAGCAAAGCTAGCCGATTTCCAGTCACCTTGTTGAGTCCAAATCGGATTTGCTGCTGACCAGCTTGCAATCTTGATAGCAATTCTTGACATGGTTTCTTCCTGCTGTCTCCCGCAGTATATTTCAATGCAAATGTAGAATGGCATATCTCGAAGTGTCGCTTTACATTTGAACGTTTTATAGACGTAATTTTATCATTGCATATTAAACACACTGCAGAACCCATTCTCTCCATTCCTGCTGAAAAGCACGATACTCATCGTCTTTCTTTCTTTTAGCCATCTTGTCAAAAAGGTTTATAAAATTAGTTAGCTTAGAACGCGATTAAAACGGACTTTTACTTTCTAATCCGACTACAATCTGTTGTGCGGACCCTTTTACACATGCACACATCGTCCGCTATTTTCGAAAGGGGCCGTCCATAAAGTACGTCACGCTCCAGAGGGGGGGGTGTAAGAAAGTGTGACAGTTTGTGACAGGGGGAAGGGGGGGTCCGGCCATGTGTGACATCACGCTGTTTTATCGTAATTTTGATTATTTTTTAAATAAAAAACAACATTTTTTTAGAAAGTGTGACGTACTTTGAGGGGTCTGAGATGTGTGACAGTTTGTGGCAGGGTGGAGGGGGAGTTGAAAATGGTCAAAAATAGCGTGACGTACTTTATGGACGGCCCCAAAGCAATAAACGGCAGCCCCACTTGAGCAATGTATTTTTAAATCCCTTATATTAACTTCACCGGCGTCTCTGTCTGTCGTCATCTCTGTCTTGGGCGGGCGGAAAAACAAAAGTCAAAAATGACCCACTTTCCGTGATCCGATCGAGCTGAAATTTAGCACACGGACCCGTCTCACCTAACAATGCATCTTAAATAAATTAATGCATTTTTAGTTTATCCTTAAATAACGTATGTAATTCAAATTCAAGGTTTGTTATTGTTTTTTTTCCCACATGAGAGTTTGAGTTGACGCTTTGACGTCGACCCATCGAAGTACCGGCGTGCTTTTGTTTACATTTTACGTGTCATGCTGAACTCGGCCCCCCCCTATGGTTATGAAGCAAAGTTGAGTTAAGACAGATTCAGTATGTAAATGCTTGTCGCGTTTGAAAATAATCAATACTGTTAGTTATGACTCATATATAAGGGATTTATAGTCAAAAACTTTGTTTTTACGGGTTTGTTTGATTAAATCCCTTATATTAACTTCACCGCCGTCTCATTCGTCGTTCATCAGAAAAATAAAAGTCGAAAATGACCCACTTCCAGTGAAGCCATCGAGCTGAAATTTGGCACACGGACCCGTGTCACCTAACAATGCATCGTATCAAAATTTCAGATCGATCGAACGTACCGTAATTAAATTAATGCATTTTTAGTTTATCTATATAAATCATTATTTAGAAAGTCGTCTGCTAGAGTGTTGACCTAGCACCTATATTTAGCGGCAGGGGAGATAATTTCGGATGTTTGGAACCGTCTCTCTCTGTCGTTCGTCGTGCCCGTCCGCGACGCCCGACGCGGTGACAAGACCTTTCCCCTCTCCAACCCCCCGGGTTAATCAATACTTTTAGTTATGTCTCATATATAAGGGATTTATAGTCAAAAACTTTGTTTTTACGGGTTTGTTTTATTAAATCCCTTATATTAACTTATCCGCCGTCTCATTCGTCGTTCGTCCCTCGGAAAAACAAAAGTCGAAAATGACTCACTTTCGGTGAAGCCATCGAGCTGAAATTTAACACACGGACCCGTGTCACCTAACAATGCATCGTATCAAAATTTCAGATTGATCGAACGTACCGTAATTAAATTAATGCATTTTTAGTTTATCTATATAAATCACTATTTAGAACGTTTAGAATGTCGTCTGCTAGAGTTTTGACCTAGCACCTATATTTAGCGGCAGGGGAGACAATTTCGGTTTCAATGTTTGGAACCGTCACTCTCTTTCGTTCGTCGTGCCCGTCCGCGACGCCCGACGCGGTGACAAGACCTTTACCCTCTCCGCCGGGTGAACAAGCTTTACGCTGCCATGTTGTGTGGTGTACCGGCGTGCTTTTGTTTACATTTTGCGTGTTCACTTAACTTCAGGCCAGCCACAGGTGTACACATGTTAAATGATTTTCGCGTTGGAACATAATCAATACTTTAAGTTATGTCTCATATATAAGGGATTTATAGTCAAAAACTTTGTTTTTACGGGTTTGTTTTATTAGCCACTTTTCCACAGAAATCACTGCGATCACTGTGATCCCGAATTACAAATCTCTCTCCCTTAAATAGCAATCTCTCTCCTCAGGTTACTAACCCTTTAACATTGATTATTTAATGTCTTCTATCACGCATGGCTCTCCTCATTACTATTCGGATAGAATTGATTGGTCAACCAATATGCGACCTCAAAAGTTTTCCTGCTTCTAAACTTTCAAGAATGTTTTACATCACTTAAGCCATCATAAAATAGAAAATAATTAATACGGTTATTGACTTATGACGAGTGTTTGTTTTTTCGTGTTTTGTTTGTTTGCTTGTTTGTTTGTTGTTGTTGTTTTTTAATATAAAAAATGATTTATAAAAATTATATAGATCATACATTTTTTTTATAATGAAAATTTTTCTGCGAGCCAGATGCAGTCATCAAAAGAGCAACATATGGCTCGGGCGCCATGGTTTCCGGACCCCTGGTGTAAAAGCACATTATTTTTTGTAGTTAATATTTCACAATCCCTACAAAACATTCATTGTTAAATCATCTCAGACTAATTTGTTTTGAGATTCTAAATGTAATTATGTATCTTTCAAAACAACACTTATCAAATTAAGTATGATTTGAAATTAAAAAAACAAACTGTTAAGTTAATTTAAAAAAAAGATAAAATTCTAAAGTAATAAAAAATGTACATGCTGTTCAGATATATTTTGTTTTGTTCAATCATATTCTCTTATCTTAAATTTCTACAACTTCTTTTAACCGAAATCAAGCCAAGTCACGACGTCTTTTTAAAGAAAATATTCGGTGCTGACAATTGGAACAAAAGTTGGTCAGGCACCAGCAGGCTTTCCTTATAAACTTTCAGGAAACTTTTACTTCTTTGTTGACATGACGTTGGGGACTTGACTATACTATGGAGAACATTACAGTTCTAAATTTTTCTTGTATTCTGGTGTCATTTTGCTTAAAACCTTAAACAATGGATATATTAAATATTAATAAACATTATGTAACTCTCGTTAAATGGTTCTCGTTCGCTATGTCAGGGCTCAGCCCAGAGGCGTAACTAGGTTTTTGGCGCCCTTGGCAAATTTATTTTTGGCGCCCTTGATAAATTAACAAGTTTCAGCGTTGCGATTTTTTCATTTGTTAGAAAAAAGCAATGGATAAAAAATCGAATGAGTATTTAAACGCAATTTCCAACAAAGAATTTCCGATTTTTTTTATTCAAGGGAAATCAATCTAGATTACATTAAAAGTCATTTCAAATCAATAATTATGAAAGTAAACAAAACAATTGCTGTTTACAAATTGGTGGTAAAATTACGGGTGTCGAACGAAAAGAGATTTTTTCAAAAATTCCTTCTCGAACATTGTCTTAAATATTATTAGCTTTCGTTTGGCGTTTGTTTCAACCCTATAGCTGTTATGGTTGGCTAGAAATTGACAAAATACTGATATGTTTTCGTTTAAAAAAAAACAAAACCCGTGCGTCACCCGCTGCCGGTCCGCAGAAGTTATCACAAAAGGGACAGAAAAAATTGTCAGTGCTGGGAAAATAGTGCACCGGTCCCTGGTGCAATGTAAAAAATTTCAGCCGGTCCACCATACTAAAATGTTTGAGAAGCACTGTTCTAGGAGATCTAGTAAATCTTTTCTATTTTTTTTACCCTTGCACATCCTTGAGACCTCCTTAACATATTTGCAAAAGACCCGAACACTCTATTTGATATGGTTCAGGAGGAATTGCAGGATCAAGGGTTACAGACATTTCAAATATAGAATATAAACGCAATTTTTCCTACGGGAAGTTGCGTTAATAATTGAATTTCTCTTTTTTATTTATGACAATAATTACGTAGTCTGACAGTGACAGTCATACAACGTGAATATAAAAAATGCATAAGACAAGAACAATACTAATTTGCAGTTTATTATTTACTAAATAATACCAAATAAATTGGTGGATAAACGGGATATTGTTACGTTAATAAAGAATGCAACAAACTTGAAGTAAAGTGTATTATAAATAAAAACAATAGTGTCAATGTGTCATACTCATTATCTCATGCATGACGATAGAAACTCACAAGTAAAAGTAAATTTAAGTAACACTCCACCGACTACAGCACATCACTTCTGTTAGCTGGTGTATTGGCGTGTTGCAGTCAAACCTCTCTAAGTCGAACTCAGGGGGGAAAAAATTTGACTACTAAGTTTTCCAGTTAAGGAAACTGGCGTAATAGGCGCAGATTAATAAAGGACAATGTTGATATTGAGCGGGGTGGGGGGGGGGAACAGCCATAGCGGCTAGAAGGCTTGACAGGAAAGATGGGCTGTGATATTTCATTTGAAAGGAGCCAACTTGTTTTGACCTACCGACATAAGCCCGTGAGAGGAGACACCTTCCATCCCCTCCCCCACTGTACTCCCTCGACTGTGGGATGAGGATAGTAAGATTTTTCTTTTTATAAGAAAGAATGTAATATCCTATTCCCATTTTTATGATAAGAAGCCCCGCAAAGGCAAAAAACATAATGAAAAATATTATAATGGTTTAAATGAAATATATTTAAATATAATTAATTACCGATTCACTTTTTTGTTATCGAGGATAAAAGTGAAATACAGTTGGACCTCGCTAAGTCCAACTTCCCTAAGTCGAAAACCTCCCTATATCGAATTAATTATTAGGTCCCAGCCAAATACCATAAGACTAATGTATTTTTGATCTCATTAATTCCAAGGTTTTTGGCTTTCAACCTCTCTTAGTCGAATTTTCCAAGGCGTTTTGGGTTATTATTCTGGAGTGACATTTCAAAACACGTGTTCCGTAGAGCCACGTAAATGGACGCAAAATCCGACTGCATTTATTTAAATACAAATTTAAAAAAATAGAGATTTAGTGGCGCCCTTTTGAGCTGGCGCCCTTGGCAACTGCCCCGATGCCAACCCGTTGCTACGCCACTAGCTCAGCCGGATTCTACGTAGTGACGATGGGACGACAATTTTGCCTACTCACAGCCCTTTCAATTCACTGGAGAAGAAGACATTTTTATGGGCTGTCCATTTGTTTCTATCTTAACAATTACCAAATGAAATGGGTTACAACCAAACCCCGTAAACGGTCACCCCGCACATTTGTGGTGTAAGAAAAAAATAAAACCCCATCCTCCTGCAATATAAATGGTTAATAGTGGCTGGCTTAGAGATACACGAATAATTGTAAAAATGGGTCGCCGTAAGACACACAAATTAAGGTAAATGGGAATGGAACTCTGGTTAGTATGAGTTATTAAAATCATGATATATTTCTTCCAAATGAGGAACATCAATCATCGCAGTAAATCTCTATATTACTTCTCTTTTTAAAAATTGTAATTTCAACATAACCTCACCTTCAGAACCCACAGGGATAATGATATTCACTTGAGCATTGGACACAATGAAGACCAAGGACAAACTCAAGATCAACAAAAGAATTTGAGTAGCTGCCATATCGTAAACATCTGCTGCTCTCCACAGGTGCAGCATATCTGAGAGATTCTGAGAGACGGGAATTTTAAGTAAAACTCATTTTGAAAAAAAAAGTTCTTAAAGAAAAAAATGACAAGTTGTTGATAAAACAATATAGGCTAAAATTTGAGCTATGGAAAATTTAGACAATAAATTCCATCTCGTTGGATAATATCTAACCATTATAAAATAAAACTCAAAAGGGGAGAGCCCTGTTTTATTGGTCGTTTTATGATCTGTGTGTTTAGGTGTATAATTCTATGGGTATTTCCCGAGAAAATGTTGAAGACTTTGGAGCATATAACATCTGACCATGGGGCGTGGATGAAATCATAATGACAAGAATTAGACCGACAGAGCAAGTGAAATGAAAGAATGTAAATAACACGAAGGAAATTAATAAGTCTGCATAGAGAGCCACAAAGTTGAAACGTGGGTAATATGGAGAACAAACATTTAAATAAATAAATAAAAAAATAAAAATTGAGACAAAGGGTTAAAAATATATAAACATATATTTCCTAAAAAATTTAAAGAGAAACATTAACTAGAAAAAAATTAGGATTAGCCAACGCGACGCTGACCTAGTCACTTCACTTATCTAAAAAGACGTGTAAATGCATGTGTCGTTAACGCTGTGTTTGTGTTTTTGTGTTTCTACGTGTATGTGTCGGTGCCTATATTTGTGTGTGTGACTGTGCCTCTGTGTGTGTTTGTCCTTGTGCCTCTGTGTGTATGTATATATGCATGTGTTAGATTCAATTTGAGTGTGTATGTTTGTGTGTCTCTGTGTCTCTCTGTCTCCGAGTGTGCTTCAAAACCAACTGCAGAGAGTATATATACAGAAGGTACAAAACAATGCAGCGGTCATCGTATTACGGATGAGGAAGTCAGACCCCACCAAGCCGGCTCCTAAGGCTTTCCACTGAGCTTATGTCGCTTATGAAATAAACAACAAATTCCTATGACAGACATTCGGCTGCATAGTGGGTTGGCAGTTGGCACAGCATTAATTTAAAGAACTGACATTTATCTCTAAAGAAGCTGTGTTCTTCTAAACTCTACACAGTCCCTTCTAAAAGTTCCCGGAGTAGATGGGCACATAAAGAAGTCCATTGGAGTGCGCTTTTTTAAAGCAACAGTTATGGAACAGTATTACGAATAATGGACGACGAAGAAACGTAATTAAAAAAAAATGTTTATGTTAAATTTTGAACATGAGAGTGTGGTGAGCATGTTGGACTAGCTTGTGTAAATCGCACTGTAATTAATGTAAAATTAACTATTGTTCTCATCATCTTTGATGGCCTGTCGATCGGCCGATTGGTCTGTCATGTACGCAAGTTTGACAACGCATTGACATAATGTCGAGTCACCTATGTGACTATATTTGAGTTTTAAAAATGTAATGATTTCGATTTGTCGATACATTCACGAGTCATAGTCACATTTTTACAAAGACAAGCGTACTGGAGAGTGTGTAGTGCACGAATTTTTAAAAAATACTTAATTCATTCTAGTCGCTTTCTAGGGAACCAATTTAAGACTAGTGCATCATTATGACATTGTGCTGCATTGTTCAACTAATTTTATGACAATGGCTCAGTTTTTCAAATTGTAGAAAATGGTGGCAAGCACTTTCCCTAAGTATTTGTTGCACAACTTTCTTCTACGTTACATTTGAACAAAAGCACTTGGATATTTGCTTCAATCAACTGTCATTTGACAATATTTATTCCTCGAAATTACATTTTAGAGCCCTAATTCTAATCATATGATATTCTTATTTGGTAATTTCAATGCTTTTGTTTTCATTAAGTCGGTTTAACTTTTAAACATACTTTAAGATTGCAAAGATCAAAGCATCAATTCAAGAGGGTAATGTTCAAATTATGATGTAATTTTTGAAATACTTTACTGCTTGATATTTTAAATAAATAATATAGATATGAGATGAAGACGTGGACTGCATCATTACTATCAAGTAGCGAGGCCGAAAATTATCGTCTCGCGTGCCTCTCAAAACACGCGGGACGCGAGTTTAAGACCCTTAAAATGAAGGGGAAATTTCTGTAAATTACTCAGCCGCTATGACTTGCTAGCGAGTCATACTTCCCAGGAGAAGGGAAGGAGAAGGTCCACTTCTGAGTTTCGCTAACTTTAACCGGACTCATTCCACGATGAAATATCAGCCAAATTTATGATTATTGTGTCATGTTCGATAAACTTTTGACGTAATAACAACGGGTTTAAGTCGTCGGCTTTCCAAAAAAGGCGATTGAAACAGGTAAGCAGCTAAGAAAAAGAATTTTTTAAAAAAAGCTCGTTAAAAATTAAACAATATAAATTAAATTGAAAATTAATGTATAAATTACGACTAGCTTTAAATGCATATCCATAAAAGGGTCAAGTGAGAGAGAGAGTAAGAGAGAGAGAAAAAGAAAGAAGAAAGAGAGAGAGAGAGAGAGAGAGAGAGAGAGAGAGAGAGAGAGAGAGAGAGAGAGATACACAAAGAGAGTAAGAAGGACATAGAGGGATATAGAAAGGTGTCAGGCATGGTTACTAAATGAGTTTTGATACAAAATGTACCAAACAAAACTATTGCTTGTTTACACGTCATTGTCTATTCAAGTCTATTGCATGTTTACATATTAATGTTGATGTGGTTCCATGGCGTTTCGACCACGACGTTTTGACTCCGGTCGATTCGACCACGGACGATTGGACCCCTGATAGTTTGACCACAAGACGTTTCGACCCCACGAGGATTCGTCCCCTTTCGTTTCTACATCGTAATATTAATTTTTTAAAATACGATTTTATTTATTTATTATTTTTAAAATTTAATTTTCGTATACAAATAATATAGTTCATTATTTTATCTATTAAAAATGGAAAAAATCGTGAAAGAGTTATTATTAACTTCTTCAATTCATGATAGGACGATTGAAAAAATTCTATACGCTGACAAATACTCAATATTCAATGCGAATTCATGATTTTGATAAATGCGGTATTCCACGGTAGATTCCATTTTTACGTTATCACATACGAAATTTTTAAGCAGGTAATGTTGAGCAAATAATGTTCCTCTTTTATAAGCCCCATAAAAGCGTCGGTAGAAAGTCCTTCCCCACTCTGATACGATGCAATCGGAAAATAAAAATCCCATGAGGTGAGATAGTCCTTTGTAAAGGTAACTACATTCTCTCTGTCCTCACTCCCATTATTTATCTTTCTCATAACTCTCACCAGCACATCATGTCCTGTGGTGGTCACCTAGCCCAACCCTTCTAACATGTCATCATGTAACATGTGCTAGCTAATGTCCAGCCTCTGGTCTCGCTAGACTTTTCGTGATCTCCACCCCAATCCAGGTATCTACAAGCTTACGAATCACCATTACCATATGCTACTATAATATGCTATCTATAGGTTACTTACATACATCACATTATGACTTAAAGTTCCTGTTTTATATTTTTGTATTTTTTCAATATTTATACTACATTTTTTCATTTCGTCAGTTTTCGAACCATCCATGGGTCGAATCGTCCGGGGTCGAAACGTCCTGTGGTCGAATCGGCATGGTCGAACCGCCCGGGGTTAAAATGTCCGACCACCATTCATAGTTATATCATGTTTACACATCCAATGTCTCTTGCATGTTTACTTGTCCATGGTGTATTTAAATGTTTACACATCGATTACGTGTTTACATGTTTATTGTCTTTTGCATGAATACACGTTCAAGGTCTCTTTAATGTTTACACTCCCATGGTGTATTTAAATGTGTACACATCCATGGTCTATTGCATGTTTACACATCTATTGTCTATTGCATGTTTACACATCTATTTTCTATTGCATATTTACACATCCATTGTCTATTGCATGTTTACACGTTAATGGTGTATTTGAATGCTTACAAGCCATTCATGGTTATACGCCCATTGTCTTTTGCATGTTTACACATGTTCACTAATTGCATGTTAACACGTCCATGGTCTCTTACCTATTTAAAGGTCCATGGTGTATTTTAATTTTTACACGTCTATTGCATGTTAACACTCCATGGCATATTGCTTTGTTTACGTGTCCAGTGTCTATTGCTTGTTTGTCAAGGTCAAATGACTACAAGGGGCATTTTACTTGTGAGCCAACTGTTCCCATCGTAAGCTCCTTTAAAATCTTTATATTATCACATAACATAAACACCAACTATAACCGTTTTGGGGTATATAATTAATTACGCATAATAATAATTGGATAATATTTACTTCGCATTTCGCGCGCTATTGCTCATTGCAGTGCTAAAATTGTAATATTAAATATAATAGTGCAGTTCACTCCTTGGCATATAAGCATCGTCTCTTTGTGAGCTCAAAGCCTAGAACATTGCATTGATTAATCCCGACTTATGAATGATATCTAGCTATTGAAATTGCAAAGATTAATATTAAAAAACAACAACACAATTTAAGTCACTAGATTTGTACATTCATGGTTGGTTTTCGTCATCTCCATGCTACAATCAAATGTTCATGCTTTATAGCATTTGCCACTGTGAAGTGAGGAGTACGCAGTGGAGTTAAGACTTCAAATATTAAATTTCAAATTGATGGCCAAGGTTGACTTGCTCTAGCCAGGATTTAACAACCGTTTATTAAAAAAAAAGCTATTGTGCTTTTTTCCCAATATTAAAAAAAATAAATAAAAATAAAGATAAAGCAGCCATCCACAGAGACCACCTACGAAATTTTTTTAAGGGTTTTGCAAAGTTTCTGATAGTCAACGTTATCAAAGGCTGCACTGATATATATGGGGATCAGGATAGAGAAATTACCACTAGTAAAAAGTGATATGATAAATCCTTTTCGGCCAAGTCATCTTGGTGGCATAATGTCTTGCTACATTGTTAACGCAAATTTTCCATTCATCATACGTCGTAACATTAGTTTACGCTTCGTTTGTATTTAAAATGCAACAGATGATCTAAGGGTGGACCTGTATTTATGTTATCATTGTCTATTAAAACGTTTCTCTGGTATTTATCAACAATTACAATATGTTCTGTTCAACAAGCAACTATCCCCATTTATCTCATACTCATATCACCATGAACATGTAGATAAAAAAGGTTTCAAAATAGTAATTCGATCATAAGTGATAGGAGAAAACTTGTTTTTACTTACCATTCCCACAACATCAGGGGCAAACATTTATTTTTAAAAATCCGCGCCATCCTCCTCGTGGATCCTGAGACTCATCACTAATCTTGAATGTCCCCTTAGGGAAGACAATCTGGTCCATGTGGGTTAAAAAAGGGGTAAGTCTTGCAAAGACGACGGCCCAAATGGGAGGACGCAGTGGAAAGGCAGCTGTGTACAAGCAGGTCTCGCAGACTTTTGACTCTACTGAATACTATGAGGGTGGGGCGGAGAATGACGGCTTTCTTTGCATTAGCCGGAATGTGGTCTACACCAGTGCTTATCAAAGTGGTGGTCCGCGGACCGTTGCCGGTTCGTAGGCCATCTGCTGCCGGTCCGCAGAAGTTATCAAGAAAGGACAGAAAACATATAATTATAATACTCCGTTTGCACCATTGATACTAAACCTGTAGGGTATCTCAATTTTTCGCAATTAGTACATAAAATAAAACAAATAAAATAAAATAAACTATATTTTGCTACGCATTGCTACCGCATCAGTACATGGAAAATAATGCACCGGTCCATGGTGTAATGGACACATTTCTGCCAGTCCACCATACTATACAGTTTGAAAAGCACTGGTCTACATCATTGTGTGCGAGCACTGCTCCGCCAAGTCAAATACGTTGGCAGACGGGGAGGATCCTTTCATGTCGTGTCTCGAAGCATTAACGATCGATTACACAAGACAAATAGTGCCCTGTCTCCCTAATTTCAATGGACGCGACCATATGGATGTCGATGACTTGTCTGTCACCGGCATGGTCTCCTGCATAAACACACCTGGGTGAGTTAGTATAGAGAATAGGCATATCCAAGAATATGGTACCCTTACAACACATGGGATGAATGTGAATTTTCATTGGCATGCTAATGATTCGCCACGCCCACACTCTCCTTATCTGTTGTTGTTCGTCCTTCGTGGTCGACGATGACCACTCTCATCATATTTGCTGGGCCGCCACATGTGTCCTCTGGTGGCTTATTACCACTATTCTGGCACGAAAAAGGCGTCCGTGTGTCGGACAAGAGATGGATGCGGTCCCTTTAGGAGGGTTTCGGAAACTGTCTTTTCTGGCTTGACGTTTTAACCTTATCTATATAACCGCTGTACTACTCTATTACTCATATAGCACTTTTTGGCTTTGGATAACACCGCAGCTAAAGTTTCCTTTCATTTGATTAGTTTTATTTGTTTTTGTCTATTCTATTTGTTGAGGAAGGCTTTTGACGAAACGTTAGTTGTTCGGTGATGCCTTTCAGGCCCCTACATACCCTGTTTGAATAACATTTATCTATTTAATATATGGACTTGTTTCGCAATGAGTCTATTTGTTTTTTAATCATTCGCTTAAACAAATTTTTAAAGCACGTATTTCTACAAGTTACAAAATTAACTTATAAATATGGCGAATTCTCAAAGAATTATATGTTTAAAATACTAAATTTGGGTTATGTTTACAATCAAGGGAAAAATTAGCTGTTTCCTGTAGCAGAGGCCACAAAAAATAAATATTTTTTTAAAATCATCGACTTAACTTCTGCAAACACGTATTTTGATAAATTTGTTTGTGATTATTTTTCACTAAAATGCTTGAAATAATTACAAGGGGCGTTGAATATGCGATATAAATATTGTCCTGCCAAAAGACTTATAAACCATGATATGTCTATCTATCTATCACCTACCTACCCACCTACCTACCTACCTATCTACCTACCTACCTATCTATCTAATATATATATATACTAGGGGTTGCAGGGCGCCTGCGGCGCCCATTATTTTTTGTCAAAAGCCCAAATAACTTATCCTTGTTTGATAAATACTAAATATTAAACCTACTGAAATGTACACAAAGTATTTTATAAGTATAATTCCTCAAATCCTCTTTTTACATCGTTCTCTTTTCCAAAATTAAAATATAAGCTAAAACAATTACGTCATACATTTTTTTACGACGAGTTTAATTTATAATTATTTTGCACACCTCTTGATGCACACCATGTATTAAAATATAAGCTCAAAAAATGACGTCATAGCGTTAAGAATACAATGATTATCCAGTGAGCCAGTGACTTGGTCTATTTATATAATGTTAAATTAATACTTCATTTACATTTTTTCGTATTACCTTATTTTCAGCATACAGACATTTAAATTATTCAGATTTGACAGTTGTAGAAAAACGAAGATTAGAAATTATAATTAGTATTTGGCACGAATTATTTGTTTTTAGATTTAACTTATATTCATGATCTTTGAATTTGTTTTTCCGATGCAGTTTTATGTCAGAATGGATAAATCGTGTTCATATCTCAACTCTCAGCTCGTACAAGGCCTTTTTTATGAAGGGGAAAAAGACAACAAACACTTGTTTCTAATAAAATATATTTTCAAGAAATTAATATAACAAGGAAACTAGATTGTACAACTGAGCTATAATTTCATTTAGAAAATGCGTAGAATTTTCTCTAATTATATTAAGGATTTAATATATGATTAAAGAAAAAAAATAACTTTCTTAAATTTTTCTGCATGCATCCCTTAATCGTTGCTATTACTCTAATACGTCTAACATTTTGCTGTCTCACCAGATTATATAGTAAACCTATACCTTGTGAATGTATTTATGTCATGAAAAACAATTTTTATCTATAGCATGTCTGAGGCTCATCTCAACAATGGAATGGGAGCTAAAACTACAGAACCTTGTATAACTAGTTTGCTGGAAGGCAGGAACTGGACTAATAACTTCACTAGCTTAGACGAAGGTTATACCATTCTCATTGTTGGATACACTATTAACAAATATTATTTATGGGTTATCTTCACTTTTGGATTCCCAGGTCTGTACATTTCCAAATTTAAAATTATGACAAAAATGTATTATTCCTCATGATTTAAAAAAAAATAAGGATTTGAAAATGTTGGATTATCAAGTTTTAACACATATTGTTTTATTATAAATTTTTAAACCACTATCTTTCAGTTTACTAGACATTGCCATCTGTGGAAAATTACAGATATTTTCCAGACAGATACCAGCTGACGCACTATGATCTAAAGAGCAAACGAGAAAGTAACCTGAATTTATAAAATGTGCACTTTGTACATTATTTACCAAACAAACAAGTTATATATGGCGTCAATGTTTTCTTTTGGCTTGTGATACATAAATGATATAGCCATAAAAAGTGAAGTTGTACTTGAAAAAACAAAACGAAAGAAACGTGGCCAGTAGACAGGAAGGTACACATCTTTAGAGCAAAGACTAATTTAAAACTTTTACAGCTATTCAAGAGCATCGGTTTAATATCAAAACTATCTTTTTCACTGATTTGAAACTGGCTAGCGATCTCCTAAAGAAATATCTACCCATTGTTATTAAAGTAAGATTAAATAAATAATTCTATTCCACATTTTAGCAGCCCAAAATATACAATTTGATAGAAATTTTTTTTAAAGGAGGCCATCACCGCATTAAGTTCAATAATAAAAGGATTAAAATGTCGATTTTCTTGGTATGATAAACAGATAAGATGAATATGTTGTGTCTCCCTTTCAAAAACTGAACTGTAAAATTGCAATTGATGTCATTTTTTTCGACCAAAAGGAAGTAGTGGATAATGTTAATATAAATCGATCGTATAGATATGAGTGGTGTTGAGGGAAGAATTTTGTTATTACATTAAAAGAAACAGACAAGCTTACTTGACGATGATGTTGATATACGGTGTTTTTTAAAGATATAAATAAGGGAGAGCAGCTGCTGAAGACAATGAACTTGAAGAAGAAGATGCAAATTAAAAAATTGTTTTTTTGGTTTTATTGTTTGAGAATTGTAATGGAGCAGTCCTGCTACCGCAATCCAGCAGTTACTTAAATATATGCAGCCCAAGTTAAAAAGATAACAAAATTAAGCAAAAAAAAATTTCATACAAAAATCAATTAAATATGAAAGATGGGAACTAATTTTATTTTTAAAACACAAAAAATTTTGCCAAGGAAGTGGCATGCTTCCATCTACGTAATTTATTGAAAATAAATCAATCAATGTTCATGTAATATATATTGAATTATATATGTGTAGTAGTCTTTAGAAATACCATTATAGAGAAATATTATTACCAAATGAATGTTTGACTTTTTGCACAGCTAAGCTATGCTTCCTCGTCTATCTTATCTTATCTGTTTACAGACGCTCCTTCTATACAGAAGATTATTGCGTCCTACGCTTATCTATGGTTTGTGTTTAGTCCTGCATTTTTTTAAAAGAGATTTAAATGTTGATAAAGTGTTGGTTTTCCTGGATTCTTCGGGCAACCCATTCCACGCCCGAATTCCGGACGGGAAGAAGGAAAACTTGTATGTGTTTGTTCTTGTATACGGAATAAGAAAGGTGTTTTTATCCTTATGTCTATCTGAGGGTTGTATTAAGTTATCTTTGTGTTGTATTTCTAAATTAGAATTAATTGCTTTATGTATGATTACGACTTTTGCTTTTGGTTCTTCTATCCTCTAGTGTTTCAAGGTTTAATGATTTAACTTATGCTGTTATTCTAATCAGTTTCGAATATTCTCCAGTAATGAATCTGGCAGCTCTTTTTTGAATTTGTTCTAGTTTATCAATGTTTTCTTTGGTGGATGGGTCCCATACAGAAGATGCATATTCTAGTACAGGTCTCACCAAAGTGAGGTAGCATTTTAGTTTTATATCTCTATTACATTTGTTAAAGTTTCTTTTTATAAAGCCTAAGGTTTTGTTTGATTTTTTAATAACTTCATTGACATGGGGATTCCATGATAGTTTAATGTGAATGTTCGTTTCAATATCGGTGCGGGTGTCACGAAATAAACTATCCACAAAATAAAGTATCCCCCAAAAAGTTTATTTTAAAACAAATTCTCCTGGAGGAGACTTTATTTAAAAATTAAGGGTCTGTGGTTAAAATAAGACCGCCCATTAATTTTATGAAACATAAATTAGGTTTGCATTAACGTTTATGTCTCAGAATACGTATTGAATATTTTGTACATGCATTTATGTATGATTGTTGCAGATTCAACAATCATCCAGCGACGAAACACGTTGAGGGCTAATGGGGTGCTTACCCCAGAGACACACATTTTTAAGGGTGGCTAATTGCCAGCGTTAATTAAAAAATAACAAAAAACTGAACTGAAAAACATATATGATTCTTATATGATCAAGTAAATACTAATTATTATTGTAATTTTCACACCTGTTTACTTAAATACTAGTTATTCTGTATTAATTATTTTAATTTTAAGTGATCTTTTTAAAAAATTACAGTGGAACCTAAGTACACGTCCTTAGACCCTTGGACGTATAACTAAAAGGACGTATACCAAAGGTATTTTTACCATAAGAAATAAAGGGGAAATGATTCATCTGTTCCCATGGAAAAAATCATGTTGTTATTGAAATATTTATACATTTATTGACGTGGTTGTGTAATAAACTACCTCTGATTAATACTAAAATACATAAATAAAAAAGAACTTCAACTTTTGTTTTTCTCTTTTCCTTGTTTCCAGATCAAACGCAAATTTTCAACATGCTCTCCCTGATCTTTGTTTTGTAATCGATTTTACCCCCTTCGCCCATTTAATAGAGTCTTTGTTTTTTCAATATCATAGAAGTCGTCATTCTTGGCATGCTTCAATTAGGTCCCGGACATGCACGCCAATTTCATCATATATAATTATAAACAATCTCTTTTTTGTTCAACTCGATGGTGATCCTAACGATTTTTTCCCGCTGCTTGCCCCCTCTCATAACTTTCTTAGAACTCATAAAAAGTAAATGTCCTATGTAATATAAAAGAAAAATACAAAATCACGTGACAGTTATCGCGCGAATCGTTCACTGAATGGCTGCAACGGACGTACTCCCATTCTTGAGTCTCACTCGGTGTGCTGTCATCATGGGCGTCGCTAGGAATTTTTCCAGGGGGGGGGGCAAAAAATCCCACTTTTTTTATTTTAACTGACAATGCCATACAGGTACAATTTTCAATTAAATTCAAGTTCAGTATAAAATAAGGGTTGAAAAAAGCCTTAGAAATTAATAAGACTTAACAAATTAGTGCTGTAATAGCTAAAATACAACATTTATTAATGCATTTAATAAATTAAAAACTTAAGTTCTCACGAGAAAATTGAATTTTGCTGTGAAATAATATACGTGTAGAAACTGCAGGATTACCAAGGATGGATATCAGAAATTTTTTTACAGGCTAAAATTTTTTTTTGAAAAGTAGACCAATCGCGGGATTCCGAAATGCCGTTATTAGAAGATTTTGGGGCGCCTGCAGCATCTGACTTATCACTGGCATTGAGGACAACAGGACACGTTCAACAGCCAGACACAACTGAAGCAACTGTTCCTAATTTGATTGTCGCTGACACTTATTCATTTCCTAAATTGGATATTGGAAGGTATGTCTGGACATACGACCTTTCAAATAAGTTGAAATTGCAGCTGATTCGTGATTGTTAGACCCATGATAAAAATTATGATTTTATAGCTGACAGTGAAGGGAAACAGAGTTTTTAGTTTTTAGATATGCATGGTTATCAGACTATTCACCGGGCTTGTACTGCAAATGTAATAGGTGCCTTTTGCAAATATTGCGTGTTGTTTCTGCAAAAAGTAATACTATGAGTTCAGTGGGTATTTGTCATCAAACCATGTACAAAATATAAAGATTTCAACGAAGATGCACGTAGCAACCTGCAAAGCACATTATGGCACAAAGGCTCTCATGAAGATGCAAGCAATTTTATTTGCTTTATTGGAAGCCAAAGCAGTTTCTATAGATGAGCAGTTGGACTCATCATTTAGAATACAAATTCAAGAAAATCGCAACAAACTGGGTCCCATCATTTTTATAATCCTATTTTGCTGCATGCATGTTTTAGCACTTCGTGGAACAGAATCAAATTCTGGTAATTTGTATGAACAGTTAGAGTTTCGTGTTGAATCTGGAGATGAAGTTCTTGGTAATCGTTTGTCAATTGGTTCTTGTAGTGCTGAGTATGGTTCACCGACAAACGGCCCCGACAATGGGCCCGACATACGGCCCCGACAAAACGGTCCTGGACTAATAGATGGACTAATAGTAAAATTTACAATCAAATATATTCGTATTTTTACTCACCAATTCAGTGTCAGGTTTAGCTAACAATAAACAATAATAATAACACCACAAAAGTGAATTTAATAGCCTTTACGCGAAATGGTACCAATAACGGTGTTAGTTTACAAGAAACAATATAATAACACAATAATTTTTTTTACAATTTTACACTTTTGTAAGGGTGAAAAAGTTGACGAAAGCTTAAAATGCAAAAAAAAATGTTTTTGTTAAAATATGTTAACAATTTGTCTGGGGCCGTTTTGACCGTGGCCGTTATGTCGGGGCGTTTTGTCTGGGGCCCTTTTGACGGGTAACCGCGGATGTGTATCTCGGCAACTACGCAAAACACTATAATCGAAATTTGTGGGTCTCTCTTGCGTGAAGACCTTGTTCGTGAAGAAAATAATTCAGTTGCGTTTTCTATACTTGCCGACGAGACAAATGACATTTCAGGCATTGAGCAGATGTCACTTGGTGTTAGATTTGTCAAAGAACAAAATGGGAAAATGATGGTCACAGAATAATTCATGGGATATATTCCAATTGTCAATAGAACAGCTGAAGGTTTAACCAACACCATCATTACTAATTCATTAGAATTTTGATTAAATATGACAAAGCTTGTTGGTCAAGGATAGTACGGATGTTCTACAATGGCAGGTAAAAAAGGAGGAGTCCAAGCAATAATTTAGAAAAAAATACCCAAAAGCAGCATTTGCACATTGCAGTTCACATAAACTAAATCTTGTTGTGAACGATTTAAATAATGTGAATGTTGTACGAAACACAATAGGAACAATTAAGTAAAATTTGAGGAGGTGGGCTAACATTTTGTGACTACGCGTGACGGGTCGGCCAAAATCGCGTGACATCATTTATGGATGACCCCATACAAGTCCTATCACGTGGGTCGTATTCGTAACAACGGTCGTATACCAAGCTAAATGTTTCGCGTCCAAACAAGTTGTATACCAAATTGGACTTATACCAAAGCAGACGTATACCGAGATTCCACTGTTTATTGAAAGTTTGATGGAAGCGGATTTATTTTGGGGGAGACCTTATTTCACTAGAAGAGGATAATTTATTTTAATATGGAGGAAAATGTTTTCTCCCCCGAAAAATTTATTTTAAAATAAATTCGGCGACACTGTGTGGGGGAGGATTTATTTTGCAATAAAAACATTAAACATTTAGTGCAAGTTAAAAATTTTAAAGTTTAAATTTAAAAAAAAATATTTGTCACTTCTTAGGAACTTAAATTATGATTTGAAAACCAAAATAATTTGATGAAAAGCTAACTTAAAAAAATAATATAAATTGATTTCAATAGTTTTAGTCACGATATTAGTTTTTCTATTTTAATGTAAAAAATAGCCAACTAACTAGGTTACTCTCCTGCCGTATCGCAGAGCATGTACATGCAACAACACAAGACAAACAGTGTCCTGTCTCCCGACACTTCAATGGACGCGACCATATGGGCGTTGATGACCTGGCTGTCACCGCCATGGTCTCTTGCACAAACACACCCGGCAGGGTTAGTCTGGAGAATAGACTAATCCAAGAGTATGGGACCCTTGCACCACATGGGATGAATGTTGTGTTTGCGCTGACAACCTAATCGTTTTGCCACACCCACTCTCTCCTTTTCTATATAAGCTCACACTCTTCCCTTCTTGCTTCTTTGACTCTGCGGATTTCACCCCAGCTAAGTTTTTCATTTTAATTTGTTATTTCTTTATATTCGTTTTATTTGTGTACCTTTTTGTTCGTTGAGGAAGGCTCTTTGCCGAAATATTCACTGTTTTGTTACGTCCTGTCAGGCTAACTCATACCCTGTTTACATGTTATTCAATTAATAACTTTGTGTTAGTTTTGTTAGCATTATTTTGAAAAATAAAAAAAATTGAAAGAGAGATGAAACGTTTTGAAATTTGATAAACCATTTTTGAATATGAATATAAATCGACCTGTTAATGCGAATTGTATACATTTTTTTAAATATTTATATTTGATTTCAACTGTAATCGAATTAAAAGGCAATTAATTTACTGAGTCGATCAACGGGAAACCATTCTCCAGTGTAATTTAAAAATAAAGTTTTAAAAAATCTAAAAATATTCCTAGCAGACACAAATAAGGTTCAATGAGTTGACCTCACAAATATTGTAATTGACGAGAGCGAAGTCATGGTAAGGCAGATTAAACCATTTTTATTTAATTTAATTTTTAAATCCTTTATATTAACTCGTGATGTCTGCGGCCGCCCGCCCTTGCTTGTCGCCAAAACTTTTGATCGATTTTTAACCCACTTGCTCGTAAGCTAGCGAGCTGAAATTTTGCAGGCAGTTTCATACCGATAATAAAAACAAAATTTCAGATCGATCGCATTTACCGTAATTAAATTATTGATTTTTTAGATTATTTTATTTATTCCTATGTATCATGCTATTTTTTGAGATAGAGCGTCGCGGTGCGTATTATATTGAACAACCTTTCTGTCGCGCAATAAGGTGCGTATTTTATTGACAGCTCTTTTTATAAACATATTCCTGATCGGTGCGCATTATATTAAACATGTTTTACGACACAACTACAATTTTGTATTTTTTTGATGGTCTTGCGCTGCGTATTATAATGAACATTCTTTTAGTTACGTCTCATACATAAAGGATTTATAGTCAAAAACTTGGTTTTTTATGTTTTATATATATAAAAACATATGCGTTAAGGTTTAAATCATTCAAAATCTTTTCAATTAAACTATTATATTACAAATAATAATGTAAAATATGACTGTGCGCAACATTTCAATTGATTATCACGTACAAGGTGAAACTAAATAAAAAAAATTATGTTATTTTATTTCATAGGGAACATGGCAACAGTTATTACCACTTGCAGAATGCGCCATTGGGGATCATTTCCATTTTATGTTGCAATTCTCGCTATCATGGACAACTTGGCAATCACTATCAAGCTCATTTATTATCAACTTTTGCTTAGCGAGACGAAGTTGGAGTCGATCGTTTGCAGAGTTCTGGAGTTAACTGGTGGTTTTCTAATCACCTACTGTAACTGGATTTTGGTGCTGATGGCCATCGAACGTGTCATAGTCGTCAAATATCCCTTTAAGATACATTTTCAGTCATGTCTTACAATCAGGAAAGCAGCTGTCGCTGTTTTTCTTATAGGATGTTTTATCGCTGGACTCAACACACCCATTCTCTGGGCCTACAATAACAGTGACATTGGAGGTTGTGTCAAAGTAGAGACAGATCTTATTTGGGTCATTCGTTGGATCAGTATGATTATGTACGCATATTTACCATTTACAATTGTAGCCATTTGTCATTATCTTATATCTCGTGAAATTCGTATCACTTTCCGATTAAAGAAAAAAATATTTTTAACAGAACGCAAAAATTATGGAGTTTCCATTCAGCGACAAATTATGCTAATGCTCTTCACAACATGCTTTACATTTTTAATTTTAAGTTTTCCCATTTGTGTTTTTCTAATAGCAGATTTTCACTGGCATGTCACAATGAAAAGTATACATTTTGCTATTAAGTATCTCTGTCAGCAAGTCGCATATGTCCTTTCAGACTCCAACGGCGCATTCAATTTTTACATTTACTTTCTTAGTTCGAGAAAATTTCGCAACCATTTCACACACATGCTGACCATAATGCCATACAAACTGAAGTGTTCTAAAACAAATATAAATTAATAAAAAAAAGTTTTCAAAAAAATAATTTTAAAAAAATCAGGGGGGGGAAAAAATTACACTTGAAGGGAGATATGCGATTACATTTGATTGAAATTGTAAAAATTATGAATTTTAAAATCACTTTTCAAAATAAAAAAATATTAATTGGTTATTCATTGTAACTAATGTCTTTTAAATTTATTTTGTTAGTATCTTTGCTGTGTTACACGAACGCATATATGATTAATCGTGCTTTAATACTGTCTTGTTTTATTTATACAGACGCTTCTTCTATACACAGGATTATGCATCCTACGCTCAGAAGCGTAACTGAGTTTTCCGCGCCCTTGGCTAATTCCTTTTTGGCGCCCTTGAGAAATAGGTAAAATACTAAATCTTTTTTTGTGTGTGTGTGTGGAAGATAGCTTCATATTCTAGTACAGATCTCATCAACATATTAACAGATGACACTTTTCTGTGTGGAAAGACATACTCCAATTAGTTTCCAAATTTTGTAACTAATATTGGTATTTTTTAAAAGATGTTTCTAAAGATATAAATCTTTAATGTCACCGCTACATGTCTAAGAATGTAATATGTAGATTACAATTAATTTTATTTCATGTATATTTTTTAACCTAAAGACGTATATTAATTTTACTTTTATATACCTATGTCATTCACCCTAATGGTGACAATTAATTTCAAAATCACCATTGTCTGCAATAGCCAAGTGAAGTTTAAGCTCACTTCCCTCAAACCAAACAAAAACACATGAACGTCACACAGGGTCAGAAAACCCTTTCCAGACACCGGGACTACACAGCTTACACTTTTATTACTGAACATCGTATTAAATAAATAGAGGTAAAAAAAAGATTTAAAAAAAACACGTTTTTTATAAGTGGACTAAAAAGAAGAAAATAATTTAAAACTTATAAGTTCAAATACTTTGATTTAATATGACTAAAAACATTGGGCGGGTGTTTGGTATAAAAATTAAAGATTTATAATTTAGAAGGCAAAAGCGAGATCTATAAGTGAGAGAATAAGTGAACTGCATATGTAAAACCCCATAAGCGCCCGCCCCACGTCCAAGATAAATGAAAAATCCTTGCAGATGGCCTATAAAATATCGGCATCCTTCCGTCTCGAGAGACGATGGTGCATCACCGTTGGGTTGGGTTGCATTTCCTCGTGTGGCTGAGCAGTCCTATACTTGAGTGAAAGTCTTTTCCACAGCTTTTGCACACGAGTTCTGTGCTTCCCAATGTTTTGTTCTTTCTCCTAGCTCTTCTGTCTGTAGCCTCCTCCATACTTCGTTCCTCGGCTGCTATGACCCCCTCTTTGACAACTGTGCGCCAGGTAGATCTGTCTTCTGCTTTGCATTCCCAGTCACTTGTGTTTATTCTGGCTGCTTTCATGTCTCTCTGGCAGACATATTTAAATCGGAGACGTGGGCGACCTGTCTTCCTCTTTCCCGATGCCAGTTCTCCATATAGGAGGTCCTTGGGGATACGACCCTGGCTATTTTTTTTTACATGTCCTAGCCATCTTAGGCGTCTTTCACTAAGGATTGAGAACATGCTTTGGATATTAGCACGTTTCACGACCTCACTATTTGGCACTTTGTCCTGCCATTTAATACCAATGAAAGGTAAACTACGCTCTGCCAAAGTACCTATCCCTGCCACAACTCGTTAAAGAAAACTTTTCCAGTACTGCCGATTACTCGATCTGTTCTGATAGGCCTATTTAGCAGTCAATTGTTAAGGAATGATTGCTTTAAGATATGTTACGGAACTGTTCTATGGTCTACAGTCTACACAGTTTTCATGAATTTGAACTAAATAGGTGTTGCACCAATCACAAAATAATTAAGTATAAGTGTATGACAATTGCTCAATCAAACAATTTCGCGGGGGCCCCAAGAAAAGCCTAAAACGGGGACCCTAAGCTATAGCTTGTTTAGCTTATAGGTAAAAAAATAGGGGAGGGGGTGGAGTAAATTGTCGAAAATAGCGTGACGTCATTCATGGACGGCCCCTTTTTAGTTTTTTGTAATATCGTGTTTTTCATGGTGAAATTATTGAAGAAATACAATAGCACATTCAACTTTTATTGTCTTGAACATTGCATAATAAAACTGATAAAATAGAACAATACAAGCAGTGAAATAGCCGTCCCGTTATGTATTTATAAGGCACCGGTGGGCGAAAGAGAAACTTCTACTAATTTCAAGAAATGGAAACATACATCAGACGGATATATTTTAGTAATGTGTTAATTAAATGTTAATTATTTCCAAGTTCAGAATTTCGTTTGTATTAAATTATAAAACATTATTGCACATCAGTCTTGACTCAGTCGGTCTCGAATGCCGTTTGCAGCCAGAGCGGTTTACGTTACTTGGCTTAGTATTAAGCAAATAAATTTGTTGTGCGTACTTACACATTTAGTCGCGCCCCCTCCCCCCATCCATACGCAAAATGCCGTGAATTTAAGACCCCCCCCCTCCTTGCGTACATAATATATGGATGGCTACAGACGGAAGGATGCCTATTATTAAAAAAATTATTATTAGTTTACCTTTCAGCGAATTTAAGGAAATATTTTGCCCGCATTACTATGGCAATTTCCTTCGATTACTCGAGCTCAAAGCAAAATTGGATCCTTGTCTGGCAAACCATGTAAAAAAATTAGGGAATAAAGTATCAGGTGTTACATCTTATCTTTCTATTTCACTATGTAATGATTTATCCAAATTATGGCATACTTAAAGTAAGAGACACAATCTAGATGATTTAAGAACTGCAGAATACTTCAAATTATCTTATTATTACACGTCAGGCCAGTCCCCATTGATCTGCTCACTGTTATTGTGAGGTATGTTTCACCAGATAATGGGTAGCCTATTAAACGTTTTCTAATTTTCCTAAAGATGGATAGCCACAAAGGGGACAATATGGTTAAGATGACGCACAAATACCTTACAAATGAGTGAAATATTGATTTGAGTGTCGAGGCCAGTCATATGATTATTCTGCCAATATATCAAGGGTATGCAAGAAATAATATTGAAGATTAACAATTATGCTATGTATTTTTCATGTGCTGGTTATTCTCCGAATCGTGTTGGTAGGCCAGGAGTTAACTGTTGTTAAGATTAAGATACAGTAAAAAAATAAAGGAATTGTTGAAGAAATAATTTGTTTTCATTATCAACACATAGATGGGCAGCAACGTTCCCTCAGATATCTAATCGACGCCACGCAGCAGTTTAAATTTACACACAAGAAATTTTGTAAAATGTTGAACAAAAAATGGATGTTGCGCAACTTTGCACACGAGTTGTTTTACTTTGCACACGGGAACACTGATGGGCAGTACTGTTGTCATTCTTCAAAATAATCAAAGATGATTCAAAAGTGCCAAAGTCTTTTTCACAGACTACATGAGAAGCACATTCAATCAACACAAGTGTAAGGGGCCGTCCATAAATGACGTCACGCACCTAGATTGGGGGGTCACATTTTTGTGACGAGGGGGAGGGAGGGGGTTGAAGGAGGGGGTTGAAGAAAAGGGTAACTTTAAATAAAACTTCCACTGAAATATTTGGTGGCTTACAATTTATTTAATGACTTTTTTTTCTTTTAAATCAGTGCTTCTCAATGTGCCAGTCGGTAGGCCATCAGACGCTGGTTGGCGTAAGCTATCAAGACACGAAAATTAAATCTAATTATAATCCTTAAGTTTGAGAACCCCCAAGATAACGTATGAAATTGTTACCCTGCTTCGTTTGATATCAAAGCATTTGTGATGTAACCGCAGCTCAGCTTGGTTCTCTCACGGCAGGCGACTTTTTTCCCCTGTTACCCCAAAATATACAAGTTTATGTGTGCGTTACGCCCCCGCCCCCCCCCCAACCCCGAGACTCTAGGTCCTGCTCACATGACACGGGGATTTGGGGGAGCGTCGTTAGCAAATGCTACTGGGTGAGTTTTACAAGCATGACAAGTGTCTAAAAATTATCTGAATAGGATTATGATTATGTGTAGATATTTTAAGTCAAAACGACACAGAATATCATTTTTCTTTAAAGGTGGGTGGGGAGGGAATCTATTTGATAGAATTATAAACGTTTTTGTTTGATATAATTGTTCGATTGGTTTGTGGTCAAACGCCCCTAGCCATTCTTGATATAATGATAAAAGAGCCCATTTAAAATTAGTCAAGTATTCATTAACTTTATTGAATGCATCGAATTCTTGACATTGCAATTCGAGAGGAGCACAAAACAACTTTTCTTCTTAGGTCAGTTTTTAAGGCATTAATTTTAAATATCACAGAAAGGATACTTGATACAGTCAAGTCATGTGGATTAAGATTAGGCCTACTGTCACTCGTGTCAATATAAATTAAAGTAAGGTGGATTTAGGTGTCTTCCTATAGTACGTAGGTAAGAAATCTACTTAGTTGTCAAATTTTAAAAAATGCATTTTTCCGGAAAGAACCGGTTCAATAATGGGCATATGTTCCAAGCGTACACATGACGTATTTTAATATAGCCAGTGGATTGTAGTGTATGTTATATGTCCAAAATCAGTCTGCATTACCCCCAAGAATTCCCTTTTGACCCCAGATTAGGTTATTTACCCCTGTTCGCGGACCTCTTTCTTACGAGATGCCTGTCTGCCAATTGAGAAATTTAAAAAAATACATTTAAAAAATATTATTTTTAAACAATTTTCTTCTAAGCAAAGACGTTAACCGTGATGATTAATAGCCAATGTTTAATTTGTAAGCATTAAAATAAGGATGTTTTAACACAGTTCGTTTTCTGAAGGTCGGTTAAACGTTTTAAAAAACGAGGGTTACATTATTAGAATGTAGACCTTCACTAAATAAATAATAAATGCTTAAATGACATTAAAAGTGATTTGAAACATACTTATTTTCATATAGAAAATAAGTTTTTTTTGGGGGGTTTCAAAGCTTTGTGACGTATTTTTAGAGGGGGGAGGTCCTAACTTTTTGTGACGAGGAGGGGGGGGGAGGGGTAAAAAATCGGCCAAAATCGCGTGGCGTCATTTATGGACGGCCCCTAATACTTGAATAATTATTTCTGTATTGCATCAGCAGCATATTGATACTACATAGAAAGGCAAAACAATATATCAAGCCATGAACATTTTAAATACCATTTAAATGTTGGAGTTTGACTTTATTTGTTATATTTGTGGAGCTTCTCGCTGGATGAATTTCACAAGACTAATCACTGCAAGACCTCGAAATGAGTCTAGATGTATGTAGGAAATTTTATGCATCATTTTCCGATTGTGTTAAATTTTCCAGGGTAATGTTCGATCATTTTGAAAGGCAAAAGAAAATTGCCTGATGTTGATTACAAGAAAACCATATATAGAAGAAGGTATAATTATAACAATTATAACGTTGCTAGGTTAGCAAATTTTCCAGGGGGGGGGGCAAAAAACCCCACTTTTTTTATTTTAACTGACAATGCCATACAGGTACAATTTTCAATTAAATTGAAGTTCAGTATAAAATAAGGGTCGAAAAAAGTCTTAGAAATTAATAAGACTTACAAATTTGTGCTGTAATAGCTAAAATACAACATTTATTAATGCATTTAATACATTAAAAAATTAAGTTCTCACGAGAAAATTGAATTTTGCTGTGAAATAATATACCTGTAGAAACTGCAGGATTACCAAGGATGGATATCAGAAATTTTTTGTACAGGCTAAAAAATAATTCGAAAAGTAGACCAATCGCGGGATTCCGAAATGACGTTTTTAGAAGATTTTGGGGCGTCTGCAGCATCTGACTTATCATTGGCATTGAGGACAACAGTACACGTTCAAGTTCAACAGCCAGACACAACTGAAGCAACTGTTCCTAATTTGATTGTCGCTCACAATATAATAACACCACAAGAAATAATTTTACCACTCTTTTTAAGGGTGAAAAAGTTGACGAAAGCTTAAAATGTGAAAAAAAATAAAATGTTTTTGTTAAAAATTTGTCTGGGCCGTTTTGACGGGTAACCGCTGAGTGTATCTCGGCAACTACGCTAAACACCATAATCGAAATTTGTGGGTCTCTCTTGCGTGAAGACATTGTTCGTGAAGCAAATAATTCAGTTGCATTTTCTATACTTGCCGACGAGACAAATGACATTTCAGGAGGCATTGAGCAGATGTCACTTAGTGTTAGATTTGTCAAAGAACAAAATGGGAAAATGATGGTCACAGAATTCATGGGATATATTCCAATAGTCAATAGAACAGCTGAAGGTTTAACCAACACCATCATTACTAATTCATTAGTATTTTGATTAAATAAGACAAAGCTTGTTGGTCAAGGATACTACGGATGTTCTACAATGGCAGGTAAAGAAGGAGCAGCCCAAGCAATAATTCGACAAAAAAAAAGCAGCATTTTTACATTGCAGTTCACTTAAACTAAATCTTTTTGTGAAAGATTTAAATAATGTGAATGTTGTACCAAAAACAATAGGAACAATTAAGTCAATTATATTGTTTTTCCGAGAAAGTAATCAGCAAAGAAAACTTATTCTAAATGTTCCTTTGCTATGTAAAACTAGATGGTTACATAGATATAAAAGCTTGCGGATTTTTGCTGAAAATGTTACAGAAATTGTTAAACAACTGGAATATTTAGAACAATTAGTAATAAAGTAATCAGTTATACTTGCAGATATAATTCTTTTTTATGTTTGATAAATGTAAACTGTCTTCCATGTAATAAAATTTCAGGAAATTTAGTTCAGTTTTATTGTAACAACTTTATGACATTTATGGCAAATGCCCCCCCCCCTGCCCCTCTTCCCTACGCCCATGTGACGAAGTAGTTGTTGACTGCAAACTGCAAGAAAAGCAGATATAAAATAAGGCATAGAAATGATGATAAAGATAAATACTTTACAGAACCATGAGCCAAGTTCAGAATCAAAAACTTTAATCCTGTGAAAGATTCATTAGAGTCAAGTCTGTCACAGAGAGCATCAGTAAACATTGATGCTGCAAAAAAGTTTTCATTCTTAGCAAAATTAGAAGTTATGAGAGATATGTGAAGAAGTAGAAGTTATTGCTTTATGCCAAATATGTCCTGGAGACGTGGACATGAATATGGTAGGAAAAGTCCATAATTTTCATCAATACGATAGACGTAGTCAAGCCAATAGTTCATGTTCAAGAGGAACATGATAGTCTGACACATCAGGATCTGTATGTGGCACGCGTGCCCAAAATTCAACTTAAACCCAATTATTTTTTTAGCGAAGTGCCAATACTCCTATGAAACTCGAAAATGAGGATATGGTTAAGCTAGTTTGATTAAGTAAGTAATATTTTAGTCGCGTACAGGCTGATGAGGCTCTGCGTGCCGATTGTGGCACGCGTGCCATAGGTTCGCCATCACTGGTCTATATACTGTATCGTATGGGACCGCATATAGCGCGATGTCAATTTTAAAAAAAACATCACTTGCATTTTAAATAGTGCCTGAACGTAGACAACTTGCAACACAATTCCCGCCAAGCACTGTCAAACATAGGCTTAAAGGTCAAAATATTATGCAACATATTTTGTTGCAACTTAAAATTATTTAGTTTATTCATTCATTTTGTTGTAAATAAAAATTGCTTGTAGTAGTCGTAGCCTACATTATCATTTTCCTTTTGTATTTTCTTGAAATGATTTTGAAAAATTGGAGGTCGTGTTATATTCGGTATTCGCTTCCATAAAAGTTGACATTGTTTCCATGTGACCTGCCCATTGTAGTCCACCTCATTTTAATAATTCAGTCATTGACACCAAGGACGGGTTCTCAAACAACCTATATATCTTGTAGGTCTTATTACTCTAACCGGTTCTCCAATGGGCTGTAAATTTTCTTTGGTACCTGTCTCTCCTGTTTTTTGCTTTTTCGATTAAAGTTAAAGGGTCAGTCTCACTCTCTTTTCTCCTCAAAGATTTGTTTGTTACTCTTTAGTAATTTTTCCCTGAAGGATAATTTAACCGCACCCCATCCACCATTGTTTTTATTACTCACTCATGAACAGTAAGTTATTATTTAAAAAGTACTATGTCAACTGCTTTCTTTGTTCAGTTGTCATGTAAACATTCAATCTCAACAAGTTTTTGTGGAGTATATTCTGGAGTACACATGTATTATAATTATAGGCACACTGAACAGTTGTTGAAAGCCAGTACAGATTTTTTTTACATGGACCCCAGTATTACAAGTTATATTAATATATACATTATTTTATTTTACTTTTACATTCTAATACAATTTATGTGATTGTTGACATTTATTATATTTAAATGAATGAATTCAACTAATATATTAATTTTTTTACATTAAAAATAAAGTCTGTCAACTTTCATATTACATACAGTGTGAGGGGAAAGTGGTTTATTCAAATTTGCGATTCTCACCTAAATCTGCAGTTATGCAGAAATAAATTAGTAGCCTAAGTAACATTTATCATTTAAAAAGAAAAACGATAAAAAGACTGCTCAAGTTCAAATCACACGCATTAGATTCAACATGTTCAACCAATGGTTCAAGAGACTTATTAAATATGCTTGCACTTGTCAAAACACTTAATCATAATCACATTAGATACACTATCATTTTAAAGTACTAAATTTTATATTTAAGAAATTCTAAAAGAAGGTTAAACAAAACAGTAAAAAAAATGTTTACTATTTTACAATTAACATTATTTTATTAGCGATATTAATGTGTTTGATGAAAGAAAGCAAATAAATGCTAAAGAAAAGTTTACTTTGACTAATATTAGAATGTAACAGTGATGACAGTATACCATTTTTAAAAAATACTTAAACATACAACAACAAAACAACAACATGATCATTTCTCATAACCATTTTTTCTTTAGGTTATTATTTTGGATGGGATGAAGTTTTTCACTGAATGGTAGGTTATCTTCTCTTCTGAGTGCTAATGTATAGTACTGAGGAAAAATGATTATAATTATAGTAAGCTTTACAAAATTATCCAGTGCTTGAAAATGCATAAATATAATAATTACAGTTTTAGATTTTACCTTAACTGATCAAATTAATTTTTTAAAATCTTAAATACATAGTAAAACAAAATAAAACATGTTCAGGATTTGCCTCATTGTGATCTTTGTTTACACTTACACCTTTGTTTTTCAATTTAAATCAATTTTTTTTCATTTGTAATTGTATTGTCAGGTAAGCATAAGAAAGTATTCAGGCAAAGAACTTACATTTTTCCGTCTTTTTTTCAAGACTACATAAATAAATTTTGGCTTTAAATTTAAAACTTGACTAGCCCCTTGATATCTTCTCTATAAATACCTTGTTAAAAAAATTGTACAACATAGTCCATAAATCAATAGGTAAGATTTATTTAACATTTACCATTATTGCCACGAATAAATGCATCCCCATATTTATTTTTGAGCTGACCATTGACATACTCTTCAGTTTGTTCTAATGCAATATTCATGTAGCCATCCAAACAAGATAACACTCCTAAAAAGAAATAGAAAAATAATAAAATGAATTAAGTTTTTATTTTATTTTATATTAGCTGTCTACTTCAATGTTGTGAGAAAAGGTACTTAGGCCATCTGGCTAAGGCTATATGAGGCCGTATGCACTTGACACAGCTGATTTTACACCACTAAATAAAAGTACAGTATGTATTGGTAAACACGTAAAATTTAAGTAAGAGAGTCTATTTATAATTTATTTTATTCTAAGGTTGTTAAGACCCCTCGTTTTTGAGGAGCGGTTAACCTTTCAAAAAAAAAGACCGGTTAACCGGTTAGCCGCTCCGCATTTATACAATTTATACTATGTTTAGTGAACCAACAAGAGAATGGATCAAATTTTCCCATCGCGTCGTTTGATTTGACAACAAAGAGCCCGTGATGTACCGACTCTAGTGTTGCTGTCAAAACAGCAAATTAAAAAAATAAAATAAATAAAATTAAAAAAAATTCCGAACAAAGAATTAAACTGTAATGTGTAATGATATTCAATTTTTATGTAATAATAGTATTAAAACGGCATATTATTAATTGTTGTCAAGTCAGTTTGTTTTTGCGGACCGGTTAATCATTTTAAAAAAAAAGCCTGTTTTACTGTCCCGTCCGTATTTTCCCTTAATTTTTTTTAGAACCAACATGGGAAGGCTGAAGGCATCAAATATTCGCCTCGCCAGTTCTGCTGGTGACGTTACAGCCCGCTTGCTCAGCGCTGTTACTTCTGGTACTATGCTTCGGTAACTAAGCGAATACATTTTTTAAATTAAAACTCGGTCACTAGCGAACTCCACAAACAGTGATGACGTGTATTTTTATATTTATAAACCAGAATTTTATTATTTTTAAGAAAACGCTTTGATTTTGATGTCACGGTCGCTCGCGTGTTGGCTCTGGTATTTTGCCGTAACACAACAAAAAATTAACTCCGGGTAATAAGCTAATATACCGACTAAGTCCTGATAAAACGGAGTAAACAGTGATAATAAGATGGAATTTATTTAAATACCATATTATGTTTCACTCGTCAACTTGCCAGAATTATTGAATTTCGCCGCGCACACGACGATCCCCCCCCCAACCCAATAGGGGGTTTAGGTGGGGGTTGAGCTACACTGGCCATTTTCCATGGCATGCTCTGACTCTATTTAAAAAGAGAAATGTTCCTTCCCCCAACCCACTGTAGATGTATAACAGTGGGGGAGGGGATGGAAGGTGTCTCTTCTCGCGGTCTTGTATTGGTATGTCAAAGCAAGAGACTTCCTTTTATATAAACATCAAAGACCTGTCAAGCCTTCTAGCCTCCCCCCACCACCCTCATTATCCCTAACTAGAAAACTCCGTAACTTGTCGTCCCTTAGAGCGGTCCGACTGTAGCCGTGACCTTTGACCGTGGTTCAATTCAAGCTCTCGTATAGTGCCTTGACAACAAAGCAAATTAAATTTTTTTTAAAAAAAAAGCATTCCTTAGCCGTAGGCGAAGTAGACTAATAGTGATGACGTGTATAGTATTTAGATACCGGAATAGGGAGAAAGCGATTTGAAGCAGTGCTACCAGCGCTAGGTTTTTCAACCTAGATCTAGTACCTTGTCTAGGTTTCTAGGTTTTTTATTTCAAAAATAGCCATAATCTAGGTTTTTCTTTGAAAACGTAAATAAAAGATGTTAAAGTACAAAAATTAATAAATATGTGCAATTAATATGTTAAATAAATTCGATTTTTCAAGAATAAAATCAAGCGGTAGGTGGCAACAATATTTTTAGCCGCTCTATCATGTTACATTATATCTATGGGTCTATTCCACTGAATTCGAAAGGTTGCTCTGCTACGGTGCCATCTGTCTAAAGAAATCTGATACAGTACAAGATAAAACAGCTTGAATGAGCCAAACTATTCAATTTTATTAAACTTCATGACAGACTTAAAAGCTATTTTATTTTCTTCTGCCTGCGTTGAAAGAATATTCTCTTAAGTATACATGGTATAGAGTGTACCATATTCAAGAACAAACACATACTAATTCTCGTTATTTCCTTCCGGAATTCGGAAGTGGAATGGGCTCACTGATCAAACGAGGAAAACCAACACCCTATCAATATTTAAAACTCAAATAAAAAATGCAAGACGAGACATAAACAATGGATAAAGGTACCGTCTGTAATAGATAAGATAAGAATGATTCCAAGTTATGATTGCCATTTATAAGGAAGATGACATAAGTGATGAATAAATGCAGATGTAAGTATATTTTACAAATAGCTTTTTAGAACATACTAATACCTTAGGGGCCGTCCATAAATGATGACATGCGTCGGGGGGGGGATCACACTTTTGTCAGATGTGTGACAAGGGAGTGGGGTTTTTAATTAAGAACTGTGACTTCACATCAAAAACTCTAAATGACAGCTCCACTTAAATATTTGATTTCTTACAAATCTATTTAATGACAATTTAAATGGCTTCGCGCGTGTTAAGATATTAGACTGCAGAAACATGCTCATTTTCAAATAGGAAATACGGGAATACTTAAATGTGGGGGGTGAAGCTTTGTGACGTCATATTGGTTAATTTTTTAGCGTGTCTAGGTTTTTTCTTTCGGATCTAGGTTTTTCTTACGTATTGGCTAGGTTTTTCAAAAAATTGTCACTGGCAGCACTGATTTGAAGTCACCGTCGCTCAACACAGCAAAAACGAACTCCGGGGTAAAAAGCTATTACAGGCTTATTGAAATTGCGGTTAACTGATCCTGATTAAATAGGACCGGTCCTGATCTGAGGACCAGTTAACCGATTAACCGTTAACAACCTTATTTTATTCCTGTCCTATCACTTGTACCCATTTGTGTATCAGCTTGGGATTATGGTAGAAATGTGCAAGTAACCATAAGCAAAAAGTGTGAATGAGGAAATATATTACATGTAATTGGAATAGTTATACAACCTAACATTTATAATTAATCAATGAGCAAATGACTAAAGTATACAGGAAATATATGCATCTAAATTAATTCTAACTTATAATAAGTATAAGATGTTAGCAATTACAAGTCTGTACATGATAAAGATTAATATTTACTTGTTAAAATAAATTACCTCTGTAATCAACTCCGGAATTCAGTTTCACAACAACTGGACGCCCCCTGATTTGATTAAGAAATTCACTTGGTGTCTGTCGACGACTCATTTTCACAAATCTATGAGAAAAAAGGTAGTTATTAGAGATGTGACGAAGTTCGAATTCGACGACATTAGAACTTTGACGTTTTTTTTAGCAAATTCGAATCCGACGGATTTTTAAAAAAAATTCCATCGGATTCGACTTTGAAAAATTACCGTTTTCAGATCAAACACGGCTGTAGAAATCGTAACTAAAATTAAAAAACCTAGAGACTTTTGAAAACCCGAAATAAAGAAAACAGATAAAACTATCTATAAAAGCATCTTGTACTGATGATTCGTTAACAATGTGGCTACCTGTGCTTTGTAATAGTTTATGCTGCTGTTCATGCAAAAAGAAATGCTAAAAATCCTCGTTTTTTATATTTGCCAAATCCGAATCCGACGGATGCGGATTTTCATCAGCTCCGTCACATCCCTAAAAATTATAATTACGTTTTTACAACTAAGGTTCTAAAGAATAGTAGCAGTAACAGGGGACATCCATAAATGAGACCATGCATCTATGGTAAGGTATCATTTTTGTGTTTTTTTGTTTGACAAGGAGGTTTTAGCAAAAGTGATATCGCGTTAAAAAAATGCAGGACATTTTGAAATTAAAATTCACCAAGTAACATTAAATTAATGAAATTTAAAATATGTATGTCCCGTTCACTAATTTGTTATTTAAATTTTTTCTTTTAAACAATGATCAGCATCAATATAACTGAAAAAAATATTCTTGGATCAAACTTAAAAAAGAATCTTGACAGTCATGAAATTTTTATGTCTGAAAAGTGGATAGAATTTTTAAATGGTAGGCTTGTGACTCAATTCCGCTCAAAGTGACATAAAAAATAAAATATCACAATTTGTGGGGTATTGGTATTAGATTTTTGTGAATTTGATATTACAGGTCAGGAATTATTTCTATTTTCTAAACACTGCATCCTCTAAACATTACATTAGCTCTGGGAAATAATGCAAGGTTTCCTCTGCCTAATTTTTTCAGAAAACAGAGGAAATTTTAAAAAAATATTTAAAAAAATTCTCTTACAGGAAGTGGTGTGTATTATGCTACAGTACTTTTTCCTATGTTCTTGACATTTTTAGTTTGTCATTTTGTATTCTCAACCTTAAAATCTTCTGGTCATTGTCCCGAGGATGCAATAACATAAAGATATGGTAAAAACAAATTTAATTAAAAAAATTAAGTAAGGCTGCATAAATTAAGGATTAATTTCTCGATTAATCGTTAAAATTTTTTAACGATTAAATTATTTTTTAATGATTAATCGACCCATCACTTACAAATTATTGGAAGTCAAAAAGTAACAAATAAATAATAAAAGATAGCGGCCAATAAATAATAAATTTCCTGACGATTACACGAAGATTTTGGTTTTAAACTATTGACTGGCGGGAATGCTCAAAATGTTGATAAAGTTTGCCTACCATGGTTCTAACACTTCGCCTACTTATCAAACAAAATGAAAAGAGTATTAAGCTAATCGCAGTAATGGAGTCTGACTAAGAGACAGAAAATGACGACAGCTCTTCTGATGAATTACTGCGCTACAAAATGAAGATGGAAGTTCCTGAATCCATTAACAATGGTGGAAACTTAATGAACACCGATATCCGATAATGTCATTCCTTGCCAAGACCGTTTTGTGCATACCAGTTACCTCAGTTCCATGTGAATGATTGTTCAGCTCGGCTGGTTATATTGTTGATTAGACCTGCTCATCGCTTGAACCAAATAATGTCAACACAATTGTCTTTTTGCATAGTTGGTTAAAAGATGACATATAAAGGAGACATTCCAGTGTTATTTAGATTTTCAATAAGAACGTTTAATAAGTGTTACTTATGACATCATAAATTTCAATTTTTAACATGGTACAGCCCGTACTTGTAGTTTGTTTCTTCAATTTTCAAGTTTATAAAAATTAAGTGTTTGTCATACCCAAATTCTTTTTCATGAACAATAACATCCCAAGTTTGTTCGGCGACAAGCGAGAACGTTTATCATCATTTATCTGCCCCGCTGTGCTGAATGCTCTGTCACTATCCACCCTGTTAAATTACTTAAATGCACTGATTTCTGGTTATTGTTTTTTTACTTTTTATATACATGTAATTGTTTATAAACTTATTAATATAAATTTAATTTGATTTCAAAAATTCTTTAATACATTGATATCCGGATACTATCCGGATCTGCCATAAGTATTTGCCGAATCCGGACAGTGGCGAAAATCCTGATAACCGGTCCGAATATCCGGCATTCCGGATCTTCGGCTGTCCCCTAATTTGTACTAAATAAAAGTTTGTATATTTCAAGCATCTTCTGTGATTTTCGGTGACATAGTTGCATGTGAATGGAGAAATATTTTTACTTCAAAGTTATAATTTTTTTGTTGCCCAATTGGATATTTTGGCTCATTCAGCAGAGTTGTGAAGGCGGAACTCGCTTATGGATGCTTAAGAAAAAATTAAAATTAAATTAAAAGCAAAATTATATAACGCAGAAAGGGAGTAATGCTTCAAAACAACTACCATAATGTGCACTGGGGAAGTTTGTGCCAGTTCTTTTCCCCCTTTATTACACAATCTATAAGCAATTCTGCGGCCGCGGGTCGGATCTAGTAATTAAATTTTTAAAAATACTCAAGATTCATTTTTAATTAAAAAAAGGTGTGGTGGTGTATTTTCCAATATGTGTTGTTACATTGACATATCCTGGAACAGGGTAATATCTAAATGCAAAACCCTGCATCAAATTTTACACCAATTCTTAATCAAGCTACTGGTAGCTTAAAGAGCAATTGGTACAAAAAGGATACCTTAAAAAGATCTTACCTTTGCATTAGAAATACAGGGAGTCCTCGGGTTACGACAATCCCTACTTACAATGTTTCGTGGCTACGAACGCGCCCCCAAAAAATAAAAATAAAATAATTTTACGCCTTATTTCGTCTTTTTTAATGTTTTAAAAAAAATAATTTTTTTTCATGGGGTAACAAATGTTTTCTTTCTTTTTTAAAATACTTTTTATGTCATTAACTGCTTTTATGTTTCCGGCCCACAGCGGAAAGAATGCACTTTCTTGTTTTGTAGGGTGAGGAAGGCGCAGTCTCAATACATACGCCATTTTGGTTGTTTACTCTTTCACTTGTGTTTTGTATTTTTTGTAAACTTTTTTTTCATGTGGTAAGGAATTGTGTTCTCTATTATTATGTCATTAACTGTAACATTTTGTTATATCACTTTACGTACAGTACTTTACACATTTATATATATACATAAATATATATATATACAGTCGAACCCACTTACCTCGAGCTCGGTTAGCTCAACCACCCCACTAACTCGACGTTTTTTATTGAAACCGCCAAATTCTCTCTTTGTCTTTGCATTTTTTCATCGGCTAATTCGATTTTTCTAAGTCGCCGAAACCTAATACCTCGAGCACAAAAGAGGGCCAAATTTGCAACTTAACTTGGTTATCTCGATCCTCGTCAGTTCGCCTAGTATTGCATTTTTAGTTCAAAATAGTGTTGACAGCTCGCTTTCTTCGAAACTTCCGGCTATTGTGTGATTCTACGAGATTTCAATAAAAATTTACCGGATGTTATTATCTTCTTTCACTTTCGATCCATGTGTGAATTAGACTTGTTGTTGCTTTGTTACCAGTAAGATACGTGACTGTGACACTAACACGCGCGTGACGATGAAATCAAATCATTTTCTTAATATTCCAGTACATGTATATAATATTATTAATAATATACACGTCATCACTTTTGTAGTTCGAATTCTGATAAGGAATGATTTTTAAAAAAATTCGCTTACACTTGTTGCCGGCCGAGGTCTAACACACAGCCCACAGCGTGCTGTGATCAACGGTCAAGGCCGCAATCGTTTTATTTATATATTACAAGACTGAGGAAATTCGAGAGCGTTCTGATAGTAACAGATAATGCACGTCAAAAGCATTAAACTTAAAATTACCATATTGATATGTTTATTTTTTTTATATTTTTTATTCGCTGATTCGATGGGCATTACAAACAGGGTTGCCAGATTATAATTTGGGTAAAAGGCCAAACTGACTGCCAAAAAAGGCCAAACTTATGTTATATGAAAAATTTCAACAAAAATGACGTCACGCACCTTGGGGGTGGGAGGGGGTCACAGATTTGTGGCGATGTATGACGAGGGGGAGGGTGCTTTTAAGGACAGTGACGTCATATTGGAAACGGTCTAGCTCTTGATTACGTGTGACGAAGTGGGAGGGGGTGAAAATACATTGAAAAATCTGCCCAAAATCGCGTGACGCCACTTATGGACGGCTCAAAATTAGTTAACTGTTTAAAATGAAGATAAAACCAGGAGAAAAAGGATAATAAATGTGTAAATGCCAATGTTCGTATGTATGGTTGTATTCACAAAATAAAAAGACTATGATACTAACATACAAATTTGAAAGAAAAGCTTCAGGTCATCCTTTTCCTCTAGACTACTATTTGCAGTATTATTATAAACTTTATCAGATGTCAAGTCATCAAGCATTCTTGGTGACATGACAAAGTTCTTACTGCATTTATTTGTAAACAAAAGCTCACCCCTTACTCTAACAATAGCGTCTAAAAGTGTGCGCTGAATTCTGTATCTGGCTTTGTCTTAATTCAGGAGTTCCACAAGGAACTGTGCTAGGTCCCTTACTCTTTTTAATATATATAAATGATTTACCCAACAACATCTCAACAGGAACAAAAGTTAGGTTGTTTGCTGATGATTGTATAATCTATAGAACAATTAAATCAGAACAAGATAGCAAAATTTTACAAAAAGACCTAGATGAATTGATAAAATGGGAAACTAACTGGAGTATGAGTTTCCACCCAGAAAAGTGTCAACTGTTAAGAGTAACAAAGAAAAAGAAACAAATAAATTCAAAATATTTCATTCATGGAAAGGAATTAACCCAAACTAAAGATGCAAAATACTTAGGAGTCATAATAAATGAGAAATTATCATGGAATCCCCATGTCAATGAAGTTATTAAAAAATCAAACAAAACCTTAGGCTTTATAAAAAGAAACCTTTACAAATGTAATAAAGATATAAAACTAAAATGCTATCTCACTTTGGTGAGACCTGTACTAGAATATGCATCTTCTGTATGGGACCCATCCACCAAAGAAAACATTGATAAACTAGAACAAATCAAAAAAAGAGCTGCCAGATTCATCACTGGAGAATATTCAAAACTGACTAGAATAACACCATTAGTTAAATCATTAAACCTTGAAACACTAGAGGATAGAAGGACCAAGAGCAAAGTAGTAATCATACGTAAAGCAATTAACTCTAATTTAGAAATACAACACAAAGATAACTTAATATAACCCTCAGATAGACATAAGGATAAAAACACCTTTCTTATTCCGTATGTGAGAACAAACGCATACAAATTTTCGTTCTTCCCGTCCAGAATTCGGGCGTGGAATGGGTTGCCTGAAGAAACCAGGAAAGCCAACACTTTATCAACATTTAAAACTCTAATAAGAATGCAGGACTAACCACAAACCATAGATAAGCGTAGGACGCAATAATCTTCTGTATAGAAGGAGCGTCTGAAACAGATAAGATAAGATAATAGCCTCTTCGTTTAACTTTAAAAAAACTTTTTAATGTCTAACATACACGTAAGCTATCCAAAAAATAGAAAATAATTAATAAGGTTATTGACTTATTGGCGAATTTTTAATTTGTTAATTTTTTTTTGTGATAAAGATTATTTTTATATATATTTTTATTTATTTTTTAAGAAAAAGACCAAAAAAAGGCCAAAAAATATTTTTGAGGCCAAACCCTCTTAAAAAAGGCCAAATTTTGAGAATTTGGCCTTAAAAAGGCCAATATGGCAACCCTGATTACAAACACTAGCGAATGGGACTAGGCGAGGCGTAAACTTTGACCTTTTAACGCATGCGCAGACAATTGTAAACTGGTAACTTATTTTTAATTAAATGGAATCGAAACATGACAGTGACGTAATCAAAGTCCTTGATTATATATATAAATTCTCGATTAGTCTTAACTTTTCCCGACTTTCATGGCCGAGAAATTTTTTTTAAAGAATTCCCGACTTTTTCCCGTTTTCCTGAGTGGGAACCATGGTTATATTTAAATTTTAAACGGTCCTTAAAAACGAACGGTCATTACAACCTTAGGAAAGAGTGCAGAAATATTAGGGTTCCGATACGATTCCGATTAATCGTCCCATCACTAATTAACGCTAACTAATTAATCACGTACATAAAGAAATTTCAAGCACATGTTAATATTTTGCCGCCCATATTGGTTTTCGTTTTAACTCGATCATTGGTTATGTCGACGCCATTTTTCATACCCCAACGCCGTCGACTTAACCGGTTTCGACTGTATATACTCAGTGCTCTTTTGTAAAAAAATAGGTGCCGGTACTCAGTGATGGATTGCCTAACTTTTAACTACCAGTTCGCACCTCGATGCAAGCTAAATCATAAATGCAAAGATACTAAATTTCTAAAACAATTTTATTTTAGAATTAACCAATAATAATAAACGTTAAAATAATGTACAAGAAAAGTAATAATTTTTTCCCAAATTGAAAAAGGTGCCGGTACCCCGTACCGGTGCGTACCGTCACAAAAAAAAGAAAAAAGGACTGTATATATATATATATATATAATATATAATCCTATATAATAAAAGGCAAAGTTCTGTCCGTTCTGTCCCGTCATCTATAGCGATTGGTCCCTCAAACACATATGACTCCTACAGCCAATCACTAGCGGAGAAAAATTTACATATTACGCGGAGGTTCAAAACGAGTTATTTTTGGTCCAGTTTTTTGGTCATAATTCAGTATGTTGTTCACATCTTGAAGTGATGCCTGCCGCTTATTCCAATGACAATTCTGTTAAATGCTTTTTCCTTGATGGTCCTGGGGGTAGTGGCAAGAGTTTTAAGTGTTGTTTGTTATTTGTTGCTGTTATTGTTGTTGTTTTGTGGTTGTTGTTATTGTTGTTGCTTTGTTGATGTTGCTGTTTTGTTGTTGTTGTAGTTGTTTTGTTGTTGCTGTTGTTGTTTTTGTTTTGTTGCTGTTGATACTGTTGTTGTTTTTGCTGTTGTTGTTGTCCACATCCCTTGCCCTGCGACGACAATGTCCTGCAAACGCTTCAGCATAACAACTACCAAAACATAGCGTCCATGAACTTCACAGGTCACCCTACACTTATTCCCGTCCTTGGGCGGGCTGTTACTAGTATAATACATATAATCAATGTCGCTGTTTGCTATTGTTCACCTTCCACGTGCCACTTGTGTTCATGCCAGCAATCGATTTCCACACCTCCCCCCCCTTACCCTGGTTTTAAAAGCCAGGGGAGTTCAGTCAGTTTCAGTCTGTAAATGTTTGTCGTGCGATGCGTATCATATTGAACTTAATCAATACTTTTAGTTATGTCTCATATATAAGGGGATTTATAGTCAAAAACTTTGTTTTTTAAGGGGTTGTTTAATTACATATTTATAATATTTATAAGGAAGGCGTTATCCCCAGAATTCTGCGAATAATTTTCAACGCTATCCCCAGAATTCTGCTAATAACGTTGAACGTTATCCCCAGAATTCTGTGAATGACTCTCGATGTTGAAGGGAGAATTCAGTGAACTAGTCTCAAAGTTAATTTTGAGCATTATTTATTATTATATCATGTATATCAAGTAAATTCATGTTGATTATATCTGACCTGAATAAGAAAACAGTACCAGCCTTATTGTTTTTCATATTGATTTTAAGTTATATTTTATAATCTGTTCAGTCCACTGATCTATTTTTATCTAGCTCACTGGTTTAGTCCATTGGATATATGATATAGGCCCATATATTTATCATATACATGGGCTATTAAAGTACTATTATTAGTAGTAGTGATAGTAATCAGGGCCGGCTTTAGGCATATTCAAACTAGGCAGCCGCCTAGGGCCTACGATTAGTTTCATCTCTAATCGCACAAGAATTTTTCCATATTTATTATTTTATATTTCGATTACATAGGGCCACCAAATTTACTTCGCCTAGGGCCTCCAATTCCCTTAGGCCGGCCCTGTAGTAATATAGCTTTTACAGTCGATGACGCATTGGACAATATAGGCCAATATATTTATTTATAATATAGGATAGGGTATTAGCACAGTGGGACCCACTTAACTCGAGCCCGGTTAACTCGTCAGCTCTATTAAGTCTAAGTTTTTTTATTGGAACTGCCAAATTCTCTCTTTGTCTTTGCATTTTTTCATCGGTTAATTCGATTTTTTTAAGTCGCCGAGCCCTAATATTTCTAGCACAAAAGAGTGCCAAATTTGCAACTTAACGTCGGTTAGCTTGATCTCCGTCAGTTCGCCTAGCGACGCACACTCGCATTTTTAGTTAAAAAAGCATCGAAATCTCGCTTTCCTCGAGACTTCCGGCTATTGTGTGATTTTACTAGATTTCAATAAGGATTACCGGATGTTTTTTTATATCTTGTTTCACTTTTGATCCGTGTGTGAATTAGTTTGACATGGTAATGACACGTCTCTATTGTGTATGTATTCACCAGAGGTACTCGAAAATCGCGTTAGCGGTCTTTAATCGTCGTTATTTCGCAGTGCATGTTATATTATTATTAAACTTTATTCATTTTCTGATGCATTGATCATTTTATATTAAAGATAAACGAATATCTTTAGAAAAGAAAATAAAGGTTTGTATCGAGAATCGACGATGGTTTTTATATAATTAAATAAAAAATTATTATTCTTTTAAAAGTTTGTTGTTGCTTTATTACCAGTAAGATACGTGACTGTGACTAACATGCGTGTGACGGTGAAATCAAATCATTTTCTTAATATTGCAGTATATAGTATATATATAATATAGACGTCATCACTGTTGTAGGTCGAATTCTGATAAGGAATGATTTTTTAAAAATTCGCTTAGGTCTAACACACAGTGCACCTTTGATGTGATCCACGGTAAAGGCCGCATTTGTTTCTATTTATATTACAAGTTACCCGTATCATTTGATTGATGGAGGAAATTCGAGTGCGGTCTCATGTGACAGATATCCTGCACATCAAAAGCATTAAACTTATAATTACCATATTGATATGTTTATTTTTTTTTAAATTTGCCGATTCGATGGGCATTGCGAACGCGAGCGGCGGTGACATGCCATGCCACACGCGCCATGGGGCGAGGAGAGGCAAAAAATTTGACCTTAGTTTTAACGCATGCCCAGACAATTATAAACTGGTAACTTTTTTTTGTATTAAATGGAATCGAAACATGACCACAGGGACGTAATCAAAGTCATTTACTTCGGCAAAAAAAAATATATATATATAAAAATTCCCGACTAGCCATAACTTTTCCCGACTATTTCCCGACTTTCAAGATCGGGAAAATTATTTTAAGAATTCCCGACTTTTTCCTGTTTTCCCTGGGTTATATTTAAACGGTCCTTAAAAACGAACGGTCTTAACCTTAGGAAAGAGTGAAGAAATATTAGGGTCCCGATATTCCGATACGATTCCGATTAATCGTACCATCACTAATTAATGCACATCATGTATATAAAGAAATTTCAAGCGCATGTTAATATTTTGCCGCCATATTGGTTTTCGTTTAACTCAATGATCGGTTATCTCGGCGCCATTTTTCATACCCCGAGGCCGTCGACTTAACCGGGTCCCACTGTACTATTATTATTAGTTAGTTAGTTAGTTCCTCTCGGGCCGAAGACGGCACATAGGGCAGAAGTCATTGATTTCCATTTACGACGATCCGTCGCCAATTGTATTAGGTCTTGATTATTTCTTAGACCCATGGTTGAGCTTTCTCTTTTGATTGTTCTACGTAGGGTTTCTTTTGGTCTTCCTTGTTTTCTTTTGCCTTTTGGTGTCCATATGAAGGCCTGCCGTGGTAGTCTTCTCTCGTCCATTCGAAGAACATGACCGATATAATTCCAACGCCTTCTCCTTATAAAGGTTGACACATATTCTTGGTTGGTTTCTTCTTTATTGTTTGATTTGTTTTAAAATCACTCCATTTTATATTCAAAATTTTTCGGAGGCATTTGTTCTCGAAGGCAACTAATTTCTTTTCTATAGCTTGAGTGGATTTCCAGCTTTCACATCCATATGTTAGTACAGGGATTACGCAAGAGTTGAATAGCCTAAGTTTTATATGTTTGCTGAGTGTCTTTGATCTCCAAATATTTGTAAGTTTGTTAAAAGCACTTGACGCCAACGCAATTCGAGTCGTTATCTCTGATGTTGCATCTCCATCATATGACATTTTGCTTCCTAAGTAAGTGAAGTTGGTTACTTTCTCTATGGTTTGGTCATTAAGTATAATATCATTGGGTTGGTTGGTGAGGTCCATGACTTTTGTTTTCGTTGTGTTGATTTGAAGACCAATTTGATTTGAAAAGTGCTGGAGACGATCCGTTTTTTCTTGGGTGTTCAGATGCGTTGAGCTTATAAGAGCCAGGTCATCTGCAAAGTCAAGGTCTTCCAAAGTATTGTTTTATTATTAGTAGTGTTAGCAATATAGGCAGTATATGACAATTGCGCCGCTACCACAGTCGCGTCGTAGTGGGATGAACGTGAGTCATTTAAATATTATCCAATAAGATAAGGGTTCCAAAGGATTTTTTTTTAAATTAAAAAGAAAAATTAAAAAAAGATTCTCCATCTAAAAATCAAACCCTGTTAAAAAAAAATAATAAATTTCCACAAGCGAAAATCGAACCCTGTACCACAAAGTCAACTGTCCTTCACACTACCATGCTGCCAGAAAGAGGCAGAGGTGATGAAATTTGAGCTTTATAAAGTATACGGACAGTACGGACCCTGGGTCCGAATAGCCACAGAATTCGTTATTCGCAGAATTCTTGGGAAAACGTTGAAAATAATTCACAGAATTCTGGGGATAACCACTCCGTATTTATAATTATGTGGTATACTATTAAAATTAATTTGAAGAGCATAATTATACTAAAATGATACTAAATGCCAATGCTAAGGCCAAAGTCACAAAATCTATCATTAGTTAAATCATTAGTCATTATAATACATTATAGTTTTTCTATTCCCAAGCCCAAGTCCTAGGCCTAGGATCTAAGTAATCAGGCCCAAAATTATTTATTATTTATTTGTTAGGTCTAGCCTACTAGCTAGGTACACAACTGCATTGCGATGTACGTAGTAGGTAATATTTTATTCAGAAACATGTGGGGCAACTGAGTAACAGTTACAATAACATATATAAAAAGTAAAATGAATGAGGGTAAATATAAATAAATTTAAAAATTATAAAAAAATAAGGGAAGTGGCTTAAAGTGGATAATAAAGCAAGTTTTTCACATTCACATATTTAAAAAGTAAATTGAATAAAAAAAAGGTTTCACAAAAATATATCAGAAATGAATGATTTCAAAATAAATGCAGTTTTACAAGGGAAAAAAAACAATGAATTATACATACTTACATACAAAATGAAGCGAATTGTCGGGAAACTACCAACTCTGACAAATTAAATTGTTTTCACCCGCTGGTATCATGCGACTATGCATTGCTCACTAAAATATTCTTTTTCAGGCACCTATAAATAGAGCCTAAAATAGTTCTATTTGTTTTTATTTGATAGGATAATTCAAATTTTAATAAAACATAAATTTAAATTTGAAGACTACAACAATATTATCGTTTTTTTTAGAATCATGAATATTTATTTTCTTCCCCTGGCTCCTAATATTAAATTAGAAATCAGGCAATACGTTTCAATTGATCCCTTGCAGTGGCTATTGAGACGCTAACGTCTTAATAGCCCACAGGCTATTAAGACGCAAACAAAAAATAGGCCAATGAAAACTATGTGTTTACGGTTGGCGCATTTATTCTATTGATTGCGCCAACAAGCAGTTACAAACGCGAAGTAGTTATGACTTATGTATATAAGCAATTCATTTTACCCACTGGAAATAATTCACTCACTTTGATTTTATTAATCCATAATATTGATAAGACAATATATTGATGTCTGATAAGAAAATTATAAAGCTTACGGAGTAAACAGTGATGATAAAATGAAATTTATTTCAATACCATATTATTTTTAAATCGTCAAATCGCCAGAAATATTGAATTTTGCGGCGCACATACGTCCCCCCCCCCTTTCCCCATTTTTCCTGTTCCAATAGGGTTTGAGCTACACTCGCCAGCCGTACTCCCTTTTCAACACATAACAATTACATTTTTTAAAGAAAATATCAGTTTTGATATTAATCTTACGTCAAATGTCTTTGATTTGCAGGAAAACTGTCACTAAAAGACCGAACTCGAATTTGAGGACCGATTAATCGCCCGGTATCTTTGCTACGTCTATCAAATGACTCTCGTAATACAGGTACTTCACTAAGCGGCGCGCGCCGATCACTTTTTTTGGATGCGGGAAACAGACTATAAACCGGTGACCAGAGAATGATGATAGGTCACTGGGTCATATGCTTTTATAGCTTTTTTTGTCTTTATAAGAAACAGACTATAATTACATTGTACATTGTTGTCTATTTTGTGAGCACATGGACTACTATCATTGCGATCTTGAATTTGTTAACAAGTATTTAGTCAGTGTGTGTAGTGTAAATTCTTTGTTTTGAGAATAGGTAAGTTTATTATTATTTTCGTTTATATGCTATACGTATTGTCAAATTACTTTTTTTTTCTTCATAAAGTCTTGTCATTTAACTGATTGTCCCGTAATATAAATAGTAATAGTCAGCGACCTTGACCATTGTTCACATCAAACACTCCCGTACAATGCCTCGACAACGAAGCAAATTAAAATTAAAAAAAAATCATTCCATAGCCGTTGGGGAAGTAAACTATTAGTGATGACGTGTATATTATTTATATACCGGAATATGGAGAAAGCGATTTGATGTCACTGTCACTCACGTTAGTCTCGTATGCTGCCTTGCATCTTAACCGTAACAAAACAAAAACCAACTCCGGGTAATATGCTAATACGGGATTATTGAAGTTGCCTAGAGTTAGAGACCTAGGCCTAGAGTGTAAACAAATAAAACAATTTTAACGCTGATAATTAATTTACCTCACCCTACACCCTTTTTACATGCATTTCTTTCTTTCTTTAAAAATAAAAAGAGTTTTGGAATTTTTAACGCAATCAATAAAATAAATTCGCCAACTGTAAATAGTAAATACGTAGTTTTCATTGGCCTATTTTTTGTTTGCGTCTCAATAGCCTGTGGGATATTAAGACGTTAGCGTCTCAATAGCCACTGCCTACAACAATTCAAATTCGCGATTAAAATACTAATTACAAGAGCATTATTTCTTCCTTTTTATTTAAAATATTATTTAAAAAATCGATGTAAAATATTTTCATCGCAACTCATATTTGCTCAACAATTCATTTAATAATTTGTGATTTCTTCGTTATTTAATTTAAACAAAATGTTATATTTTATTTCGTTTCAATATTATAAGTCATTTAAAAAAAGGACTTAGAAACGGAAATTGTTTACATTTTATTTTCCAAACATAATTTCTGAGAATAATAGTAGATAAACAATAAGTGTAAACAAAATGCCGCTACTAATTAAAGATTTTACATGGGAGGAAACGGATCGAATAGTCTGGATAACCATTCCACTTAAGGGTGTAAAAGCTAATAACGTTAGTATTATTACCTCAGATGAATATTTGAAGGTGGGTTGCTTACCTAATCCTAAAGTTAAAGCCTAAAGTCTTTACTAAAGTACTAAAGTCTTTACTTTAATTTAGCCTAAATTAAAGTAAAGACTAAAATAAAGACTTTACTGTTAAAGTATTAAGTATAAAACTAAGAGTAATAAGTACTACTAAGACTCCTAAGGCCTAAGAATTAATTAAGTCCAAAAGTCACCAAGTGCTAAGTCAAAGTTCCGTAACAGATGAACTTTAAGTTAAGTATCTTTCAGCGATGAGTATCAATCATATGCCTCTTTTCTTAAAATAAATAAATTAATTGAGCTCTTATCTATCTTAAAAATGAAGGTTCTTTTATCCTGTATGCAAGAACAAACACAATATACAAATACTAGTTATTATTCTTCCTCTCTGGAATTTGGGCGCGGATTAAATGGGTAGCCTGATCAAACAAGGGTAGATATTATGATTATGGCAACAGACGTCCGGAAATTAATTATTTTTTTAGTTGACTTCCTGTTTCAAAGTTAACAGTTCTCAACTTTTTAAAATGTACCCCTGATCTACAAGCCTGATTGCAGTCTCACCCACATTTTGTTATTGAAATTGAGAAGTTTAGCACTTGCTGAAAGAGTTTATATAAGATTTGTGTTTTAAATTATTAACCAAATGATGGGATTACAGCGCTATAACTATATAAATTATCAATTAGTATTATTATTATTATTAGGGTCCAAGAAAAATAGTTTTATCTTAAATTTTTATAATTAAATTAATAATAACATTCAAAAAATTTATGTAAATAAGTATTTGACATTAATTTTTGAACTTACGTCGCTAAAATGTGAGAAATATATGCATAGATTTATTAAATAAAATGTATGAATAAACAGGTGAGCTACCCACCATACCTGTTTGAATGCTTTTTGTTTGCACCTGTTGAAGACACTAGAGGCTGTGCTCAAGTTGGAAATGGTGCTGTTGTCTTTAAACTGTATAAAAAGGAACCCAGATTTTGGAATCAGTTGCAGTCTTCAGATGCTGGTAATTTTATTTCTCATACAGAATTTCAGATTGGAAAATACTTTTTTAATAACTGTGTGATCCTGGGGAAAGGAGGTATTGGGAATACTGATGTGTAGATTTCAGTTAGTCATGACTAGGTGATGTTTTGAGTTTAATAAATGCAATTATTCTTAAAATATAAGGCACAAAGTACACATGATTTGTGTGATTAAAACAATACAGTCGAACCCACTTATCTCGAGCTCGGTTATATCGACCACCCTATTATGTCGACGTTTTTTATTGGAACCGCCAAATTCTCTCTTTGTCTTAGCATTTTCTCATCGGTAATGTCGATTCTTTTATGTCGCCGAAACCTAGTATCTCGAGCACAAAAGAGGGCCAAATTTGCAACTTAACTCGATTTTCGTCGGTTGAAAATAAAGGTTTGTATCAAGAATCGACGGTTGTTTTTATATAATTAAATTAATAAATTAATATTCTTTTAAAAGTTTGTTGTTGTTGCTTTGTTACCAGTAAGATAAGTGACTGTGACACTAACACGCGCGTGACGATGAAACTGATTAACACAGTACTGTGTCAGTACACACAGCCCACAGTCACAGCGTGCTGTGATCAACGGTCAAGGCCACAATAGTTTTATTTATATTACAAGTTTGATTGACTGAGGAAATTCGAGAACGTTCTGATAGTTAATTAACAGATATCCTGCACGTCAAAAGCATTAAACTTAAAATAACCATATTGATTTGTTTATTTGTATTTTAAATTCGCTGATACGATGGCAAACGCGACTGCGACACGGCGAAGCGTAAACTTTGACCTTTTAGCGCATGCGCAGACAATTATAAACTGGTAACTTATTTTTCATTAAATAAATGGAATCGAAACATGACAGAGACGTAATCAAAGTCCTTTACTTCGGCATAAATATATATACATCAAAAGCATTAAACTTAAAATAACCATATTGATTTGTTTATTTGTATTTTAAATTCGCTGATGCGCCTGTGACACGGCGAAGCGTAAACTTTAACCTTTTAGCGCATGCGCAGACAATTATAAACTGGTAACTTATTTTTCATTAAATAAATGGAATCGAAACATGACAGAGACGTAATCAAAGTCCTTTACTTCGGCATAAATATATATACATGAGTGTATATATATATATATATAAATTCCCGATTAGTCATAACTTTTCCCGACTTTCAAGGCCGAGAATTTATTTTTAAGAATTCCCGACTTTTTCCCGTTTTCCTGAGTGGGAACCATGGTTATATTTAAATTTTAAACGGTCCTTAAAAACGAACGGTCATTACAACCTTAGACTTACGCTTAGGAAAGAGTGAAGAAATATTAGGGTTCCGATACATCATCCCATCACTAATTAACGCTAACTAATTAATCATGTAGGCCTACATAAAGAAATTTCAAGCACATGTTAATATTTTGCCGCCATATTGGTTTTCGTTTTATCTCGATCATCGGTTATGTCGACGCCATTTTTCATACCCCAACGCCGTCGACATAAGCGGTTTCGACTGTAAATGTAAACATTTATTAATGTACTACTACAAATTTAAATGTTTTGGCCAATGATTTCATCAGTATTAATTTATAAACAAAATTATTTAAATTACATTTACATTATATGTTACCTACAGTACCATGGAAAACTAATTAAGCAGAGAAAAGAAAATTGGAAGGGTGTGCTCAAGTACTTCACAAAAATGCAGCACAGAAGAACACTAAGGAAGTGTCGGAAGTTAAAAAACTAAAACTTGAAAAAGATTTTACAGCTATCTAAAATTGTGAACTCTGTTCAAACTACATATATGGAACCAAATCTTTTTATTAATGTATTTTTCATACAGATCTTGTCAGGTGCTTTGCTTGCATATTAAATGCCAATAACAGTAACATACAAAATCCTGTTATGGTTGGCACTTTTGAAGTGTTTAGAGACAGGACATAGGGCAAGTATTGCAACAGTTACGGTTGCAACATTTTGTACCAAATGTTGCTTTTATAGTAGGAAGGTGATTTCTTACAAGCATATCTTAGGAAAGCAAAAATGGAAGGGTTTTTGAAGACCTGCAGCACTTCAGGGTCAGTCGTGAGAATTGACCAGTTTTTAAGAATCACCTGGTGGGTCATAATCAAGGCCAGCTCAAGGGGGTATGATGCGTGATCCTTACACAACCCAATTTTCAACCCAACCTAAAAATGTTTATCGCCAGCCCTGGTTATTGTAATAGAACTTGCAGGTCAAGTAACAAGACTTACAACACACTGTGTTCTGGTTAACAACTGACTTTTTAATCAACTTTACAATCCACTGCAATCAACTTTACAATCAACTGTACAATCAACCCCGGTTACCTCTTGAACCATCTGTATATAGTCAGCCAACCTCCCAGTCCACGACCATGCGCGCTTACAGTTCACATCACAAACCACGTGTTTCATACTAGTCAACTCGCACGCTCATACAATGTCAATACAACAACACAACACTTCTCTCACAGTTACGAGCATGAAAATTTCTAATGAGTTTAGATCGATCACAGTTATCAGGAAAAGTTAAGAGCCCGGTCTAGTCTTACTTTTAATTCAATTGACAGCTCATGTTAAAATTGACTCAGAATATGAAGAAAAAAAATTACATATTGTGATTCCCTAAATATATGTTTAATAGTCATAATTATAAGTTCAACAGATGCTTAAAATAGATTTCCTAAAAGTTAGAATTAATTGAGATTCTCATAATGTGCATGCTTAAATATATGTTAATTCAAGTTAATTTTGAAGGTGGGAGGTTCACCCATTCTTGTTGCTTAAAAATAATTTTCTGTCATCTCAAGTTGTTAACAACTAATCCCAACTGTCTTAATGAATTCTGAAATCCTTAATATTAATTTTCTGTATGTAATGTTTTCTATAATTTATTAGATAACAATGTTGTAATGAGACAGAGGAGAGATGAAGCTTATAAAAAGGTTCAGTTAAAAATTGAGGCAGAGACTACTAAAAGATCTGAAATAAAACGAGAACATGAAAAACTTGCTGTTTCTGAAATGATGAAGGTAATAAATCATTTGTATAGCTATAACACATATGAACAGGTTAAGTAGTATATTCCACACCAAAGCTTATTAGGCATTGGATGAGTTGGCACTTATGTTTTATAATTATTCATTAAATAGACTGAAGATTACTAACATGGGAATCTAGTGACATTAGGGTGTATCAAGGGGTTGGTCACTTAGAGAGTTTTGGACTATTGAACAGTTGAGATATCTACACCTTAATTTCCCTTCTCTGGTGCTTGGTCAAATGTAACAAGCTACCTTCTGTGATAAAAAAAACAACAAAAAAACTATTCCTTTTCTCTAAAATTTTGTCAAGAATTTCATTTAATTTGAATTCAGTTAAATGTAATACTAAATTATCTAATTGAATGGTTTAGCATGGTACTTTTTATTTGTGTTCTAATTTACATAGAATTTCTTTGTTTGATGAGAAGTTTTTGTTTAATGTTGTTTGAAACCTTACATGTTCAAACCTATATTTACAACCCTGCTATTGTTTCAATATAATGAGCCATTTAATGTGTGTTTTGTTAAAGATTGAACAAGATGAAAGAGATCGCATTTCAAACATTAAAGAGGGTGAAAGATTAAAAGCAACACAAGACTTGGAAAGGTGGAAAGAAGAGCAAAGACTTGCTTCTCAGAAGGTAAGAATTATTAAGCATTTAGCATGGAAAATCTATGTATTATGAAAGCATTTTGGGAAATAAATGTGTTCATTTGCACAATTTAATTTGTAACAATTATAAAAAAAACCCAACAAAACAAAACAAAATGCTTAGGCTAAAGACTGGTTAAAATCATATACAGTGGGGCCCACTTAACTCGAGCCCTGGTTAACTCGTCAGCTCTATTAAGTCAACATTTTTTTTTGAACCGCCAAATTCTCTCTTTGTCTTTGCATTTTCTCATCGGTTAATTCGATTATTTTAAGTCGCCGAACCCTAATACCTCGAGCACAAAAGGGGGTCAAATTTGCCACTTAGTGTTGGTTATCTCGATCCCCATGACCAATCGTCAGCTTTTGAAAATGTTAGATGTGATTTTTTATAACCAAGTGAAGGCATAAAATTTCTGCCTCGCTGGTGATGTCACAGCCCGCTTGCTCACAGCACTGTTTTACTAAGTTAAATTGCCAGCTTTTGAAAATGTTCTTATCGATAGGGCTGAACCGATCGGTTCGGCTACTCGGAGATACTCGGCAATCGGCTGCGTAAGTGATGCCGAGTATTACGTAATTGCTCCAATAGCAAAGATGCACGCAGAATCGCATGTCTAAAACATTTAGTTTCGTATGGAATAACAAAATGTACCGTGTGCAGACTTGTTGTCATTGGCAACCATTCATCCTTCAACCTCATTTTGACTCTATGACTACTGCTTTGTTCTCATTGTTTCATTCATAAGAAGTGGCCGTTTGCAAAAGCCATTTAACTTATCATCATCATCATTTGTCCTTTGAGTTCCTTGTGGAACATAGGGCCTCTGTCAAAGCTCGCCACTCTACACGGTCCCTTGCCAGTCGCTTCAGTTCTTCCCAGCTCTTCCCAGTCCTTCCAGCCTCGTCCAACATGCTCCGTCTCCATGTACGCTTGGGTCTTCCTCGTTGTCGCTTGCCCTGGGGGTTCCAATCTAAGGCCTGCCTAGCCCTACTGTTATCTTTCCTGAGGGTGTGTCCAATCCATCTCCACTTTCTTTCCATGATTTGTTGTTCTACTGTTCTTTGTCCACACCTCTCCCACAGCTTGGAGTTTTCGACCTTATCGAACCATTTTATTTTCAGAATATTTCTGAGGCATCTGTTAACAAAGGTCTGGAGTCTATTTTTTGCTGTCTCTGTCGTCCGCCATGTTTCGGATCCATAAAGTAGGACCGTTTTAACATTGGTGTTAAAGATCCTTACTTTTGTTTTGACAGAGATGTGTGTAGATCTCCAGGCCTGTTTCAGATTGGCAAAAGCCTGTCGCGCCAAATTTATTCTTCGTTCGATGTCCTCATCTGTTCCCCCTGCTACACTGACCACACTCCCAAGGTATACAAAGTTGTTAACTTGCTCCAGGTTGCGGTTTTCTACTTGGATGACTCCATCTTGTAGGAACTTTATTTTCAAAAATTTTGTTTTTTGAATGTTTATCTTGAGTCCTACTCTTTTCCCAGTCTCGCTCAAGGCTGTGACTTTGTCTTGCATGTCTTGGAGTCTGTGGGACAGAATGGCCAAGTCATTTGCAAACTCCAAATCTTCTAGTTTTTGCATTAGGTTCCACTGGATTCCTTTTCCTGAGCTTGCATAAGCTTCTTTTGTGACCCAGTCTAACACAAGAAGGAACAGAAGTGGTGAAAGGAGGCATCCTTTAACTTATGGTTAGAATTAATTAAAATGTATCAAAGTTGAAGGTTCAAAAGTTCAAAAGGAGTTCCTAATTTATTTTTGTACACTTTTATAGAGAAGAGTTCGCTTTGTTATGAGTCATATATAGGTCATGATAAACAAATAACGGCAACGCCTTTGTGTAAAAAAAAACCTCCAAAATCATGTGCATGTACATTCTCATTTATTAACGCTAGTGATGGGACGAAAAATCATAGGGTGCTTACTGTAAACAAGGCTCCCCATATTTTAAAATATATAATATAACAGACTACAGACAGTTTACCCACCCCCACTCTCAATCTCCCACACCATTGTTGTTGGTTAGTCCGATTAGCACTCAAGTTACCGAAGGAATTCTGAGTCCATTGTAAGCTGAGAGGACGGGCTGGGTTATGTATTTGTGTAGCTTGTCACCAGCGGACCCTGCGTGCGCACGCGGGCGCGCACGAGATGTGTCGGCAGGACTAGATGAATTCCTTATACATGTAGTTATGTACTAGGAAAAAAATACTGCGCTAACGCAATAAAGGGTTATATTTAAACTTAAACGGTCCTTAAAAATGAACGGTCTTGACAACCTTAGGAAAGAGTGAAGAAATAGGGTCCCGATATTCCGATACGATTCCGATTAATCGTCCCATCAGTAATTAACGCACATCATGTATATAATTATAAAGAAATTTCAAGCGCATGTTAATATTTTGCCGCCATATTGGTTTTCGTTTAACTCGGTGATCGGTTATCTTGGCGCCATTTTTCATACCCCGAGGCCGTCGACTTAAGCAGGCCCCACTGTATTAGAATTGTGTGTTCAAGAGTGGCACTCATTAAAAAACATATGTAAAGTTATTAATTATTTGATTTTAACCACTAATTTAACAGTATCAACTGATAGGATTCTAAAGGTGTCAGCAGGTTTATAGTATATAGTATCTCATGAAAAACTTGCTACAAGGATGATGACTGTGTCCACCAATACTAGTAGGAGTGAAGGAGCTTTCTATCCATGATTACATCTTATCTTAATATGGAAGTACATGTAATAAAATTAAAAGTTCAAACGCTGTATAATCAACTCACTTTGTTAATTAGGTGTGAATTTAATTATGCTAATTTTGAAGATACTATGAAAATCTGAGCCATTTTGAACTAGTCTAGCTAGGTACATGTCTTTATTCATTTTTCAAAGTGTACCTGTGTGTGTGTGTGCCTTGGAGGGGGGGGGAAATAAAGAAGCTATGTTCATATAGGATAAGGGAGCCCATTAAATATGGGAGAGGGGGGAACACTGGGGAGAAGGGTATCAATCATGAATTTTGTGTGTACTTTCCAGTTATTTATATATTTTTTTTAATGTGGGGAAAATGCCTCAATTGGTTGTAATAAAATTAAATTGTTAACTTTTATAATAAAAAAATAATAAAATAGCATAGTTTATAAACAAATGGACTTTATAGTTTCTTTAAAAAATGAATTTATATTTATATATATATGTTAGGTCGTGGCCGGATATGGTTTTTTACTATTTGCTGGATCCGGATAGTTTGGCCCTAACGTTTGCCGGATCTGAATTCCGGATATATCCACATTTAAGTGTAAGAGCTAACGGGGGTGTACTTTACTACTTTCTTTTTAGCATTTAATACTATTTATTAAAATATTTATCAACCATCATACAGAGAGTTTCTGCTATCTACAATGACAGTCTTTGACACTGTCAACGTCAACGATGAACATTTTACAATGAATTGAATGAACGAACTTGAAGGAAGTTCAACGAACTTTGTAGTTTGTAGTGTGTACCAAGCGAACAGTGTTGTACTGAGTGTGTGGTGTGGTGTACAAGAAGTCGTGATCTAGAGCCATAATTAAAACTGTTCAGACGATTTAAGTTTAATATGCTGTTAGTTAACTTAATTTGTTATCTTACGTAGTAAAGTAATATCTATACTTGTAACGTTTTAACTCAATAATTTGTTTCTCGTATTGAAATTGATTGTTTTAGTATATTTTGAATGGATTTGAATGATTTCATGATCAACGCTTGATAATTTGTTTATTTTGTTAGATATTAATAATTAATAATAATAATAATAATAAATTGAAATTTATGTAGCGCTGTATCCCAGTAAGGAACTGAGCTGACAGCGCTTTACATGAAGGTATTAACATATAAGTAATAAATTAGCATTCATACCATAACAACCACATTAATTACAGTACATAACACAAAATGCAACGTTAATCATTAAAATAATTTTTGTTTCATTAATTTGGAAAATAAATTTTGAAAAGATGTGTCTTAATGGAGTCTTGAAGGACTTGGTTGTTTGAATACTATGGATGTGTAATGGCGGAGTATTCCATTGTTTGGCTGCACAAAAAGAGAACGACCTTTCGCCAAATGTTTTTATGCGTGTCTTAAGATAAGAGAGAATGCGTGTGTCCGCAGAAGAGCGTAGCTGACGAGTGGGTGAGTAGGCCGACAAAAGTTCAGTAAGATAGGAAGGGCATGAGTCGGAAAAGAAGTTGCGACAGAGAAAAAGTATAATTTAATTTGTTACTTAACTTATTTTGTTTAATTGTAATATTCACGATAGACTAGAGTTTAAAAATTATAAGACTGAATAAGATATAACAAGTGAGACAAGCACATTTATTATTTTTAATTTTGCAAATCAAATCACAATTGATATCCGGATCCTATCCAGATCTGCCATAAGTATTTGGCAAATCCGGATAGTGGCGGAAATCCCGATATCCGGTCCGGTCAACCTTCCACCCCCTAATATATATATATATATATACTGACTGACACTGAATTTCGGGTTATGACATTTCTTAACAACGGATCAACGTTGTAACTCTAGAACTCCCTGTAAACTGTTTGTAAAAAGTTATGGGTACATTATTATAAATTATACAGTACTATAAGTATCTACTATGATAGTAGTGTAGGTCATTAATTTATTTAAATTTCCTTTAAAAAAGGTTTTCCCTGCAGATTCTTATCTTTTTTATATTTAAATGTTTTTAATGCACCAGTCTAACTACATTAAGATTGAACAATAGTCTTCCTAAAATTAAAGGAGTTATAATTTTTCATATAAATAGAAAAAAAGAAAATTTGCATTGGTCAGCAGAATAGTTTTTCTAAATAACTGTTTCCGGGGTTCAGATCCTATCATCTCTATGTTATTTAAGTTTCTATTATTCTGTTTTGAGCATAAGTTGTGTGTTTATCATAAAATTGTATAAACAATACAATATGTTGATAAATAAGACATTTAATAACATTCCACCAAATAACTATCAATAATAATAATAAACAATTTAATACATTATTTATGAAAATAAGAAGCTAATTTTTGTTTAGTGGACACCAAGAAAAAGCACCCAGATTTATTTAGGCATTACAGATGTTTGTACTGATTAATTAGGACTATTTATAAAAAAAATTGAGGAGTAAGAAATATTGTGATTAGTTATGAAAATAAAAAAATATAATATATCCCACCCTCAACCAAAGTTAAACATTTCCCTTGAAATTTTGACAAAGTCAAACTGATATGAAAATTCTTTAAGACCCAGTCTGTAAATGTAACGATTTACCAGATTACTCTCTCAGGAGCAAGCAATTATCATTTGAAATTGTTATATTGGAGAAATGCTTTGGTTTTCTTGTGTCTTAAGTGTTCTAATTGTAAAAGTTTGTGGTGGTTAATATGTAATAAAGCTTTATTTCTGAAAACAAATGTGTACAATGTAATGGGAGACTAGTAGAAATAGAAGAATTTTTACACAAAGTGAAGGAACAAACAACTGTTTTTAAAAACATTATTTTCTTTAACTGGAAGTGACATGATACATTTTGTAACACAGGAAATTAAAAAAATGCGAGCCATTCAGAAAGAGCTTATTGAGGCTGAAAAAGAAAAAGATAAAGAAGAAAGAAAGCGGCAAAGAAGAGGTATTAGTAATTGTAAAAAATAGCATTTTGATAAAATTAAATTAATATTGAAGGACTAAATTGTTTTGTCTGTATTAATTTAAAAACTCAAATTGTACTATTACTGTAACTATTTGAAGTAAAACTGTGAAAGATGATACAATTTATGAAATTATTTGTCTTCTGTATAAATCTATGTTTTCTTAATTATCTAATCTATTAGTTAAGGCTTCAAATATATTTGAAAAAGAAACAAAAGATTACAAAGTCCCACCTCGGGAAAATGGAACGATTTTAATCAATCATACGCCGCGAGTTTTCCCTACTCCAACTAGAGAGTCCCAAGCCCAGCAAGAAGAAGAAGTAAGATATATAGAGACATTAAAATTTGTTTGAGTTTGTGCAATTTATCTATGTTTGGAAATTTTGATGAAGCTCAAAAAAGTTTTCATAATTGTATTGCATTACTACTGTCTTAAAATTATTTAAACTTAATGTGATTAGAGAAGTCTTTACTGTTTCATTTATCATCCCTTTAAAGTTAATATGCTTAAATAAACAATTTAATATCATTATTAAACCATATTTTAGTGGCTAAAGAAGCAAGCAGAAGCCAGGAGAACTATTCAAAATTCTTTGGATAATGATTTAAAGGAAACTGAAAAAAATCCACAGTGGTTACAAAGATAAAGGGAAGTAAGTTTAGCATCTACATATTTTGGAATCAATAAATTAGAATAGTGTTTTGTTATTCAAAATTGTATGGCCATCGAGATCAAGATAGAAAAAGAGTCTTATAAAAAAAATTGGGGCATGGAGGTTGAGCGGCATGCACGCTTGGCTGGCGAACTGAGAGTCACGTGTTTAAATCTCAGTGAAGGGAGGGATTTATTTCCAAGGTTAATGGTGTCCATGAATCCACCCAGCACCTAAAACTAGTTAGGGATACAAAAGCGGCTACACAATCCCTCATAGCCGTGACCTGTGAATGCTGTGTCACTTGCCAACAAACCGGCATGATCTGTGCTTTCTTATAAGTACAAAGGATGTAAGAATTTTCTGCAAAGAAGGAATATCTATCTTAAATGTTTAAAAAAAATAAAAAATACAATTTTGTCATAATTAATTTTGCCTGATTGCAAAACTGAAACTTTTTCTTAAGAATAAAAATAAATTTGTGATGAGAAATAAAATGTCTAACATTAATTATTTTTGTTTTCACTTCATGAGTTTTTTTTTGTTGCTTTGTTCTGTAATTTTAAAAATAATATTAATCAATGCATTTTTTTTTCTCTTCTTAAAGTTCCTTTTTTTCTGCTGGTGATTTCAAGTCAGCAATCAATGCTTATACCCACGCGATCCATCTTGCCCCAAAACTTCACTCGTATCCTTTATTAAATAAAATATTTAATACTAGTGTAATACCCGTCAAAAATTATAGAAGTTTTCAAAATAAATACACATCAGAATAAAAAATTATGTAATACAGAACTTTCATTTATTTTATTCATTTATTTCCATATTGAACAATTTTATGTGGACGTTCGAAAAGAGTTATTTTTTGGTGCAGTAATTTGGTGCGCTGCTTTCTAAAATTAGTAGCGTCACGGTCAGGACTGACGGTACGTGACATACATTGCAAATTATGTATATTGATACATTAAATTTACTATTGCTTTTCTGGCTTATCATTAAAAGATATTATTAGGACTCACAAATATAACCTTAGTGATTAAGCTAAGCATTTTTCCACATTTCACTGTAATAAAATAAAATTATCCAAATTATAACCTTCCAGATTGAATGATAAATTAAAAATGATAACCTAAGATCAGGGCCCGACTTAGCAATTACGGGGCCCTATACGGCTTAGTATGCGAAATGGATTGCGCGGGGCCCAGTCTAGGTAGGGATAAGGAATCAATAAGGATTATAAGAGAAAATTAAGATCGGCGGGGCCTATAAAGGCTCGGGGCCCTGCCTAAATAGTTTAAATCTAAATATATTACTTAAAATCTTTGAACTCATTGATATTCTGAAGTTAAAAATTGAGATTTAAAATAGTTATCACCAAGGGAAAGAAGGGGTATTTTGTGACCTACTTATCATGATAATCTTTATTGTCATAAAGGGTTGGTAACTTACTTGGACTTTAGAAAGTTGGTCAAAATTGAGGTAATAAATACAGGACCATCCTTGTTAACTAGAGATTATATTTATCCTTTTGCTGCCCAGTATAAGTGGAATTGTCAATAAGACTGGTTATGAGTATTAACAATTAATTTGGTCAAAACTAATATGGAAGTTAACAATCTAAATAACAGTGTGTAAAAATAAATCAAGCTGCACCTTTTTTGAAGTTCTATTTTCTGATTAATAAAATTTTTATTTATGAACATACCATGTAACCACATTTCTTCTCACATTTAGTTGAATATATTGTAGATAAGTAAATAAGAGCCATTCTTCCTACACTTATTGCCAAAACTTTCTTCGTCCATCTGAAAGACATTATTGAGATTTTCCTTTATTAACATCCAGACTTTACTCCAACCGAGCAGCTTGTCATCTTAAACTCAAAAACTTGTTTAAATGTATAGAGGACTGCTCTAAAGTATGAAAGAAATTACATCTTAGACTACATTTTAATATGATCATTTGGAGTTAATTAACATTCAAAATGATTAATGATTCGTTTTCAAGAGTTATCTTTATACTACCAAAGTTATTTTATAAAGATTCTTGATATTTAATAAAAGTGAAATACTTTATGATTGTTATGATGTTAAATTTAAAATAATGTTGAAAAGAATCATAAAATAAAATCTGCAATAAAAAGAATATATTTTAAATATTTTTACATGACTTTGTAGATTATAGTTATTGTTCTTTCTAAACATAATCTTAATGAAACCGTTTTTCCTGAGACTGTTTCTTTAAAAACAAAAGAAGTATTTTAATTATTTTTGGAATAAACAGACAAAAACTTTAGAATCTCACATTTTTTTTGTTTTGTTTTTTTGTAGGCTTTGGATCTTCTATTTCCACCTGTTCCCCAAAATGCAGGAAGTCGATGCAAGGCTTTAATTCGACGTGGAACTGCATTTTGTTTATTAGAGATGTATGTTGAAGGTGGGTTTTGAATCATCTTGACCTTCTTTATAGGATAAATTATCATTACTTAAGCGCTATGCACAAAATTACTTATGGGAATAAAAAATAGCTAATATTAAAAAGAAAGCTTCAACTATTTTTTATTTGTGTACAATTTTTGTGTGAATAGCTTTAAAAAGTGCATTCATCTTGTTGTTGAGCCTTCTCGTCCATGAGGGGCATTCACTGATCATCGTCGGCGTCTGCGATTCCTCCAAGGGCATAGGCCACCTACGAGAGACCTCCAGGCATCTCTATCCTGGGCCAGCTTCTCTAGGATTCTTCCATTCATGGCCAATTCTCATGATGTCTGCCTCCAATTCTTGGCGCCATGTGTTTCTTGGACAGCTTCTTTTCCGCTTACCCTGGGGGTTCCATTTTAGGGCTTGTCTTGTATTAGAAGCAGGTTTTCTTAGTGTATGACCAATCCACCTCCACCGCTTCTGAAGAATCTCTTCCTCAATTCGCTTCTGTTTTGTCTGCTGCCACAGTTCCCGGTTGCTGATTTTGTCCTGCCAGTAAATTATGAGAATCCTTCTTAGGCAATTGTTGATAAAGGACTGGATTCTGGTCAGGTTTACGGCCTTGTTCTCCACGTCTCGGCTCCATATAGCAGCACAGGTTTCACCATAGCGTTAAAAATCCTTACTTTTAACTTGCTGCTTAAGTTGTTGGAGACCCAAACATTCTTGAGTTGTTGGAAAGCTGCTCTTGCTTTTCCAATCCTTATTTTGACATCAGCATCTGTACCACCTTGTTTATCTACCACGCTGCCAAGGTAAACAAAACTGTTCACCTGCTCAAGGGCTTCTCCTTCAAGCATGATGGGGGTGATGTACTGGTGGCATTAACCTTAATGACTTTACTCTTCCCTTTGTGTATGTTGAGACCCATGCTAGCAGAAGTGGGTGCGACAATGTTTGTTTTCTCCTGCATCTGTTGTTGGGTATGTGCAAGGAGGGCAAGATCATCAGCATAGTCAAGATCATCAAGTTGATCCCACAAGGTTCATTGGATGCCATTCCTTTTCTGCTGTGTAGATGTTTTATTCACACAGTCAATGGCTAACAGGAACAGGAAGGGTGACAGCAAGCAACCTTTTCTCACATCAGTCTTCACCTGGAAAGCATCTGTCACCTGCTGACCATGGACAACTTGGCATTTTATCCCTTCGTACGTGTTTCTGATTATATCAGTAATCTTCTGTGGCACCCCAAAATGCCGTAGCAATCTCCACAGGGTTTGTCTGTCCACACTGTCGAAGGCTTTTTCATAGTCAACAAAGGTGACATAGAGAGGTGAGTTCTACTCTAGTGACTGCTCTAGAATGATGTGCAGTGTCGCTATCTGGTCTTTGCAGGATCTGTTGGTGCGAAAGCCAGCTTGTTGGTCCCGCAGCAGAGGGTCTACAGTGTGCTTCATTCTGTTAAGTAGTACAGTAAAACCTTTCCTGGGATGGACAGCAGGGTGATCCCTCTGTAGTTGGAGGAGGAGCTTAAATCCCCATTCTTTGGGATCTTGATAAGGTATCCCTCTTTCCAATCTGAAGGAACTTGCTCTTCTTCCCATATCTTCATAAACAGAGGGTGTAGCATTTCCACACTGGTTTTCAAGTCCGCCTTCAGTGCCTCTGCTGGGATGCCATCAGGTCCTGCAGCCTTTCTATTTCTGAGTTGTTTAATGGCCCTCCTAATCTCTTCTTTGGTGGGACTATTACAGTCAATTAGCAGGTTATTGCCAGCTGGTTGGATGTCTGGTAAGTTCCTTGGTTCTGGCCTGTTTAAGAGCTTTTCAAAGTGCTCTTTCCATCTCCGTCTCTGTTGCTCTTCACTTGGTATGGTGTTTCCCATTTTATCCTTCACTCTACCTTGCTAAATTTCCCAGACAGCGTCTCAATGGTATCAAAAAGTTCCCTCATGTTCCCCTGGTGAGCTGCATCTTCTGCTTCTTTAGCAAGTTTATCAACAAATTCTTTCTTGTCCCTCTTGATGCTTTTCTTAACTTCCTAATTTGCATCTGCATACTCTTTCTGGGTCTTGGTTTTCTGCGCTCATGTGCGGCTGTTGTTCATCTCTGTTTTCTTTCTTTTCCCTTTTTCTATTAAATTCAGTGTACCTGCTGTTATCCATTCTTTGTGTGACCGTTTCCTGTTCCCTAGCACTTCTTTGCATGTTGACTGGAATGTTTCTTTCACGCTTTGCCATCGTTCTCATGTCCGGTGAGACCCATGTAGCTTTATGTATTCTATTGTGCTGGAAAATACTCCTGCCAATGACCAGGTCTGCTGTGGCACATAAGTCCGCAAATCTCTCACCACTGTCGTTCATCTCACCTATCCCTTGTTGTCCCATAACCTCTTCATACCCTGTGTTGTTACTGCCAATCTTGGCATTAAAGTCTCACATGAGGATGACGATGTTCCTCCGTAGGCGACCCTGGACTTTGGACATTACTCTATTAAAGAATTCTTCGTCTCCTTCATTGCTTTCATTGATTGGTGAGTAGCATTGGATGACATCTAAGTTGATGCTACGTTTCTTTGTCCGAAAGGTAGCTAGGAGAATTCTAGGTCCATGCGCCTCCCATCCAATGAGTGCTCCTAGTGCTGCCCTTGATAGCATCATGGCAACACCCAGGGTATATGGGGAATCGTCTTCTTCTTGTACTGAAAATAACACCATCTCCCCTGAGTTTAATCTCTTCTGGCCCCATCCAGTCCAACTTGCTTTGCTGATTCAAAGAATGGTGAGCTTATAGCTCCTCATCTCAGTGGCTATTTGTGCCGCTTTACCAGCCTCATACAACATGCGGACATTCCAAGCGCCGATGATGATGGTGGTCCTGGTAGAGATAATGGTTGTCGGACTAATAGCTTCCAGATTTTGGCTTTGACTATTACTATTAGGCGTCATATTTTCCTCCTCAAGGAATCCATCATTTCCCAGGACTGAAATGTCTTTTGTTGCTCTTTTCGGTGTTTTTGTAACATGTTTTTTTACACGGCAGGGTTGTTGGCCTTGCGCGCAGACACTTGGAGTGTTGCCCCTCACAGTTGGGTAGCTGCCTTTGTTCGGGTTGGGTCCTTAACCTTTGTGGATCCCTCCACTTCCTACCAGGCAGTAGGGCTGATTTTGGTCCGCCTGGGTATTTCATTTCCCCGATACCCTCCATATCTGGTGGGCTTTCCCTTATCCGCCGCCTGGGGAGGCGCTCGATAGAAGATCAGCATCTCCGCACGAGTGCATTCATCTATCATATTGTAAAGAGACCTATACCTTATGATATTTTTTTAATTTCATTAAAAAATTTATAAATATAAATAATCTAATCTTCCATGTCTCTTTTTAAGTTTAGTAATCTGTGTATTTATATTACAGTCGAAACTGCTTAAGTCGACGGCGTTGGGGTATGAAAAATGGCGTCGAGATAACCGATGATCGAGTTAAAACGAAAACCAATATGGCGGCAAAATATTAACATGTGCTTGAAATTTCTTTATGTACATGATTAATTAGTTAGCGTTAATTAGTCATGGGATGATTAATCGGAATCTTATCGGAACCCTAATATTTCTTCACTCTTTCCTAAGGTTGTAATGACCGTTCGTTTTTAAGGACCGTTTAAAATTTAAATATAACCATGGTTCCCACTCAGGAAAACGGGAAAAAGTCGGGAATTCTTAAAAATAAATTCTCGGCCTTGAAAGTCGGGTAAAGTTATGACTAATCGGGAATTTATATATATATATTATATATATATATACACACATGTATATATATTTATGCCGAAGTAAAGGACTTTGACTTTGATTACGTCTCTGTCATGTTTCGATTCCATTTAATGAAAAATAAGTTACCAGTTTATAATTGTCTGCGCATGCGCTAAAAGGTCAAAGTTTACGCTTCGCCGTGTCACAGCCGTTCGCGTTTGCCGTCGTATCAGCGAATTTAAAATACAAATAAACAAATCAATATGGTTATTTTAAGTTTAATGCTTTTGACGTGCAGGATATCTGTTACTTAACTATCAGAACGTTCTCGAATTTCCTCAGCCTCAGTCAATCAAACTTGTAATATAAATAAAACTATTGTGGCCTTGACTGTTGATCACAGCACGCTGTGGGCTGTGTGTACTGTGTTAGACCTCGGCCGGCAAATAAGTCCAAGCGAATTTTAAAAAAAAATCATTCCTTATCAGAAATTATTTCATTTCATCGTCACGTGCGTGTTAGTGTCACAGTCACGTATCTTACTGGTAACAAAGCAACAACAACAAACTTTTAAAAGAATAATAATTTTTTATTTAATTATATAAAAACCACCTTCGATTCTCGATACAAACCTTTATTTTCATTTCTAAAGATATTCGTTAAAAAATGTATCTTAAAAAAATAAAATGATTAATGCATCAGAAAATGAATTAAGTTTAATAATAATATAACATGCACTGCGAAATAATGACGATTCACGACCTCTAACGCGATTGTCCAGTACCTCGGGTGAATACATACTCCATGGATACACGTCAAATTATAATTCACACACGCAAAACATCCGGTAATTTTTATTGAAATCTCGTAGAATCACACAATAGCCAGAAGTCTCGAAGAAAAGCGAGATGTCAACACTGTTTTGAACTAAAAATGCCAGAGTGCATTGCTAGGCCAACCGACGAGGATCGAGCTAACCAAGTTAAGTTGCAAATTTGGCCCTCTTTTTGCTCGAGGTACTAGGTTTCGGCGACTTAGAAAAATCGAATTAGCCGATGAAAAAATGCTAAGACAAAGAGAGAATTTGGCGGTTCCAATAAAAAACGTCGAGTTAGTGGGGTGGTTGAGCTAACCGAGCTTGAGGTAAGTGGGTTCGACTGTACTAAGTTGCAAGAAAGAGAGCAAAAAAGAAATAAAGAAATTTTCTTGCTACCTGATGAAATTGAAAATTTTTGGTTCTTTTCAAGGACCTTTACGAAATCATACCCTTCAATGTGAAGTTTTAAACACATCACTGTGATCATCAAGAAGTGCTTTGTATATTAATATTACAGATAATTTTTTTTTAAAATTTGCTAATTAAGGAATGACAAGAGTTAATGATATTATTAATTAAATCACTAATCCTAAAGGCTAGATGAACAAAGAGCAAAGTAGTGGTTATAGATAAGGCATTAAATATTAACTAAGAAAAACACAACAATAATTCAATACCACACTGAAATAGGCATTGTATAAAAACACTTTTCTTGTTCCATATGCAAGAAGAAACACATACAAAGCCTCCTTCTCACCATCTGTATTTTGGATGTGGAATGGGTTGTCTGAAGAAACAAGGAAAACCAATACAATATCAACATTCAAAACTCTAATAAAAATTGCAAGACTAGCCATAAAACATGGATAAGTGAAGGACGCAATAATCTTCTGTATAGAAGGAGCACCTGTAATATATCAGATATTAAGGGATAAACTCTTTTTGTATAAATCATGACTAACTCACGCATTCCTTTTAGGTATTAAAAACATTTCAATGTTCTTTTTGTGTTTTAAAAAGATATACTTTTCACTTTTTGGTCTTTAAAAAATCTTGTAATCAATTTTCACAAAAAATAATTATGAAATTTTTCAAGTAACTGGCTTAAAATAAAATATTTGAAATATGATTTAAGTTTTATTGAAAGAAAATTATAAGAATATGACAGAAAATTAAATTTTACTCACGGTCAGCTAGTATGATAGATCATTGGGCTCCACATCCACTCTTATGAATTTGTCAAATAATAACAGTGTTAGATAAAAAAATAAATAACTAATTAAAGTTATTAACTAATTATGATTAATTGATTAGGAATAGTCTTTAAGTGTCATTGGAAAAACTCCAGCTCAATCAAACCATGGAAAGTGGATGAAATATTGATTACTTAGGGACAGCCACATCAAGATATATAAAGAGCATGTAATAAAAATAGCCAACTACATATACCACAGTCAATTTTTATTGCAATCATTTATTCCCTAGGTTTGAGAGACTATGATGCAGCACTGGCCATTGATCAGCATGATGCTATTGCTAAAGATGCTGAAAGGATACGAAAAGTTATACAGTCTTCACAGCTATCCTAGTCTAAATTCTTGTCATTTATTTTTAAAAATGTTATATTGAAATATTTGTGCAGTTTCAATAATGTTTTCAATGGAAAGCACTTAATTTATTTGAAAAATTATCAATTATGTTGATTAATTTGAAAGGGTCTTTTACAAGCTAAAGAAAAATTAATTAATTTAAATAAAGAAATTCATACATTTTTTTATATCACTGGCCACCACTAATGGTGGCTCAGGTGAAACAAAATGGAAATCTATTAAAATCACAAAGTGAGTCAAGTCGGTTTCATAATATATTGAAGTTAGATACAAGCAATAAAATGGGATGTTACCAGACACAACACTGCTGGAACCAAATGCCCTCAAGAAGAGGTTATCACCAAAGCTGCATGCCATCATGGCATATAGTGCATTTTCCATAAGTTTAGTTATGTATTTTAAGTTTGTGACATTTACGTGGAACTATTTTAGCAGCCTTTTCTATTTAAAAAAAAATAAAAATAAATTTTAAATATTGCGCACGTGTTCAGGGCCTTTTTTGTAGTAGTTTTAAATTATCATGAAAAGTATCTGTTCTATCAAGCTGTTAATTGTCACATTTTATATGTTCAGTTCTTTAGTCTAGGATCATGGTCTCAAGCAACAAAACCCATGAAATTTAAATCTTTTAATTCATAAATAAATGTGAATATCTCAATCCTCTCATAAAGCCTAAAAATAGACATGTGTGTCAAAAATATAGGCCTCAATTTGTAATTTGCGATTTAATATGAAATAATATTGTCTCCACTTTCTTGTGTTTTGCAATTTAAAGGGTAATTTTGTTACATTTTATGCATTTCTATCATCTCCTTAGTTGCTGTAGAACCAGGGTTGTTAATATTGTATTGGTATTGGTAGTATTGCCAATACTCTTTTAAGTATTTAGACGATATTGCAATACTTCTTGAAATTTGATATTGGTATTGCCAATAATTATTTTTGATATTGGTATTGATTTTTAATCAATACTAAAAACAATATTCAATAAATTCTCTACAGCATTGGTTGTGAATAAAGCTGAATATAATAAATTTTTCTTTGGTGTCGCCATCTTGCGAGTGACATTGCCAAACAATTTTTGAATGAGACTGATCAATGAAATGAATGATAATAGAAATCAAATCATATATGATATCTTTGGCAATGAGCATTGACCAGTGACTTACCAAGGCTCGATTAAGGCTTAGGCACTTTAGGCACCGTGCCTAGGGCCGACAAACAAAAATAAGGCCAAACAAAGAAAAAATAATTTTTTTATTTATATAATATTAAATTTGTTGTAATTAGAATTATTTTTAGTAGCGTGAATGCGTCGTTCTATTTCGTTCATAACTTTTCAATGATTGCGCATATTATGGACTGATAGGTAATACTTTCAAGATCTTGATGCCATTTTTTTCTTTGGTCAATATTTTCTTTCCGATTTCCTTTTACAGAATTTCTTGATTGAAAGTGAGTCAAGTTAATGTTTTGTTTCATCCTATGCCAATCTAGACAGATTTTAGATATAACTCATGAAAACAGTCACTTGTTGCTACAAGGCTGAGCAAATGACAGGTACACTTCCAATGTGCCGGAAGGTGATACAGGATCTGATCGTCATCTGCACTGCTTGTTGGATTCAAGGTCTCATCAATCTCCTGATACTGAATATCTGAATCGTCAGAATTGTCCTCACCGTTCTGATCCATTTCCACGCTGCTATCTTCAGAATCATCAACTGAAAATTGATGATCCACTTTATAAGAGAACATCAGTTCAGACATTTTCAAAGTTGACAGCCCTCTGGAATAAACAAAACCGATCAGTTGTAGCTTCTGAAAAGATAAAGGATTCACTTGGTATGCTTTTGGTAACACCTGGTGAAACCCGGTGGAATTCAATGTATTATGCTGTCACCAGAGTTTACAACATTCTCTGTGTAAGTGACATGGAAGTTAAGTTTGACAAACTTTGTGATGAACTTGATATCAAAAGACTACAGCCTGTCCAGAAAACATTTGTTAAAGAGTATGTTGCTGTTATGAAGCCTGTTTGCTGTGGACTAGATATTTTGCAGAGTGAAACTAAAAAAAGACGTTGGACTTGTTTTCCTTCTACCAACACTTGTCGTGATGAAGGCTCAGTTAAAAGTGTTTCTTGATCAAGGAAAGAATGATCGGCTCGTAATTTGTTCTCAATTAGCTTCATGTCTTTTGAATGCCATCGATAGAAGATTTTCAAACATGTTTGACAGCATTGATGCTCAGCTGGCATCCGTTGTACATCCCAAATTCAAGTTGGACTGGATAGATGATGATTTACAGCGTTCGCATCTTATTGAAGCACTGAAGAGACGCGTTTCACAATCACTGTTGGTTGCTCCTACTGATGATCAGAAAGCAACATCGGCTGCTGGTGATGGTACAGATAATCAGCCAGACTTCTTCGCTGGATTGTCAGCCAGACGACATCGTGTGAATGATTCACCTGATGTGAATCAAGAAATTAATAATTACTTGGCAGACACTTGTTGTTTTCATTAGGAGGACGAGTATTTTCCCCTCTTCGTTCACGACTGAACAGTGCACATTTTGAAATGGTTACTTTTCTTTGCCTGGCTAAGTGGTAACGGCCAAATAGGTGGCGTTACCCTGTGAACTCTACTAAAATTCATCGTTCATCGTTAGTTTTCCAGATGTGATGCAATCCACTGACTCGGTCTGACTGTTCTTACTATAGTATGATGTTTAACCGTTTATGTATCATTTGCTTTTCTCTGACAGTCATTTGCTTCATTCAACCATTCATTCATCCATCCATCCATTCATTCATTCACAATATGTGTACAGTATACATATTAAAAATCTTGTTGCTTAAGGACGTTAAGGTATGCCGACTTATTTAATATGTTGTCAAAGACTTTTGAATGCTTTGAGGAAAACTGATGAAGCAAGTGTTAACTATTGAACAAAATTTGGTTAAAAATACATTGTCTAAATTAGCCAAAAATGTTTTTATCGTTTATCGATGTAAGTGATAGTCTATAGAGCGATGAATTACGTAATTACGTTTTATTCGCCGAATGACCCAAATATTGGTATTGGTAAGGCAATAATAAATAAATATTGGTATTGCAATACTGGTTTTAAAATTGTATTGGTATTGGTATTGCCAATAGATTTTACAGGCAGTATTGGTATTGGTATTGCCAATAATTTTTTTTTAGTATTGTTAACAACCCTGTGTAGAACAGATATGTCTGAGCCCCATTACACTACATTATCAGGCTCATATAATCTGACCAAAATAAATCTGTTATGGCTTTCATTGATATTTGACATAGTACATAAAGTCATAGACGTGTAGTCCAATAAACAATTTCGGAGGGGAGTTTATACATTTGTGACGAGGGGGTGTGTTTAAGAAATCTGACGTCACGTCAAAACGTGCAAATTTAAATAAAATGTCCACTTAAATATTTGAATACTGACACTTTATTTAATGACGTTTATGTAAAACGAGTGTTACGATATTAGTATTAGAGTGCAGCCTTACACTAAAAACATACTTAAATGACAAAAATTTGATTTGAAACATGTTCATTTTCAAATAGGAACTACGGCTTTTAACGTGGGGGTGTCAAGGCTTTGTGACGTCATATTGAAGAAGGGGTCCAAGTTTTTGTGACTACGTGTGACAAGGGGGGAGGGGGTGAAAAATCAGCCAAAATCGCGTGACGCCATTTATGGACGGCTACTTTGTGGATTATTTGATGGGTTTTTTAAAATTAATAAACATGAATAAATAATTGTAATTGAAACGAAGTAAAGGTGGGGAACATGTTTACCATTGAATGCCATATTTATGTAAGCAGTAGTAAAGGAGGCTGTATAGGATGATATACCTATAAATATTAGGGATCAGCCGGATATGTTTTTTTAATATTTGCCGAATCCGGATAGTTTGACCCTAATATTTGCCGGATCCGGATATCTCCACATTTAAGTGTAAGATCTAACAGGGTGTACTTTACTACTTTATATCAAGTAGTATATACTATTTATAAAAATATTTATTATCCTACAAATGAAGAGTATCTGCTATCGACGTTGTTACATGTCAAAGTCAACGATGAACATTTTACAATGAATTGAATGAACGAACTTGAACGAGTTCAAAGAACTGTGTAGTGAGTACCAAGCGAACAGTGTTGTACTGAGTGTGTAGCGTTATGTACAATAAGTCGTGACCTAGAACCATAATAAAACAGTTATTTTATTCAGACAATTTAATTTAAGTTTAATACGCTATTAGTTAACTTAGTTTGTTATCTTATGTAGTAAAGTAATATCTATACTTGTAACTTTTTAAAACTTAATATATTTTTCTCGTATTGAAATTGATTCTTTTACTATATTTTGTATAGATTTGATGGACTTGAATGGATCAACGCTTGTTAATTTGTTTATTTTGTTATATATTAATAATTTAATGTTTAACTTAATTTGTTACTTAACTTATATATATATACAATATAATAGTCCAAGTCACTGGCTGGCTGGCTGGAAGGATGTGGAACGCTATGACTCATTTTTTGAGCTTATATTTTAACCCTAGAACTGTCCAGTCAATTTTTCTGTAGCGTCCTGCCATTTTAGCTTTTTTCATAGGCTTATTAAAAATGACAAAATCCCATACTAAATGAACTCTGAGACCCTAACATGTATACATTTTCTGAAAGTACATTGGATGAGGTTTCTTATGGTATATAAATAATTTGTTTTTATATTATGTATGTTGACATTGACCTTGACCTTCACAGAGTGAGTAAAATTTTACTACTCATCTTCTGCATTCAAACCACCCTCACACTCTATAACTTGTTCTAACTGTCATAAAACCAAGATTTTCAGATACTAGAAGCAATACTCTTTCAGAAAATGTATAGTTATATGTCATTTGTTTGACAAATGTAATTTTGGTGAATTATTTTCTTTCATAACCTTCAAATTTCGGTCACTCAAAAAAAAAGAAAAGGGACATTATATCACTTTGATCATTTAACTGACTTAACAAATTCCTTTTCTATTAAATCAAACAATGTTTTATTACAATATTTGTGAAAACAAAGACCACAAACATGAATGTCTTTGATTATTTTTCTTTTCCGACTAAGACCCTGGTCGGTCTGATGAATGAAGTGAGGCTCGCAAAGCTCGTGGCACCCAGCTTTGCAACCAGGACACAAGTGTCATTTCTGTCCTCTGCCCTATCAAGTTTTTTTGTCTTTTCTTCTGTCACTACAAACAAAGCAGTCCTTCTTGCTTTCAATAATAACAGCTGATGCACAGAGGTATCTGTGTATAGCAAGACACATTGAATCCCAGGTTGTTGAACCTTTATGTCAGAATTTGCTTTCACTTTCACCGACATTCAACTTTGAGACTGTTAATAGTTCATCATCAGAAATTAAATTTTAAAAATTAATAGGCTCTGATTAGCCTACTCTGAACACATTTCAAAATTTATATTCTGATAGTAAAATTAGGATCTATTCTGAGTCTGTTCTGCTCTATATCAATGCACTCCCAAACAAATTTGTCAGTAAAATCACATCACTATGACAGGGAGATGCAGTGCTAATTTCGTCAATGTTAGACTCTATGTCGTCCTCACTGATACTAGCACTATCATCACTTAGTTGTGGAAAGTCCATGAAATTATTATTTTAAATGGTCTCCAATTAAAATAAATTAAATAAAGATATTCAATGTTAATTTCCCGATCCAGATGGACCCTCTCCAGCGCCAGACATTTTGGCAGTCCAAAAAAAATTCAGAAAATTTTCACTCGCCTTTACTCACAAAATAACACTCGATAAGCACACGTTGTAAAAAAAACAACATAAGGAAACAGGAAGGAAATTCATTTATTAACAGTGATGTCCCCTTACTAAACGTAAATAAAATAATTCGCATTTTTAATGACGATTTTACTAACGGCCGTTTATATCGGCCGGGACACCACAGAACGGGGGATAACGGCCGACCATCGGCCGTTAGGACAGTTCTAGGGTTAATACAAGGCGTGCATCGAAAGGCGCGCAAAAAGGTGTGCAAAATAATTATAAATTAAAGACGCGCTGTAAAATATATATATACTAGTTTGTGCTGCGGCGACGTGGCGCCTGCGGCGCCCACCTTTTTCAAAAGCCCAACTAACTTGTCCTTGTATGATAAATACGAACTATTAAAATTTCTTAAATGTACACAAAGTATAATAGTTTTTTTATTTTTATTTAATTTTTTATGTCAAAAGCCCAAGTAACTTATCCTTGTATGATAAATACGAAATATTCCTGAAAATTAAACAAAGTATTTATATAATAATTTTTACAGTGCTAATCACCACACGATTTTTTAAACTAAATTTAGAAAACAGCGCACCAAATTACTGCACCAAAAAATAACTATTTGAGTCAATCAGCACTGCTCACAACACAAAATTTTAAAAAAGCAGAGTGATGTCCCTTAGCGTTAGGCTACATAATTGAGCATAAATATACAGCCTATATGATTATATGACATCATTGTTTTAGCTTATATTTTAATTTTTGAAAAGGGAACGATGTAAACATATAATTTGATGATTTATAATTATAAAATACTTTGTGTACATTTCAGCAAGTTTAATATTTCGTATTTATCAAACAATGATAAGTTACTTGGGCTTTTTACAAAAAAGGGTAGGCGCCGTAGGCGCCCCGCCCACAGCTGCAGTGAGCGCCATAGGTGCCCTACAATCCCTATTATAAAATACTTTGTGTACATTCCAGTATGTTCAATATTAAGTATTTATCAAACAAGGATAAGTTAGTTGGGCATTTGAAAAAAGTGGGCGCCGCAGGCGCCACAGCACAACCTAGTATAATATAAAAGCCCAAGTCATTAATTTGTGTCATGTCCCCGGGCGGGCGCAGATGACCCTAGCTACGCCACTGTCACCCGGTGTGGTCCGCACACACCCCCCCCCCTAATGATACCTCTGATTACATTATGTCTGGCCAATACTTTCAACTTTGTTGAATGTATTTTTAATTGGTGCATGTACAAGAAAAACAACAATCCAAATAAAAAACAAAACCTATAGCTACTTTGAATCATCTTTTTTAAAGACCCCTATTTAATAACTTTAAAAAAAAATAATACAAATAAAAAAAATTAAAAGCTAACCTACTATTACTATTAGACTTATCACTATCACTTGAAATATTATACAAACAATTTAATCATATTCTCTTCAAATATAACTAAGAAAATGTAATTGTCCTATAAATTACTTATTCCATAAAACTTCAATTCATTTGTTAGTGTACTATATACATATATTGCAAAATTCTCTGACCAATATGATCCATATGCACTTACAATTTTATTTGAGGTGAGTGATGTGTATGATAAACAGGACTGAATACAAAAATTTCATCAAACATAAAATAAAAAATGTATAATTAAATAAAAAGTAGCAATTTATTACAGTTTAATGCAACATGGCCTTAACTATTTTATTTACTTATAAATAAATTATATATAATAAAAACATAGCAGACATTAAGATGTATTCAGAAGATGTATTCAGGTTATTTATAAATAAAAACCATATTATTTTTACTTGAAAAAAATGCAGGATATTAAGTTAATAATATTTTTCTTTTTAAACTTTAGAAAATGGAAGATTGTTAAAATTTATGCTAAAAGCCAAATCTGAACAAGAAAATATATATAAATACTTTTATGAAATATTGCACTCACTGGCTATTTCACTCTCTTAAATTTTTTTTCAAGTCCCAAACACTTTTACTCTTTTATGTAGAAACAAGAGAATTCACTATAATTTATTGTCAAAATTTAAATGAAAGACACATAAAAACCATAACTTTATTTTTGAATACATTTTGAAACTGCATTTGTGTATAGGTGCTCAAATCATGTAATTATCATTGTGTATATATATATATATTTATTTATATATATTTATATATATATATATATATTCAAAATGTATGTAGCATTGAAAGGAACAAGTAATGTGTAGATTTAATTATTAGTTATAACATGTATAATCAAATATGGATTTAGCAACTTAGTAATTTTTCAAAAAACATTCACAACAACAGATTATTTAATAATAACTCCTATTTAAACAAACATTTATTTTAGTTTAATTTAAATGCATTACTTTTGTTTATTGATTACTTGTTTTCCTTTCAAATTGTTTAGATTTATTAAAATTCTTATTTATTAGATCTTCATCTTTTCTTTGGTCTTATTACTATTACTCTAATCAATTCTCTACAAATTGGAGAAAAAAATGTTAAATAGAGCCCTCATCTATTTTAGCCTTTCATCCTAATCTTTCAACTTCTCAATATCATTCTAGCAGTGATGGCTTTTAAATTTTTGTGTTTAGGCAAGGAACAAAATTGCCTCAACATACAGTAATTTGATACAACTACACTTAAAACAGTAACCTAATTTTGGTTGTTTAAAAAAATAAATATTTACAATACTATTAAATATTTATTGATATAAATGTCAGATGGTTGGTAACTAGTTTCTAATCTTGATAACTACTGAAATGATCTGGTGATATTTCATGATTTTCAAAAAATTTGTTTATTTTACCAGTCTTGTGGTAGTATTGAATCTAAAACATGTTAAAGTCTCTTAGACTTTGTAATAACAGAAAGAAGATAAAAATGAATTTAAATACATTTATGTAAGTAGTAAGAATAGTAATGAGGAATTTGTTTCATTCTTCATAATTAATTTTTTTTTATATCTCTTGCTCCAATAACTTAGTAGAGTGACTTGGTATTGAATAGGATTCAAACATGCTGTCATCATCTAAATGAAAGCCGGTGCTATTGGATGTAGTCTTTTCTTTCTGAAAAATAAATTTGGATATTTTTAACTATCTTTAAAAAAAAATATTTTAAACTCAAAAAAGGACATGTTGCTAAAATTTGGAAATTTACACATTGTTTTGGTAATTTAAATTATGTTTTACTCTTTCAGTGCTGTTCTCACTTAAATTATTCTTGACCCCTCAATTCATTTACTGACTTTAAAAGGATATTATACACTCACAATGATATTATGACCCTGCAAATGTACTATGTTAACTTTAAACATTAACCGTATATTAGAGATCAAAGAAATATTATTAAATTATATTATATACTTACCAGGTTATTTAGAATTACTTTGCCTAAGTCACAGTACAAGATGCACAGATGGCAGGTTTCATCTATTCTGTCAGTGAACCATCACTTTGAAATAAGAACACCATCCATTTCTGCTCCACTATACCTAAATATAATAAAAACATTTATTTAACTTGTTGTTAACTTAACAAAGTCAGTTATAATAAACAATATTGTATGTGTTTTATCTTAATAAAACAGTAATTAAGCTCTAACCTAATATATCAAAATATTTGAACATTATTATATTATAATGTATCATCATTTTTAATTAGGACTGGCACTATTTTAAAATAATTTGTTCGATTAATCTCGGGGGAAAATTTAATCGATGAATCGATTAATTTCTATTAATTATATTTTATAACACAAATATAGATCATGTTAAGTTGCAATTCATTATTTTGTGAAATCAGTTAAGTCGCGATGATTCCATGGCTCCCAAATTTTGTGCCGCAACGCAACAATTTTTTTTTCCTATGCAAGAAATAAGGTAGAAAAACCTTTTTGTTTACGTATGCGCGTCTAAATAAATAATAATAATACAAGGGAAAAGTATTAGTATGCTAGTTACAAAAAATATAAATTAATAATAAATTGGAAAAAAAATATTCAAAATATTTTCTTAAATTTTAATTAAATTTTATTTTTAATCATTAATCGATTAATTTATTGTTATTCTCCGCAGCCCTATTTTTAAAATTAATATTTTAATAAAAGTTATTAGTATTTTATTATATAAATAAGCAAATTCATTTAGATAATAATATTAATAATATGACAATTATGTTTTGTTATTGTTATTAAGTTGTTATTAATTAATTCAAAGTGATTCATACATTCCAGGTCCATCGTCCATATTGATAATATTAAATTTAAATATTAATAATAATTTAATAATTAATATATTAATTTTTTTAAAATTATAATTAATAATAATTATATCATATTTATGTGATTTCCTTAAAAACTAAGCTATAATATAATTTTTTTAAAATAATAACTGAACTTACCATAATGATTTTGAAGTTTATTGAACTTGATAACTTATCAGTGATCTGTAACAGCAGACTATTTCTAGTAGTAGATACAATATTACTAGACTTCTCAAAAGCATTTGACAAAGTTCACCACCTTAGTTTACTTAAAAAACTTAACTACTTTGGAATCTCAGGTTCCTTACATCACTGGATCCAAGACTTCCTTTTGGGCAGGGAGCAAACTGTAATAATTAATGGATCTAAATCTGCACCAATAAAGGTTAACTCAGGAGTTCCACAAGGAACTGTGCTAGGTCCCTTACTCTTTTTAATTTATATAAATGATTTACCCAACAACATCTCAACAGGTACAAAAGTTAGGCTATTTGCTGATGATTGTATAATCTATAGAACAATTAAATCAGAACAAGATAGCAAAATTTTACAAAAAGACTTAGATGAATTGATAAAATGGGAAACTAACTGGAGTATGTCTTTCCATCCCAGAAAAGTGTCAACTGTTAAGAGTAACAAAGAAAAAGAAACAAATAAATTCAAAATATTACATTCATGGAAAAGAACTGACCCAAACTAAAGATGCAAAATACTTAGGAGTCTTAATAAATGAGAAACTATCATGGAATCCCCATGTCAATGAAGTTATTAAAAAATCAAACAAAACCTTAGGCTTTATAAAAAGGAACTTTAACAAATGTAATAGAGATATAAAACTAAAATGCTACCTCACTTTGGTGAGACCTGTACTAGAATATGCATCTTCTGTATGGGACCCATCCACCAAAGAAAACATTGATAAACTAGAACAAATTCAAAAAAGAGCTGCCAGATTCATTACTGGAGAATATTCGAAACTGACAAGAATAACACCATTAGTTAAATCATTAAACCTTGAAACACTAGAGGATAGAAGAACCAAGAGCAAAGTAGTAATCATACATAAAGCAATTAATTCTAATTTAGAAATACAACACAAAGATAACTTAATACAACCCTCAGATAGACATAAGGATAAAAACACCTTTCTTATTCCGTATGCAAGAACAAACACATACAAGTTTTCCTTCTTCCCGTCCGGAATTCGGGCGTGGAATGGGTTGCCTGAAGAATCCAGGAAAACCAACACTTTATCAACATTTAAATCTCTAATAAAAATGCAGGACTAAACACAAACCATAGATAAGCGTAGGACGCAATAATCTTCTGTATAGAAGGAGCGTCTTTAAACAGATAAGATAGTAGTAGTAGTAGTGAGGTAGAAGTACTAGTAGCACTATTATGTCACGAATCACGAAGCGACGAAGTATGATCAGAGTCAGAGTATTTGTTCGATTCAAATTTTGTCCTTTAACTTTAAAAGTGAAGACGTCGTGTAGATATTATTAGATTTTAAAGACTATTTGGTATGCTGAGGATTTGTTTTCCTTGTGAATATTAGCTTATTATCCATGTTTTCACTACCATTTAGTAGAGCTGATATATAATAATTAGACTAGAATCGAAGAAAGTGGCAGCCATTAAAATTAAGATCAGCTGTAAAGTCAAGTCACGTGATTAATGTTTACTTCTATTACATCTGCATTCGCCAATAAAATAGTGCGTTTGTTTATGTTTGATCAAATGCTCGCGAGCAAATGATTGATAGTGTGGCCCAACCTTTATATTTAATACAAGGCGCGCAAAAAGGTGTGCAAAATAATTATCAATTAAAGACGTGGTGTAAAAAATAGTATATGACGTCATTGCTTTAGATTATATCTTAATTTTGGAAAAGGGAATGATGTAAAAATAGGATTTGATGATTTATAATTATAAAATACTTTGTGTACATTTCAGGAAGTTTAATATTTCGTATTTATCAAACAAGGATAATTTACTTGGGGTTTTGACAAAAAAAGTGGGCGCCGTAGGCACCCTAAAGCCGGTATTGGGCGCCTTAGGCGCCCTACAACCCCTAGTTTTAAATAATTATTATATTTACAATAGACTAGTGTTACGTCCGCAGGGTTATTGACTCTCTTACATACAATAAAGTTGAGAGAAATGATTAAATGGCTCGTTTAACACGGCACGTAACACAAAAAAAAAGATTTAACACAGTAACTGACTTTACAATTCTTAATTTAATACAATGAAATAATAACAAGTAAATAACAAACACACGATACCTTGTGGTTAGGAATAAACAGTATAATTAGTTCAACTCTTAACCTAATATAGATCGAACAATGACGACCAATAACATATGTTAATAATGTAAAGAGATAAAAACGCACAATAGCCGATAGCGTTTACAGTTGAAGGTTATCAATAACAGGTAACAATTACACTAGTGGTCAGCCTAGCTTGGTACTCTTCTCGTGCGATGCAGGCGATTGCTCTCCCTATCTCTATCTCTTCTCTCCCTTATATACTAAGTCTTTAGGAAAGTTCTGGGTTTAAATTCTACGAGAACAACATATCTTTCATAACAATTAGGGTCCAGAACTTTCTAGCACGTTCATGGACAACGTAGCTAAACCAAAACAAGGTCAGAGGTGTAAACTGACCCGAGGACCACAGACTGTGGAGTGAATAGGAAGGGGGTGAGGCACAGTCATAAATCACTGCGACCCGTGGGCATCACTACGCATTCAAGGCAAGCGGGGAGAGAGGAAAGGGGGGGGTAGTAAGGGGGGGTAGTACCTAACACTTCCCCTCTTTAAAAAAAAAGAATTTACATTTCTTAAAATTGAATTCTTTTCCAATTCGGGTCCTTACAAACAGTTTTCAGAGCTCTAATATAAAACCTCAGTTGTAAACTTTTTAAGGTACACACATTATAAACAGTTTTTTTTTCAATGTAAATAGAACAACAATCTTATACAAAAATTTTAGTTAATAAACAATCATATTTAATTGTCATACAATTAAATATATAGGTCACAAATTATTATTGGAAACATATACACGTTTTAATTAATGTCTAGACAATGTGTCTGCAATGACATTGTCTTTTCCTCTAATATGTTTGATATCTAGTACATATTCTTGTAGGAAGAGGGTCCATCTTAGTAATCTCTGGTTCTTGGAGACCATCTTGTGTAAAAATGTTAATGGGTTATGGCAGTGGTTCCCAAACTTTTTTTTACCCACGGACCCCTTTTATACTCAAAATTTCCCCACGGACCCCCAAGTAAAAAAAAATAACAAAACTTTATAAATGCATAGCACAAAAATTACAAAAGCAACATTTTGATGAAAAGTACGGTATTTATTAAAATGATCACTTTTGTTTAAGATTAAATTGAAAAAAAACTTGGATTAACGTGATGAGTCAATATTTGTGTGTAGGAACCGCAAAACCTCACGAGCACCAATTTCTAGTCGTTTATTTTATTTTTGTTGTTGTTTTTTATGATGAGGTTCATAACGCCACTGAATCTTTGTTCTACCAAATGGAAAAGCAGGAAAACAGTCAAAAAAATTATGTACAATAACCTTTAATGCATGATATAAAATTGGGATCTGACTTTGTAACCAGAATTTGTGGTATCCTTGTTCAAACAGTGGTATAAGTTCCTCATTTGTGGATATTTCAATAAGCTGCTCCTGTATCAGTATGTATTCATCTGTGTTTGTGATCTGAGTTTGTCCATGCGCTAAAGAGCTCAACTGCCAGTCGGAAATATCCTATAGTGACAAATGCCTACAAAATGTCTGCATGGAGAGCCGTTAAGTTTTGACAGTAAGCCAGAAAATCTTTAACTATGTGGCAATTTCAAAAGATTTGAAAACTGAGAACATTCTCCTGTTCCTAAGTTTTGTTTGCAAAGAAAAAGATTTGCAACAAACTCAGACATAACGCTTTTAGTTTTGATTAAATTCAATTGGTTACCTTGAAGTAGTTTTAGTTTCAAATTAGTTTTGTTAAAGTTGGGTAAACAATTCATTAATAAAGGATATGTCATTTTTTGTGTGGAGTTAATTGTGATGCTAATTGTCTTTGTTTTCCAGGAATTTGGACAATGAATCAAAAAGAGTATAAAATCGATTTAATTATGTACATGATGATAACCAGCGTACTTCTGTGTGAATAAAAAATCCATTATAGTCTTCTTCTTCTTTTTACAAACCATAGTTAGCAAATAATCTCTCATCAAGGCATTCCTTTTGTTTTTATTAACTGTTCTAATGTCATAATGTAGTGATCCATGCAAACTTTCAATTTCCTGACAATACATTTGGTACAGCATGTTTTAAGTATGCCAGAAAGTCAATAGTATTGCTTTAACTTCAACCATTTTTTAAAAATTCAGTAAATAACCTTTCACCTTTCATTCCTTTCGATTTTATTAACTGCTATAATGACATAATTTAGTGATCCATGCAAACTTTCAATACGATTTTTTGGAATATTTGAAGTGTATGTGTATTGCTTTAAATTCAAACATTTTTTTTAAATTCAGTAAATAGCGTTTCACTTTTCGTATCTGTTTCCAAACATTTAGGCATAGTTTAAATATTCATTAACACCATAACTTTTCGTATCTGTTTCCAAACATTTAGGCATAGTTTAAATATTCATTAACACCATATAGTCGGCATTGTTTCTTCGGCTCACTCAGTTCTGGAATTACCTATTTGCTTAAGAAGCTATAACTTACGGCCCCTTGCCTTTTTGGGGGCCCCTGGAAGTTTGTTTTCATATTTGTCACTGCTATAGATTTTCTAGACTTCAAAAGGTCCTTAAATTTGCTTAGGGCCCCATCAAGTCTAAATCCAGCCTTGGGCTCACTCATTCTCTTATCTGATGTAACAGACCACTGTTAAGAATTATTAACGTTTTCAATGGAATGCTACAGTAAAGCCCTATTGAAAACATTTGATGATAGGATACAATTTATATAAATATAACTCCCCAACACATCGAATAATACACAACCCTGCAACCCTCGTAGATTCAAGTTAAAAACTTGTAAATATTTCTACTTATATTTATAGGGAAATCGGCATTTCATCTGCATCAAGCTTGACATTTCAACAAAACAAGTATTTTGATTGGTTATAGATGTGGGAATTGCAGTAGTTCTAATACTAACGTAAAGCAACATTGTATCAATGAAGGATAGCACCTAAGATGATATTTAATTAGTAGAAGAAGCATTCACATACTATTTTATTTATTAATATTTATTTTAATTTCAATAATAATAAAAAAATTAATGAGTTTTATTATTTGATTTTTAAACCTTGCGCGGACCCCCTGACGTTGTTCAGGGACCCCCAAATCAATTTTTATTTTCCACGGACCCCCTGAAAGGTCCCGCGGACCCCTGGGGGTCCGTATGGACCACTTTGGGAACCACTGGGTTATGGTCAGTGTTAACCAGAATAGCATGTGAAGGGCAATTTACATAAAAATCAAATTGTTGTAGAGCGAGGATGAGACCTAAACATTCCTTCTCTATAGTGGAGTAATTCTTTTGGTGAGCATTGAATTTCTTTGAAAAATAACAGATTGGATGATCTACACCACTGTCATCTTCTTGGAATAGCACATCGCCGATTCCAATGTCACTCGCGTCCACTGCTATTTTAAACTGTTTTGAAAAATTAGGTGCACTTAGCACAGGGGCATTGGCTAGGATATATTTTATGTCTTCAAATGCCTTTAGACAGGAATCCGACCAATTAAAACTTACATTTTTCTTAAGAAGATTAGTGAGTGGAGCAGCAATTACTGAAAAGTTCTTGCAGAATTTTCTGTAATATCCTACCATGCCCCAAAATCTCATAAGTTGTTTTCGAGTGGTGGGAGCAGGGAAGGATGAAATAGCCTCAATTTTGGCTTGAACGGGCTTTACATGACCTTGACCAACAATGTGACCTAAGTACTCCACTGTGGCATGGCAGAACTCACACTTATTCAGGTTTACAGTGACCATAGCTTGTAACAATTTCTGGAATAATGATGTTAATTGTTTCATATGACTATCAAAATCTTGACTATAGATGATAATATCGTCGATGTAGGCGTTGCAATTATCTAGGTCAGCAATTAGGCTATTCACTAATCGCTGAAAAGTAGCTGGAGCATTTTTCATGCCAAACGGCATTACCTTGTATTGGGGTACAGAAAGCAGAAATTTCTTTTGCTTTCTCGGATAAGGGAACCTGCCAGTATCCAGAGAGTAAATCTATCTTTGTGACATACTTGGCATCCCCAATTCGATCTATTAGATCGTCTATTCTCGGAATAGGAAAGGAATCTGTCTTAGTGACAGCATTCACTTTCCTGAAATCCGTGCAAACCCGTAGCTTTTGTCAGGTTTTGGGACCAATAGGCATGGGGAAATCCAGTTACTTGAACTTAGTTCAATAATGCGTGAGGGAAACGTGTTGAAGAACACATAATAGTCAGCAAATATTGGTGACCTGATTTCGTCTTAGGCAGTGGTCCGACGCAATCTATGATGACACGGCTAAACGGCTATTCGAATGCTGGAATAGGTTTAAGAGGTGCTGCTGGGATCTTTTTATTTGGTTTCCCTACTACTTGGCATGTATGGTAGGAATTGCAAAATCGAGTGACGTCTGCCTTGATCTTGGGCCAATAAAAGTGTGATATAATCCTGTGGTAGGTTTTATGTATCCCTAGATGGCCTGAAAGTGGTGAGCTATGGGCCAATTTCATGATGTCATTTCTAAATGGAGCGTGAACCACTATTTGCTGAATAATTCTCCACTCTTCGTTAACTGCTGCATCTGGAGGTCGCCATTTCCTCATCAGCATGTCGTTCTGCAGGTAGTAGCATGTGGATATCTGTTCGGCTTCTTCCTCAGTCACTGCATCCTCTCGAAGTTTTGCGACTTCAGGATCAATTTTCTGTTCTTCGATTATTTGCAGCCGGGTTGGTGTCTTGTGATATCAGCCTCTTCGTTTAAAGTTTTGAAGAATGTCGTTCCCAAATCTACTTCTGGGTTGACTTTCTTGGCTTTCTTCCGCCTGGTAATCTCTTGTAGAGAAATCTTGGAACTCATGGCGGGTGACAGCACATGCTGGACATATGTCTGGATCCTCATCTTGAATTTCAATCAGAGGAGGCTCATGAGTGACGATGGGTTCGACGATTACCTTCCCACCAGCTAAGTCGTTGCCTAGCAACAAATGGATGCCGTCTAACGGTAATGTCGGTCGGACACCCATAACCACAGATCCGGAGACTAAGTCTGACTTGAGATTTATCTGATGCAGTGGAACATCAATAAATCCTAATTCTACGCCCCTCAACAGGATGCTGCTTCCAGTAGAAGTAGTTTCAGACAAGGGAAGTACACCTTCAAGTAGCAAAGACTGTGAAGCTCCTGTATCACGTAAGATCTTGATAGGCCGTAGACTTGAAGTGTCACCTGGTAGTGACACGAATCCTTCCGATATGAAAGGCTTGAACTCTTGATTGACATCAGTGTGGTCTGATGCAGAATTTAGAACCTTGGTAGATGAAAAACTCTTGCTTGAGTCTTGTGAACATTTGGCTAGGGTAGAAGGGTAAAAACTCTTGGTAGAGTCATAAAAACTTTCACTTGAGTCCTCAAAATGACACTCTCTGGAGGTAGACCTCTTCTCGAAGCACAAGGATCTCTGTGAATAGTTCATAAAACTGCCAGTCGAGGTGGAAACTTGTCTGAAGTAGTCGAACTAGCCTTGCTGTTCCTGGTTAAACTCATTGCTGAGTCAGAACAAACTTTTGATGAGTTTGTATCAACATCTGGGGAAGAGTAGACTTTCTTGGCCTTTAGAGACTTGTTACCAGAACTGTAGGTACTTGTACATGCCGCTATCTTGTGTGAGGTATTTGGATGAGTGGGCTTGTCAAATTTCTTCTTCAGTTTCCAGCAATCATCCCTGGAGTGTCAATCCTTCTTACAATAAGAGCAAACTGCTTTTGATGTAATCTGTGGCTTGGTGCTAAACGTGTTTGGTCTTGTTTGAGGTTGGCTTCCAGTTGTAAGTGATGTTCTGTTGTGCTTGTCAGCCTTCGTGTCATATCGCTAAATCGTGAGAGATGATGTATTCATCGGCTAACACTGCTGTCTTATGCACGTCATCTTCGCCACGGTCAGCATGATGTGTCCGGATGTCGACGGGAACACAGTTCTTGAACTCTTCAAAGAGGATTAGATTCTTCAGCTTGCCGAAGTCAGCGTTGATGTCCTTCAAGTGCAACCATTTGTCTAGAAGTCTTTCCTTTTGGTGGAGGAACTCTACGTGGCCATTGCGTTTCGAGAGCTCCCTAAACTTTTTTTCTATATGCCTCAGGGACACATTCGTAAGCTTTTAAAATGATATTCTTTATGAAATTAAAATCATTACGCTGCTCAGCTGTCAATGACGAGAAAACCTCGGCTGCCCGACCAGTCAGGACTCGCTGCAGCAAGGTCGACCAAAGATTTTTGGGTATTTTAAAATTAGTCGCAGTTATTTCAAACTGCCCGTAATATTGGTCGACTTCTTTTTCATTATATATTGGAATTATATGTGCATATTTTAGTGCATCATAATCCTGACAGGTAGGAGTCGAAGATCTATTTTCCATTGCCATTTTATTACTTGACATTTCCAATTCTTTTAGCCGTATCTGCAATTCCTTAGTTGCCTCCAATTCTAAAAGTTTAAGCTCTTTTTCTTTTTCCATTTCTCTCAATTTAAGCTCTTTTTGAGTTTCTAAGTCTAATTGTTTTAACTTTATTTGAAGCTCAGTATTAGAGTCATTATGTGATTCAACTGATTCAAGATATTCTGATAAAATATCTTCGTTCACTAAATGTATTACAATAAGATCTCTGATTGTTTCCTTTACAGCGGAATTAGAAAATTCTATTTCTAACTTTTTAGCAATAGAAAACAGTTCTTTTCTGGTAAATTTTTCCAATGCCTCCACAGAAGGGTCATTCAAATTAAATTCCATTATGACACAAAAGTTATAGGCTAACTAAAGACAAAATTTAGTTTTAATGCACTTATAAAATCTTATATCTAAATTGAATAATAGGTATCGTGTCAATATACAATTCTAAGTCAGTTACGTGTATAATGTAATGCAAAGTAAACAAGTTAAAAATTTACAAATATGGTTCAAATAGGAAAACTTTCCTAATCACGGACGACGCCACCAATTATGTTACGTTTGCAGGGTTATTGATTCTCTTACTTACAATAAAGTTGAGAGAAATGATTAAATGGTTCGTTTAACACGGCACGTAACACAAAAAAAAAGATTTAACACAGCAACTGACTTTACAATTCTTTAATTTAATACAATGAAATAATAACAAGTAAATAACAATTAAACACACGATACCTTGTTGTTAGGAATAAACAGTATAATTAGTTCAACTCTTAACCTAATATAGATCTAACAATAACGACTAATAACATAAGTTAATAATGTAAAGAGATAAAAACTCACAATAGCCGATAGCGTTTACAGTAGAAGGTTAACAATGACAGGTAACAATTACAATAGTGGCCAGCCTATCTTGGTACTCTTCTCGTGCGATGCAGGCGATTGCTCTCCCTATCTCTATCTCTTCTCTCCCTTATATACTAAGTTATTAGGTAAGTTCTGGGTTTAAATTCTACGAGAACCACATATCTTTCATAACAATTAGGGTCCAGAACTTTATAGCACTTTCATGGACAACGTAGCTAAACCAAAACAAGGTCAGAGGTGTAAACTGACCCGAGGACCACAGACTGTGGAGTAAATAGGAAGGGGGGTGAGGCACAGTCATAAATCACTGCGACCCGTGGGCATCACTACGCATTCATAGCAAGCGGGGAGAGAGGAAAAGGGGGGGGGGTAGTAAGGGGGGGGGTAGTACCTAGCACTAGAGTTTTAAAATCATAATACTGATTAAGATATAACACGCAACATTTTTATTTTTAAATTCGCAAATCAAATCACAATTGCAAGTGCCATTTAAAGTTCAACGGAAAAAAGCAACCATGAATATAACATTATTACAATGATATAACTTATATCATATAAGTAAAATGTTTAAATTTGAATACTGAATTAAAAGTATTGAAAGATTGACTACTGTCAACATACTAGTCAATGAGAAATTAAAAACGAAAGCCAACTCTCAGCCTGTCCCAGCTTCCAAGGCTCCTGTTCAACTACATATTTTATAGTATAAATTAATAATTACAAATTAACTTAAAATTATTAGTTTTTGACATAAAATTATTATTTTGTAACATAAAATTAATATAGCAGCTATAACAATGAACATAATTTAATGACATGAGTAAATGAAATAGTTACTAGTTAGTAAATTCCTGTTAAACTTTGTGTTGTTGAAGAAATTTCTTGTTAAATGTACTGATTTCTGGTTATTGTTTTTTTTAACTTTGCAATACTTTTTATATTAATTTAATTTAATTAAAAAATTATTTACTACATTAATATCAGGATACTGTTCGGATCTGCCATAGGTATTTCCCGAATCCGGATAGTGGCCCAAATCCCGATATTTGGTCCGGATATCCGGCATTCCGGATATTCGGCTGTCCCCTACTATAAATACACAGTTAGAAAATTACACGATACTTTTCTTAAAGCCCACAAGAAAGTTAATGAGGTCACAGTCACAGGCCCCCCCCCCAATTAGACAAAACAAGTTTACACCCTAAAACATTACCAAACAAAGAAATTATATACATTAGTATGTAAACATATTTATACATTTACTTTCTTAACTTTCATAACAGAAAAATCGTGTATTATGCTATCACAATATTTAATTATTTGTAATATCTTGTTCTATGGACAATATTGCAAGATTTTGTTGTCTTAAATCGCTCATTGTGGAACGAAGATTATTATTTTTTTAAACTTCAGTTTGGAGAAGCTCCTTTCACAACTAGCGACACTGATAGTAATTCTTGAAAAAATTCATATCAGAATTACAAAGTTGGGTACATAATTTTCCAATCTATACTGTTGAATAAGTTTTAATAGATCAAGAGGGCCTTTCCCCCCTTTTTTCTAACATAATGCCTCTTCTTGTAGTGTAGGTACAGCCATAAAGACCTGGATCCTTTTTATTTCAATATTGAATTGTTCTTTATCAATGTCAGTAAAGTAATTTATTTGATGTTCAAATGCTTCATTTATTAAGTTACATGATATTACATACGAATATTTTCTTGCATGGACATGCAACTCACCAAAGCGTTAATTTATAATTCCATCCATTGATAAAAACATTTCTCGTTGTACTTCTAGTTCTAAAGATAGAACCACGACTTCTTAATTGTCCCCAACCATATTTTTGTTATCCTTCTAACTCCACGTTCAGATGATATCTCCAACCCTTCAAAAATTGTTTGGCTGATATAACAGCTTTTTCTATTAGCAGATCTCTTTGTTCCATGCTATGGATTTGCATTAATTTTTAAAAATTACGGGTTCCCGTAAATTGAGATGACATAGAAAAGAAATAGATTGCATTGATATGAGTAAAATTCCAGCATCTGATCTCGTTTTACTAGTTACTTATTCAGATGTCAATTTTTCCAAGACGCTTGAAATTTTAATCTATGTCTTTAAAAAATTATTTATGCCTAATGTGGTGTTTATAACGGAGAAATTTGAATATTTTCACATTATTGTCACAAATCTGAATAAATTTCTATAAATTAGACGAATTCAAATTATTGACACATTACTTTAATTGGATATTTTTACTATTTTTAATGAAAAACACACATTATTTGTATTACTTTAATGCAATTAAAACAAAATAAATTTCATTTTTAATAACTTACCTTACAATAATTTTCTGAACACTGAATCAGTCATATAAATTACTAATTGCAAGTTAATCAAAATATTTGAACCACCATGCCTTGTGGGTACTTGTTCGCGCATCATTCTGCGAATGTCGAAATTCCACGCAAAAACAGTCGTGGGGATATTTATAGAAAATATTATTCGGCCCAACGGTGATGTGTTTTTTGTGTAGTTTTCTTATAAAAGCATCGTCTGTGACTTATACCGCTTAACTTTCCAAACAAATCGATAACTTTTTTGAGCGATTAAATTTTTTTTGTAATAAAGCAAATGTTGAGCGAATCCGTTATTTAAGACTCGAAAGTACGAGTATTTTTTGTTTTACTCGGGTTTTCCCTTTTCAAAAGAAAAAGGGTGGTTGTCGAAAATGGTTGTACATTTCAAATTCCAACAAATGCCGCCCCTATATGTATGCCGCCCGGGGCGGACCACCCCCTCCGCTCCCCTAGCTACGCCACTGCAGTTACCTTTCTTGTGTAAGCAAAAATTAAAGTACACGATCAAACAACCAGTCGAATTTCAACAACATACAAACTGTAAAAGTAAATGGCACGAATGTGTCGATATGTCATTCTCTTTGATTGGTCGAGCCTACAATTCCTGCGGTGAGACTTAACATAAGAGCATGTAGATGAAAACCTGCGATTACTATTAGTGCCGAGAGATTGGAAAAGTGTTTAAAAAATCAACATTAACTTCATCGAATGTGACACGAACATTAAAACAAAAGGAGAGATGAGATGGTCAGGGCGAACTATGCCCGAACATGATTTTACCGTATGTAAATTATTGGCAAAACTGTTTCATACCGAGTTGCCTTATTCTTCTTCCAAAGCATCAATATTTTGATTTTATTTTTGTGTGATTCGTGTCATTAAAAAAAAATCAAAGTTTTGCTAATCAAATGAAATTAATAACTAACAGAAACTTGATCTCAAAGTAGTCCTCATGATTCATGTACTCAAAATAAATTAAATGGAAAGAATTCGAAACCAGACTTCAAAAAGCATATGCTACTGAAACTGCAATTCCTTGTGACAAAAGAAAAAAAAAGAAGAAAAGTGGCAAGAATTTATTTTTTGATTATTTGACATTATTAATTCCAGGAAAATCAGACTGGGTCTACGCTGCTATAGACAGGCAAGAAATAATCCAAATAAGCAATATTCAAAGCTGGCGCATCTTAAAGGAAACAGTGTAGGTAACATTTGTAAAAATATCAAAGATTGATGGGCATTAAATTGAAAGAGATACTTAGAGTTCATACATTTTCACAGTGGTATCTAGTTTAACTTTAAAAAAAAATGTTTCTCTTACATTCCAAAACAACTCTACGTCCCAAAATAACTATTCAGCTAGCTGCATTGATGGAAAGGAATTTTTTTTTATGAACTACGTGTTTGAGTAAGATTATGACGTGTTTCATTACCTTACAGAGTTCCTTTATGCAACGACAAGGATTTCGCTTAGGGGCTGTCCATAAAGTACGTCACGCTATTTTTGACCATTTATAACTCCCCCCTCCCCCTGTCACAAACTGTCACAAATCTTGGACCCCCCCCCCTAAAGTACGTCACACTTTCGAACAAAAATGTTGTTTTTTGTTAACAAAATAATTAAAATTTAATATAAAACACCGTGACGTCACACATGGTCGGACCCCCTCCCCACTGTCACAAACTGTCACACTTTCTTACACCCCCTCCCCCCTCTGGAGCGTGACGTACTTTATGGACGGCCCCTTATTGCCCATGTAGAAAAGTTAGTGATGAAATACTGTTGCAGCCAAATCTGACACCTTCCTGTATTATTTATTGCGGTTTACTTCTTACATTCTGTCATTTTATTAAAATTAAAATGGTGTATGTTTGGGAAAAACTGTTTCAATAACCACAAATTATATGATTCCGTGCCACTGCAATTTTTGTTGTAGTTAAAGTGAATGACGCGTACTGTAAATGTCCGTTTCATTATACTTAAACAAATTTATGAAAAAACAAAAAGCCCAAGTTCAGTTGTTTAAAGTGGCGTTAGTGGTTTTAATGATTGACGGAATATCAGTATTATTTGTCGAGATTGTCAGCAAGGATGTGAATTTGTCATGCTTCATGGAAAGAAAAAAAATTAAGTTGGATACAATGGTTTCTGTAACGTTATTGTGCAGCACCATTTTGAAAAGCGAGATGTGAGTTTACAGCGGGAAGTCTGCGATGATGCGGATTAGCGAAATCCATTGGGCTTTCAATATACCCCACCTCTTCCAATTTTTTGTAGGGAAGAACATGATTATGGCTGAAATTAAATATCTCTTGGCATGAATTCTATTCCGAATCAATTCTAAAGATAACCTTATAATGCTTTAGACTTATGTTCTTACCAATTTATAAAAGTCAACGAAAAGAATCCTACACCCTATAGAATATTATTAATTCTCTAATTATCTAGAGGGAAGAGCTGGTAAATATTTACAGTATCATACGTGAAAATTGTCACCCGTTCAGTGTTAAGAAATTAATTAATAGGAATTAAACAGTCACGTCTAGAGTGTAATGTAAGATGCGTATCATCATAAGTAACCATAGCACGTGTACGTATTATTTGTTTATTTATGGGAGTGGGTGGGATGTGTGGACAAATTGTATAGATCAAAATCCAAATGAACAATTAGTACACACACGGTTATCCTTATTCAATATTAGGAAATTGAACTAATAACATCAATTAATTTGTGGCTGGCTGCTCGTATTGTTTTCTTTTATTTTTCTGTTCCACATCAGCTTTGATGTAGATATTAATGGGTATCTAGTAATTTTGACCACATAAAGTACCGATGGAACCTAATCCCAGAGGGAAGCTATTTCCCTTTCAATTGTCTGAAAGAAACAAAACAATTAGATAGAAAAATAGATTAATCGTTAACAATTTTAACCGATTAAAATTACTTTGATCGATTAAAATTCGATTAAAATTTAAGAAAATATTTCCAACATTTTTTCCCCTCCAATTTATTAATAATTTATATTTTTTGTTACTGACATACTTTTCCCCTCTTATTATTATTATCTATTTAGACGTGCATACGTTAACAAAAAGGTCTTTCTTTCTTATTTCTTGCATGGCAGAACGAATTTGCTGTGTTACTAACTGTTACGTCCCAAACTTTATGAGCCATGGAATGACCACGACTTAACCGATTTCACGAAATAATGAATCGCAACTTAATGGGATATATATATGCGTTATACAAATATAAGGAATCGAAATTAATCGATTAATCGATTAAATTTTTATCGATTAATCAAACACATGTTTTTAATCAGTATCGGCCCTACTAATAACAAAATGTTTTGTTTCTATTGCAAACTTTTTGGAAACAATTTGTTTGAAGAATACAAACTCATGAAATTCATGGTCACTACTTGGGAAAGCGATTTCAAAAGGAGCTCATTTTGTTGATGGGAAAATTATTGTAGAACTAGTTTGTGCTGCGGCGCCGTGGCGCCTGCGGCGTCCCCCTTTTTTAAGGGCGCCTACGGCGCCCACCTTTTTCAAAAGCCCAACTAACTTGTCCTTGTATGATAAATACGTAATATTAAACTTTCTTAAATGTACACAAAGTATTTTAAATATTTTTTTATTTTTTAATTTTTTTATGTCAAAAGCCTAAGTAACTTATCCTTGTATGATAAATACGAAATATTCCTGAAATGTACACAAAGTATGTATATAATATAGGTTGTGCTGCGGCGCCCACTTTTATTTAGGGCGCCTACGGTGCCCACTATTTTCAAAAGCCCATAGTTTTTTTTGGGTCAAAAGCCCAAGTAACTTATCCTTGTATGATAAATACGAAATATTCCTGAAAATTAAACAAAGTATTTATAAAATAATTTTTACAGTGCTAATCACCACACGATTTTTAAACTAATTTTAGAAAGCAGCGCACCAAATTACTGCACCAAAAAATAACTATTTGAGTCAATCAGCACTGCTTACAACACAAAATTTAAAAAAAGCAGAGTGATTTCCCTTAGCGTTAGGCATCAGCGATAATTGAGCGTAAATATATTTATAATATCTAGTTTGTGCTGCGGCGCCGTGGCGCCTGCGGCGCCCCCTTTTTTAAGGGCGCCTATAGCGCCCACCTTTTTCAAATGCCCAACTAACTTGCCCTTGTATGATAAATACGTAATATTAAAATTTATTATAAATGTACACAAAGTATTTTATAATAGTTTTTTATTTTAATTTTATTTTTTATGTCAAAAGCCCATGTAACTTATCCTTGTATGATAAATACGAACTATTTCTGAAATGTACACAAAGTATGTATATAATATAGGTAGTGCTGCGGCGCCCACTTTTTTCAAAAGCCCAACAAACTTGTCCTTGTATGATAGATACGTAATATTAAACTATCTTAAATGTACACAAAGTAATTTAAAATAGAGTTTTTTTGGGTCAAAAGCCCAAGTAACTTATCCTTGTATGATAAATACGAAATATTCCTGAAAATTAAACAAAGTATTTATATAATAATTTTTACAGTGCTAATCACCACACGATTTTTTAAACTAATTTTAGAAAGCAGCGCACCAAATTACTGCACCAAAAAATAACTATTTGAGTCAATCAGCACTGCTTACAACACAAAATTTTAAAATAGCAGAGTGATGTCCCTTAGCGTTAGGCATCAGTGATAATTGAGCGTAAATATATATATGATGAGCAAAAATTTAATCGGCTAAATACTGTTCCGTAATACTTGATTGCACACCGGATGAAGGTCACCAATAACAGATGTCACTGAGAATACGCTATGTAACTCAGGAGGTGGATATTCTGAAGTAATTCATGAGCACTTTATACGTTTTATAGAAGTAGAAGAAAGTACTGGAAAACACCTGCTTGATGTCTTACTATTGGAACTGACACAATTAATTTCAGAAGTTTCTGATATCTGCGTTTTTTGCTGTTGGTATAATTCAAAAAATCAATGTTTTATTTTATGTTTCAAAATAGCGATGGGCTATCTTTTTTCAAGCATTTTCGAAATATTTTTTTGAAACCACTTGGTAAAATAAGATGGGAAAAGCAGTGTAGAAAGTGTAAAGGAAGTGCGATATGCAGCAGGCGAAATCTATGATGCACTTTTCGAAGCTGCCGAGCTTTAAGAGTCATTGTGCAAACAACTTAAGAATGTCAATTTCTCTGTTTCCATTGCTTTTTGGTACGACATAAGGTTCCTGATTAATTACATTAGCAAAGAATGACAAAATATTGATGTTGATCTAGCAACTGTAGTTGACAGTATGAAACATATTTGCAAATGGCTGAAATCTTACAGAAATGGCGGGTTTGAAACAGCAAATAGCAATTTCAAAAGAAATTGCCATTGACTTAGACGTTGAACACATTTTCAAAGAGATGATTGTGCGAAAAAAAAACAAACAAAAAAACAAACAATTTACATATGAATCATGAAGGAGAAGGTGACGGATTTGTAGATGCACAATTTCGCACATATTTAATTAACCAGATTGTTGATATTGCAATCATGTCGATGATATTCACTTTGAAGAACTACGAAGGCATCATGATTCGTTTGGATTTCTTTTTAAATTTCATCAATTACAACAACCAAAAAAAAATAATAATACATAAATAAATAAATTAACAAAAAATGAAAAATTAAAATCTGAAGAAAATGCCAACAGCCTGCAAAATTAATGATCTTGGTGTTTTCATGCTTGCTGAAGACTTGCAATCATTGAGATTCCTGCAGCCAACACAGCTATCCTGTTAAGAATTTGCAGTTTCTTTCAGTAAACAAGCGGTATAGTAGTTACTTTCCTAGCATACACATTGCACTTCGAATACTTTTACCTTTTCTTGTCACACTGGCTTCCGGAGAAAGAAGCTTTTCGAAAAAAAAACTTATTGAAACATATTGATCAACAAGGATTCAAGATAGTCTTAGTAACGTAGCTATTTTTCAATTAAGAATGATGTTGATAAGGATATTGACAATAATGAACTTATTGCAGATTTTGCAGCTGAAGCTCGCCAGATTTGCTTGTAAGTTCTTAAAACAAGGTGGAAGTAGAAGATACAAGGGGCCGTCCATAAATGACGTCACAGGTGTTTGGTCAATTTTTCTCGGGTCGTCACAAAAACCTAGCCCCCCCCCCATATGGGCCACAAAGCTTGCCGCCACCATAAAAGCTGTATTTTCTATTCGAAAAAGAGCATGTTTCAAATCACTTTTTTGTCAATTAAGTATTTATTCAGTGTAAGTTTTAACTCTAATATCGTATTCGTAACACGCCTGAAGCCATGTAAAACGTCATTAAATAAATTGTAAGAAATCAAATATTTAAGTGGAACTTTAATTTAAAATTGACGTGACATTTCTCAAACATCCCACCCCCCTCGTCACACATAGTCACAAATGTGTGGAACCAGTGGCGTAACAACGGGTTGGAATCGGGGAAGTTGCCAAGGGCGTCAGCTCAAAAGGGCGCCACTAAATCCTTCCGGCAACTCAAGAATGTTTGGGTCTCCAACAACTTAGGAAGCAAGTTAAAAGTAAGGATTTTTAACGCTATGTGGGAAACCTGTGCTGCTATATGGAGCCGAGACACGGAGAACAACGGCCGTAAACCTGACTAGAATCCAGTCCTTCATCAACAATTGTCTAAGAAGGATTCCCAGAATTCACTGGCCGAACAAAATCAGCAACCGGGAACTGTGGCAGAGGACAAAACAGAAGCCCATTGAGGAAGAGATTCTTCAGAAGCGGTGGAGGTGGATTGGTCATACACTAAGAAAACCTGCGTCTAATACAACAAGGCAAGCCCTGAAATGGAACCCAAAGGGTAAGCGGAAAAGAGGCCGTCCAAGAAACACTTGGCGCCGAGAATTGGAGGCAGACATCAAGAGAATAGGTCATAAATGGAAGATCCTGGAGAAGCTAGCCCAGGATAGAGATGCCTGGAAGTCTCTCGTATGGCCTATGCCCTTGTGGGAATCGATGGATGCCCCTCATGGACGAGAAGGCTCAACAACAACAACAACAACGGAACACGTGTCCTGAAATGTCACTCCAGAATAATAACCCAAACGCCTTGGAAAATTCGACTAAGAGAGGTTGAAAGCCTAAAATCTTGGAGTTAAGGAGATCTAAAATACATTATTCTTTTGGAATTTGGCCGGGACATAACAATTAATTCGATATAGGGAGGTTTTTGACTTAGGGAAGTTCGACTTAGCGAGGTCCGACTGTAAATCACTTTTATCCTCGATAAAAAAAAAGTGAATAATTACTTATATTTTATTATATTTCATTTAAACCATTATAATATTTTTTAATTATGTTTGTGGCCTTTCCTGAGCTTCTTATCATAATAATGTCAATATGATTTTACAGTTACAGTCTTTCTTTAAAAAAAACAAACAAAACTATCCCCATCTCACTGTCGATGGAGTAAAGTGGGGGAGGGGAGGGAAGGTGTATCCTCTCAGGAGCTTGTGTCGGTATGTTAAAGCAATTTGGCTCATTTCATATGAAATAACACCGCCCCTCTTTCCTGTCAAGCCTTCTAGGCGCTGTGGCTGTCCCGCCCCCCTCTCAATATTAACATTGTCCTTGATTAATCTGCGCCTATTACGCCAGTTTCCCAAACTCGAAAACTCCGTAAGTCGAATGATTTCCCCCTTGCGTTCGACTTAGAGAGGTCCGACTGTATTATCAACACGCCAATACGCCAGCTAATGTAGTCGAAGTGTTACTTAAATTTACTTTTAATTGTAAGTTTCTATCGTTATTTATGAGATAATGAGTATGACACACTGTTTTTATTTATAATACATAATACTTCAAGTTTTGCTGCATTCTTTATTAACGCAACAATATCCCATTTTATCCACCAATTTAATTAGTACCTATTATTTAGTAAATAATCAACTGCAAATTACTTAATTAGTATTGTTCCTGTTTTATGCATTTTTTATATTTACTTTGTAGGACTGTCACTGTCAGACTACGTAATTATTATTATAAATAAAATAAGAGCAATTCAATTATTTTTTCTAAATAAAAAAATTACAAAGCTGATACTTGTTAATTTATCAAGGGTGCCAAAAATAAATTAGCCAAGGGCGCCAAAAACCTAGTTACGCCTCTGTGTGGACCCCCCCCCCTTTTATTTCCCCCTAGGTGCGTGACGTCATTTATGGACTGTCCCAAAGCTAACAAACGCTAGTATATAATTCTAATACTAGTTATGGTAGGGGCGTAGATATACAGAGATATGAAAGGGTATATATATATAATAGCTCAGGCTCTGACAAATCCGGAATCCGGCCATGTTTACAAATCCAACTCCGGCCTAATTTCACTTTATAAATCCTGTCAAATTCGGACAGAACACCCCTAGTTTTAATATATATGTTTGTGTGTGTTTTTGTGTGAGTGAAAATGGCACTGGAACTTGTGTTCGCTTTATATTAATATAATATTTTTAGTACAGTGAACCTAAAAACTTTAAAATTAAATTTATAATTTCTAATACTTCGTTGCAGGAAATCACAATATTATCAGGCACTAAACATAAATAATTTACAAAATGAAATAAAATAGCCTACAGAAGAAATACGTAAAAAAATGTGAAGTAAGTGATGAGCTTATAGAATGAATAGGGAAGGTTATAGAACTTTATCAACATTCCACGTTCTTTTCGTCCACGTTTGGCTGTTGTATCTTTGGGAAACGATTTGGCAATAATTTCACACACACAACGACGCATGTCATTAAAAAAGCCCACCTCTCAGCTACACCTTCAGTCTCGTGGGCTCTAACATTCCGTAATGTAATTGACTTTATGCCTAACTAATTCAGGGGCACGCGGATCTCAAACTAACTAAGCGTGCGCCTCACCTCAACCCAGATCTCCACAGTACTGTGATCTGGGCTACACAATATATTTAACGTTACGGGTGACTCCAACCCTAGCTCCGACACTCATTGTTTAAACGCGAGGCCTAATTTTTGTGTGTCTAAGTTTTGGCATGAGCTGTGTTTCTTGAGACAGCTACACATAAAGTAATCCCTTTTAAAAGCGTTTTTAAAAATATATTTTAAAAGAAAACTTTAACATTTTATAAATGTACGAACCTTGGCTACTTGTTTTTGCTTAAATTTCTGCTGTAAATTTAGTAAACGCTACTGGTAATGGGCCGTCCATAAAGTACGTCAAGCTATTTTATAAACAAAATAATTAAAATTTAATATAAAACACCGTGACGTCACACATGGCCGAACACCCCCCTCCCCCTGTCACAAACTGTCACACTTTCTTACACCCCCTCGTCCCTCTGAAGCGTGACGTACTTTATGGACGGCCTCTAAAAGACGGTGATAGTATTTTAAAATAATTATAATGCACAAATAGAAATCGAAAATTTCGTTTAAACCCTAACCACATTTGCTACTCACAAACGTAAAGAAACTCAGTAGTCAAACACAATATTTGAACCACCATGTGTGTTTAAAAAATCTGACGTCACGTCAAAACGCGCAACTTTAAATAAAATTTCCACTTAAATATTTGATTACTGACACTTTATTTAATGACGTTTATGTAAAACGCGTGCTACGATATTAGAGTTCAGCCTTACACTAAAAACATACTTAAATGACAAACATTCCATTTGAAACATTCTGATTTTCAAATAGGAATTACGGCTTTTAAGGTGTCAAAGGTTTGTGACGTCATATTGAAGAAGGGATCTAAGTCTAAGTTTTAGCGACGACGTGTGACGAAGCGGGAAGGGGTGAAAAATCAGCCAAACATCGCATGACGCCATTTAAGGACTGCCACTTAATCGATTATATAATGGTTTTTATAAAGTAATAAACATAAATAATTGTAATTGAAACAAAACAAAGGTTGGGAACATGTTTACCATTGCGTGCCATATTTATGAAAGCAGTAATAAAAGAGATGATATACCTATAAATGCACATTTATAAAAGTACACGGTACCTTTTTTAAAAGCATCAAGAAAGTCACTGAGGTCGCAGCATGACACAAAAAATTATTATCCAAATTAACAAAAAAAAATAAAAATTACCAAACAAAGAAATTGTATACATTAGTTAGTATGTAAGCATATTTATACATTTACTTTCATAATAGAAAATTCATGTATTATGCTATCAAAATTTAAATTATTTGTAATATCTTGTTCTATGGACAATATTGCAAGATTTTGTTGTCTTAAATCGCTCATTGTGGAACGAAGATAATTTTTTAGCAGCTTCAGTTTGGAGAAGCTCCTTTCACAATTAGTGACACTGATAGTAATTCTTGAAAAAATCATAGCAAAATTACAATGTTGGGTACAGAAGTTTTCCAATCTATACTGTTGAATAAATTTTAATACATGAAGGGGGCCTTTTCCCCCGTTTTTCTAACATAATTCCTCTTCTTGTAGTGTATGTACAGCCATACAAACCTGCATTCTTTTTCTTTCAATATGTAATTTGTTTCTTTATCAATGTCAATAAAGTAATTTATTTGATGTTCAAATGCTTCATTTAGTAGATTACATGGTATTATATACGAATATTTTCTTGCAAGGACATGCGACTGATCAAAGCGTTATTTTATAATTCCATCCATGGATAAAAACATTTCTCGTTGTACTTCTAGTTCTAAAGATAGAACCACTACTTCTCAATTGTCCACACTCATATTTTTGTTATCCTTCTAACTCCGCGTTCAGTTGATATCTTCAACTCTTCACAAATTTTTTGGCTGATATAAAAGCTTTTTTTCAATTAGCACATCTCTTTGTTCCATGCAATGACGAGTTCCCATAAATTAAGATAACATAGAAAAGAAAAAGATTGCATTGAATTGAGTAAAATTCCAGCGTCTGATCTCCTTTTACCAGTTACTTCTTCAGATGTTAATTTTTCCTACACCCTTGAAATTTTAAAGTATGTCTTTTTCGAAAATTATGTAAGCCTGTTGTGGTGTTTATTAACGGAGAAATTTGAATATGTTTCATATTCTTGTCATAAATCTTAATATTTTTCCATAAAATAGACGAATTCAAATTATTTACACATTACTTTAATTGGATAGGCTTAACATTTTTAATGGATAACCGTATTTTAATGAAAAACACAAATTAGTTGTGCTACTTTAATGCAATAAAAACAAAATTAATTTTTAATAACTTATCTTGGAATAAAATTCTCAAAACTGAAACAGTAATATAAATTACTAGTGGCAAGTTAAACACAATATTTGAACCAACATGTAATGTATGTTCTTGTTCGCGCATCATTCTGCGAATGTCAAAATTCCACGCAAAAACTGTCGTGGTGATATTAATGACACATATTATTCGGCCCAGCGGTGATGTGTTTTTTGTGGTATTTTTCTAATAAAAGCCTTATCTATGACGTATACCGCTTAATTTTACAAATACATCGATACTTTTTTGAGTGATTAAATTTTTTAAAAAGGTTTTAAGTTAGTTATAACATCCACTCTGTAATCAAACAAATGCTGTGCTTATTTAAGGCTCGAAAGTACGAGTATTTTTGTTTCACTCGGGTTTTCCCCCTTCAAAAGACAAAGGGTGGTTGTCGGAAATGGTTGTACTTTTCAAATGCCAACAAATGCCGCCCCTAAATGTGTGCCACCCGGGGCAGACCGCCCCCTCCGGCCCCCCCTAGCTACGCCACTGTGACCTTGTTTTAAAATAAACTCTCCGGGGGAGACTTTATCTTGGGGGATACTTTATTTCTGTGACAACGGCCCTGGTACTAAAAATAAATTACCATTTGTTGTATCTGGACTTTGAAGCAATATTCCTTTTAATAAATGTTGACCGCACTTTATAACGAAGTTGTCTTTTGAATTCCAAATGATCTTTTAAAAAAAGTGATACATAACAACTCAATTCGATTTTTAAAATTTAAAATGAGGTACTGAATTAGTGGTCAAACCTGGTAGCTTCTACTGTCTTCACATACACTTGTCAGCCGGTAGCTGTTTATTTTTACCCACCCCTTCCTCAACTAGTTTGTCAGTGTGGAGTGTTGGCCGAGAGCGAGCGAGCACGCTGCTTAAATTTTGCCAGAATTACCCTCCGCAAAAACCTCACCCAACGTTTAAAGCAAGTTTCCCCACAGTAAATTTAAGCCCGGAACTCAGGCACGAGGTGCTATTGTTGGATACTACTAACGCGTGGCGTAGTTGACATAAGCGTAACGGAGCAGTAAGACTGTTCCTTATGGTGTGATGATATTTCTTACCAATCAAGTTTTACTTATCGTTTTAATGTAGTTTTTAGTTTAGTTAGGTTGTTGTGTGATGTCATCTACAATACACTCATCTGAAATTCGCGTAAATTCATTTGCAAAAATATTTACTAGAATAGCTATATACCAAAAATTGGCAGTTTCAACCATGATTATTTTGTTTGCGTAATAATAAATGCATTGATAAATTAATTACACTTTTTTTTAAGAGTCAATAAACAAATGGAAAAAAAAATTATGGCAGCATTTGCCATTGAAACCATGGGACAAAAAGCAAATTAATTTATTGCAAATGATTTCACAGCAGGTACGTTTTTTTATATTTTTTATATATATTTCAACCCGTTGAACCGATGCTCCTTATCTCACAGAACGTCATAGAATAAATGAAGCGTTGCTTTAAGTTAAAATTTTTTTAATTACATGAAAAAACTCAAGTACTCTCTTATAACTATGTAAAAAAATTATGCTTTTATATTATATTATTATATTTGCAGGAAAATGAAACTTCCAGAATCTATATAACTTGCAGGCCAACTAAAATAACGGTGAATTTATTTAAGAAACTGCCTATTAAATGGAATATAAAGGGTTAGTGTAAAATAGAACGTGTTTTTGTAGGCCCTCTTTCATTTCTTCTTAAATGACTGAACGACATGTAATCTATTTTGATATGTTTTTCAAAAATCTGGGCAGCTGTGAATTATGATAGAAAAGTTCGTTGCTACCATTTTATTCTAAAACTTAAATTAAGAGCACTAAAACTACATAATCCTAATCCTAATCCTAAAACGTTTGAGTCATATTTTTCAGGTCTTTAAAAATACACCCATAAAAGATAAAAGAAGATAACTTTAAACTCGATTAAAAAAAAATCAATTATTTTAACCTACTTACTTTTGTGTGTGCCTATTTCATGCTAGCACAGCTGACCCAGTTACTTCCCTAGACTGACTCATCATTTACATTTTACGAGGCTTTGCTTGCGATAAAATCGTTTCCTGCCAGAACTTCCCACCCCATCACCCTCAATGGAATAGTCGCAAATACACATGTATAGAAGTAATTGAACAGAGAACAAGCCTAGTCAATTAAACATGCTGTTCAAGTAACCATTTTCTTATAGTTTATAAAGTGATTTTATTATAATTTTAAAAAAAAATTCAGAGGATTTTCTTTAAAAAAAATATTATCAAAGGTTTAAGTCCCATACAACAGTTTACTTGGGTTTGTGTTAAATGCTTTTAACTTACTTAGAAATGGATAACAGCGCAATAAAATATACACATTTTTTTCTAATATCTATACTAATAAAAGGGAAAGCCCTCACTCACTGACTCACTCACTGACTGACTGATTCATCACTAATTCTCCAACTTCCCGTGTAGGTAGAAGCATGAAACTTTGGGAAGTTGTCGAGTAGCCTCTCGCGACGAAAATTGGAGTAAAAGAATTTTAAAAATAACACTCATGGGGGCCGGGGGCCCAAAAACGTTTTTTTTCCTTATATGGCCTATATAAAATTTGAAAATCACCAATTCTCCTATTTTCCGAGTAGGCAGAAGCATGAAACTTTGGGAAGTTGTTGAGTACAATCCCGCGATGGTAACGGGAGAAAAAATATTTAAATTATCACTTCCTGGGGGCCGGGGGCCCAAATGAAGTTTTTTCCTTATATGAGCTATATAAAAACTAAAAATCACTAATTCTCCTATTTCCCGTGTAGGTAGAAGCATGAAACACTGGGTAGTTGATAAGCACACTTCCGCGATGGTAACAAGCGAAAAAAATATTTAAAATAACACTTAATGGGGTCCGGGGGCCCAAATGTAGTTTTTTTCTTATATAAAAAACTGACTCATCACTAATTCTCCAACTTCCCGTGTAGGTATTAGCATGAAACTTTGGGAACTTGCTGAGTACACTCTCTCAACGATAATTGGCGAATAAGAATTTTAAAACTTCACACTGTTGGGGGCCCGGGGCCCAAAAAACGCTTTTTTTCCTTATATGGACTATATAAAATATGAAATCACTAATTTTCTCATTTCTCGAGTAGGCAAAAGCATGAAACTTTGGGAAGTTGTTGAGTAAAAACCAGCGATAGCGACGGGAGAAAAAAAATATTAAATTATCACTTCCTGGGGGCCGGGGGCCCAAATGAAGTTTTTTCCCTATATGAGCTATACAAAAACTAAAAATCACAAATTCTCCTATTTCCCGTGTAGGTAGAAGCATGAAACTTGGGGTAGTTGTTAAGTACACTTCCACGATGGTAACAGGTAAAAACAATATTTAAATTATCACTTAATGGGGGCCGGGGGCCCAAATGTAGTTTCTTCTTATATTAAAACAGACTCATCACTAATTCTCGGATTTACCGCGTAGGTAGAAGCATGAAACCTTGGGAAATTGTCAAGTAGCCTCTTTGGACGACAAATGGCGAAAAAGAATTTTAAAATTCACCTTCATGGGGGCCGGGGGCCCAAAATCGTTTTTTTTCCTTCTATGGGCTATATAAACATTTGAAAATCACTAATTCTCCTATTTCCCGAGTAGGTAGAAGCATAAAACTTTGGGAAGTTGTTGAGTACACTTCCGCGATGGTAACAGGCGAAGAAATATTTAAATTTTCACTTACTGGGGCCCAGGGGCCCTAATGTAGATTTTTCATTATATGAGCTATATAAAAACTGAAAATCACTAATTCTCCTATTTCCTGTGTATGAAGAAGCATGAAAGTTTGAGTAGTTGTTAAGTAACATTTTGCGATGGTAACAGGTTAAAAAATTATAGATATTTTCACTTAATGGGGGCCGGGGGCCCAAATGTAGTTTTTTTTCTTATATAAAAAAACTGACTCATCACTAATTCTCCAATGTCTCGTGTTGGTAGCAGCATGAAACTTTGGAGAGTTGTTAAGTACACTTCCGCAATGGTAACAATCAAAACAAATGTAAAATTATCATTCACTAGGGGGCCGGGGGCCAAAATGTAGTTTTTTTCTGATATGAGCTATATAAAACAGACTCATCATTACATAGATAACTTCCCGTGTAGGTAGGAGCATGAAACTTTGTGAAGTTGTTGCGTACCCTCCCGCAATGGTAGCAGACAAAAAAAAATTAAATTATCAGCTCGATAGGATCGCGGGAAGTGTGTCATTTTTTACTTTTAGCTTTTGTTTTTCTGCGGGACTAGGACAGACAGACAGACAAGACGTTGAAGTTAATATATGTATTATATCCATCATGATCCAGATTGAAATCAATTGGTGTTTTGAATTTGTGTTTCGCGGATTCTCAACGTAACTGAAATACTAATTTCCGCAGCGAAGCGGGGGTATTTTGCTAGTTATTTAATAAAGTTAACATTTAATTTAAAAAAACGCAAAAATTTTAATAAATCCTTTATATTTGAGACATAACTAAATGAATGTTCATCATAATACGCAGCGTTCAATCCAGAAATCCAAAATTTAGTTGTCTCGTAAAACAGTGCTTCTGAAAGTGGTGGTCCGCGGACCGGTGCCGGTCCGTGGGCCCTCCGATTCCGGTCCGCAGAAGTTACTAAGAAAGAACATTTCGCTACCACGCCAGCACAGGAAAAATAGTTCACCGGTCCCTGGTGTAATGGAGAAAAATCCTGCTGGTCCGCAATACTGAAAAGTTTGAGAAGCACTGTAGTAAAAACATGTTTAACATAATGCGCACCGATCGGGAATATATTTTTAAAGAGTATTGTCAATATAATACGCACCTTATTGCGCGACAGGAAAGGTTGTTCAATATAATACGCACCAGGACACTCTAGCACAAAAATTAACATGCTACATGGAGATAAATAAAGATAATCTAAAAATTCATTAATTTAATTACAGTACATGCGATTGATCTGAAATTTTGATAATCATTTTTATCATCGGCACGAGTCTGCCTGCAAAATTTCAACTCGCTAGCTTACGAGGAAGTGGGTTAAAGATAGATCCAAAGTTTTTTCGGCAAGCCCGCAAGCAAATAGACGCCACGAGTTAATATGAAGGATTAAAAAAAAACATTTTGATGTGCATGAAAATCTGATGCGAAGACTTTTAACAATAACACTTTAGTCTTTTCTCACATAATTAAAATAATCACGACAAACATTAACTAAAAATGGATATTTTCCAACTGATTATGTCCAATGTCCAATAGTAATATTAAGTCTATTAAATTTAAAATTGCATAAGGCTGAGGTACGTTAATTTTAATTGATGAATCAATTATTTAATTTCTCAATATGTACTTTTGCAAAATATTCACAGGCCAATTGAAATAATTCAAGGGTCTCGAAATTCCATAGACCTATATTTATTTGAAAAAGTTTTATACCTGATCATATTCAGATCAATTCAAGTTACCACACACAAAAATTTCAATTTTTATCAATGCTTTTTTTCTAATAAAAATGTACCGGAACCGATATTTAACGCAACATGAAAAAGCAGTAAGACCAAATATTCCAGGTAGTAATATAAAAATAAATATCTTTTAAAAAGTTAAGTGTGTTCAGCACATCGGCGTTGACATTGTCCAAATAAGTTAATGGTAAAACTGTTCCATCTCCCGCTGGCCTGAGATCCGTAGGTAGCTTGGCTTTCCGCCCATACATCATTTAAAAAGAAGTGCACCCTGTTGAGGCATGTAAAGATGTGGTATGCACTGGTATATTGTTCAGTGGTGGTGCCTTCTTGCTCGTTTTTGGCTTTAGGACAAAACATTTTTGACAGGCTCTGACATATTGGTGACTTTTATTGAGAACTTCCTTTTTACAATGGTAAAGAATCAATCCCTTCTTTTGCTTTAAAAGGCTTACAATTTGCAGTTTGTCTAAATTGTGACTTGGCATTTGACCGTTTCTCTGAAGGTTAGTCATGGATCCACTGGGGGTACTTATCTTTCGTTGTAGAGTAGAAGTGTAAAAGCTGATCATACAGTTGGTCTTCCATGGTTGACGAAGTTTGTGCTCTAGTCGTTTTTGAGTTTGTGTTATAGTGACCAAAAATGTGTTTTTAAAGTAGCGGAATCTGATTGGTCAACTCTGTAAAGTTGGCCAATCCAATAATATTGCCATTATTCGCAACTTTGTGCTACTCATTTATATTTACGCCTTTCAAAAGAAATACGGCTGGTTTAAAATAAAATAATAGGGCGCGAACGAGGTCAAGGTTCTTTTGAATGTAGATTAAACGGAACACAATCCGTGCTTCATAACAATAGATGAATGCATGGAAAGCAGACAATCCAACATTGGCGAAATCCAACAATGATGACAGTACTGTTTTAAGAGTAAGACATGTAAAAATGAATTGCGCTGATTTAAAAAATAAAAATAATTTGCACTACTGGAACAAAGGTTTCTTTTGAATGTCTTAAGACGCCGCGAAGGAAAACTGAGCTAAAGATCGAGGTTCGAAAATATGAGAATGCAACATTCGGGAAGTCAAACGTATATATATATATAAACCCAGAATACATGAACAATCTTTGTAGTCAATTAACTTTCATAAAAGAGAATAATAAAAATGCAGTTCTATGGATTATGGGGGACTTTAATCTTCCAGATATAAATTGGAAAAATTATACAATTGATAACCATCAAACTAACAAAGAAATTAATGAACACTTCCTAGACACTATAAACAACATAAACCTAGAACAGATAGTAAAAACAGCAACAAGGAAAAATAAAACACTAGATTTATTCCTAACAAATAGACCAGGACTCGTGTTAGACTATAAAATAATTCCAGGACTGTCCGACCATGATATTGTTAGGGTCACCAATACAATAAAAACTAAAATTAATAAGATACCTAGAAGAATAATCTATCTTTGGAATAAATGTAATTCAATAAAACTACACCAATCAGCGGCTAACTTCCAACAAACTTTCCTAAGTAAATTTAACACAAATAGCCCAGTAGAAGAAATTTGGAAAGATATAAAAACAAATCTAAAAACTATAATGGATGAGAATGTTCCAACAAAACTAACATCAAATAAAATTAACAAATGCTGGTTCAATTCTAGATTGAAAAAGCTATGCAAACTAAAAGAGAACTTATTTAAGAAATATAAAGCTACCAATTCATATAGGATACACAAAAAATACTTAAAGATTAAACACTTGACACAAAAACTTAGTCGGAACCTCCAAAATGAATATATAAACAATGTAATTACCAAAGATAACAATAAAAACTTATGGTCCTTTATCAAATCTAAAAAAATGGAACCTTCAGGAATAGCCACACTAAAAGGCTCAAATAATAAAACCTATAATGATAATGAAACTAAAGCTAATATCCTTAACACATATTTTGCATCATCTTTTTCTGCCTCAGGCGACAAGGAAGTTTTAATAAATTTAAATAAAATGGAGGAAATAGGTAACATAACTGTAGATGAGATAGGTATACATTCACTCCTAAAAAACTTAAAAATAAACAAAGCTACTGGCCCAGATGATTTGCCTGCAAGATTATTAAAAGAACTAAGCAATGAACTGTCCCCAATCCTTGTAGTTCTCTTTCAAGCCTCTCTAAACCAGGGTAAAGTGCCCCAGGATTGGAAATTAGCTAATGTAAGTCCACTCTTTAAGAAAGGGGATAAATCAGACCCTGGTAATTACAGGCCTGTATCACTTACTAGTATCACCTGTAAATTACTAGAACACATAATATATAGTAGAATAGTTAACCACCTTGACAAATATAATGCCCTATGCCCACATCAACACGGCTTTAGAAAAAACAGATCATGTGAAACACAATTAATAGGTTTAATAGATGAACTATCAAAAGGCTTGGACAAAAATGATCAAATAGATACAATATTACTAGACTTCTCAAAAGCATTTGACAAAGTTCACCATCTTAGTTTACTTAAAAAACTTAACTACTTTGGAATCTCAGGTTCCTTACATCACTGGATCCAAGACTTCCTTTTGGGCAGGGAGCAAACTGTAATAATTAATGGATCTAAATCTGCACCAATAAAGGTTAACTCAGGAGTTCCACAAGGAACTGTGCTAGGTCCCTTACTCTTTTTAATTTATATAAATGATTTACCCAACAACATCTCAACAGGTACAAAAGTTAGGCTATTTGCTGATGATTGTATAATCTATAGAACAATAAAATCAGAACAAGATAGCAAAATTTTACAAAAAGACTTAGATGAATTGATAAAATGGGAAACTAACTGGAGTATGTCTTTCCATCCAGAAAAGTGTCAACTGTTAAGAGTAACAAAGAAAAAGAAACAAATAAATTCAAAATATTACATTCATGGAAAAGAACTGACCCAAACTAAAGATGCAAAATACTTAGGAGTCTTAATAAATGAGAAACTATCATGGAATCCCCATGTCAATGAAGTTATTAAAAAATCAAACAAAACCTTAGGCTTTATAAAAAGGAACTTTAACAAATGTAATAGAGATATAAAACTAAAATGCTACCTCACTTTGGTGAGACCTGCACTAGAATATGCATCTTCTGTATGGGACCCATCCACCAAAGAAAACATTGATAAACTAGAACAAATTCAAAAAAGAGCTGCCAGATTCATTACTGGAGAATATTTCGAAACTGACAAGAGTAACACCATTAGTTAAATCATTAAACCTTGAAACACTAGAGGATAGAAGAACCAAGAGCAAAGTAGTAATCATACATAAAGCAATTAATTCTAATTTAGAAATACAACACAAAGATAACTTAATACAACCCTCAGATAGACATAAGGATAAAAACACCTTTCTTATTCCGTATGCAAGAACAAACACATACAAGTTTTCCTTCTTCCCGTCCGGAATTCGGGCGTGGAATGGGTTGCCTGAAGAATCCAGGAAAACCAACACTTTATCAACATTTAAATCTCTGATAAAAATGCAGGACTAAACACAAACCATAGATAAGCGTAGGACGCAATAATCTTCTGTATAGAAGGAGCGTCTGTAAACAGATAAGATAAGAGATATATATATATATATATATATATATATATATATATATATATATATATATATATATATATATATATATAAGAGAAAGTTGAATAAGTCAACTTTAAAATTAAAGAAAAAAACAACAACAACAAAAAAAACACAACAAACAAACAAACAACAACCGCTGACTCCAACTATACTTGTGTAGACTGTAACTTCGCATAAAAAGTTACCGTCCTATCAGACATCGTTATAAGAGAAATCCTTTTAATATTATTATTTTATTGTAAATAAAATAGGGCTGTTAACGATTAATTTAAATTTAATCGTTATCTTTTGAAAAAATAACGATTAATTAATCGTTAATTTCGATTAAACCCAAAAATTAAAATTTATAACGTCATAAGTAAAAATTATTAAACGATCTTGTTGGAAATCTAAATAACACTTGAATGTCTCCTTTATATGTCATCTTTTAACCAATTACGCAAAAAGACAAGTGTGTTGACATTATTTGGTTCAAGTGATGAGCGGGCCTACTTGACAATATAACCAGCCGAGCTGAACAATCATTCACATGGAACTGAGGTAACTGGTATGCACAAAACGGTATTGGCAAGGAATAACATTATCGGATATCGGTGTTCATTAAGTTTGAACCATTTGTAGAGGGCTTATGGATTCAGAAACTTCCATCTCCATTTTGTAACGCAGTAATTCATCAGAATAGCTGTCGTCATTTTATGTCACTGAGTCAGATTCCATTACTGCGATTAGTTTAATACAGTTTTCATTTGGTCAGACAAATAGGCGAAGTGCTAAAACCATGGTAAGCAAACTTTATCAACATTTTGAACATTCCCGTCAGTCAATAGCTTAAAACCAAAATGCTCGTGTAATCGTCAGGAAATTTATTATTTATCGGCCGCTATTTTCTATTATTTCTTTTTTACTTTTTGACTTCAAATAATTTGTAAGTGATGGGTCGATTAATCGTTAAAAATAATTTAATCGTTAAAATTTTTAACGATTAATCAAGAAATTAATCGTCAATTTCCGCAGCCCTAAAATAAAACATTTAACCTAAATAAGAAATGAGTTTAACATCTCTGACAAAGCTCCAATAGAATGTCTAAATAATCATTCATTCATTTTGTTCTATATATCCTTTATGTTGTCAAAGGGGTATATTCTGGCCTGGAGGGATATATTCTGCCATAGGCCAGTTTAACCTCGGGGTATATTCTGGCCTAGGCCAGATTATACCCGGGTATATTCTGGTCAGGGTTTAATCTGGCCTGTTACACCGGAACGGCGTGGGTGCGTTTTGTTAGAAAAAAAGCAATGATCTTGATCTTGATTAATATACATGTATGTGCCAAATATGACCAATCTCCAACAATCCATGTAGCAACGTAAGCGACACAAACCACATACACATAGTAAAAAAAATGGTGTGCATTATACACACACAAACACGCACACACGCAATTGCTCACACAATCGTACACACACACACACATATATACATATATAATATATATGTATATATATATATATATATATATATATATATATATATATATATATATATATAAATATATATATATATATTTTAGGGCAGGTACAGATACAAATTTTTTGTTCGATTGATCGGTAAAAAAATAATCGATTAGTCGATTAATTTCAATTAATTATATTTTTATAACTCATATATAGATCCCTTTAAGTTGCGATTCATTATTTCGGGAAAGCGGTTAAGTCGCGGTAATTCCATGGCTCCAAAATTTTGTGACGTAAAACAGCAAATTCATTCTGCTGTGCAAGAAATCAGGTAGAAAAACCTTTTTGTTTACGTATGCACTTCTAAATAAATAATAATAATACCAGTGAAAAGTATGTAAGTAACAAACAACAAAAAAAAATTGGTAAAAAAATGGTGGAAATAAATTATTAAATTTTAATGGAAGTTTAATCGATCAAATTAATCTTAATAGATCAATTTTTAAAACTATTAATCGATTTATTAATCGTTAATTTCCGCAGCCCTAATATATATATACATATATATATATATATATATATATATATATATATATATATAAATATATATATATATATAGCCCATATATATATATATATATATATATATATATAGCTATATATTATAGCCTATATATGTATAGATATATATATATAGATAGATAGATAGATAGATAGATAGATATAACTTTTGAGCCAGTACCCAATTTCAATTTTTTTTCTGTTAAAAACTACTAGCAGACCCGTCGTGCGTTGCAACGATCTCAGTAAAAAGGAATACATATAGATAAAAAAAGGAATTACATTAAGGGTCATTAAGGGCTAAGGCCCATCAGTTTAACATGTGAATTTTGAAAATCTGTTAATTTCAATCATTTTCATAACAAATATATAAATATATTTATCTATATTTCTCAATATCGTGTAAAATTGAATGGGGAATACAATATTAAAAGTTTAGTAAAAAAAACCACACTCTGAAAAAACCAGTTATTTTCTCATTATCTAACACTTGAACTAATTGTTATATAGCTAATGTAAGGAAAAATTAAATTAAGGGGCCCCCGGGGCCATTCGGTTCAAGATGTATATTTTGAAAACCTGTTCATTTAAATTCAGTCTCATCATGGATATGTTTCTCAAGGTCGTTAAAAACTGAGTTTATTTGGGGCCCCTGGCCCATTTGATGTAAAATGTAAATTTCAAAATGCTGTTCATTATAATTCAGTTTCATCATGGACATATTTCTCAAGATCGTTAAAATTAGAATGGCAAATACTATCTCAATCATATAAGAAAAAAAGACATTTGGGGCCACCGGCCCTGAACAATTGGACATTTGAAGTGCAGTTTTTTTTAAATATGGGCTACCAAGTTTTTATATACAAAGTTTGGTCAAGATCCATTCATTTATTCAGTAGATAATGTATAAACTAATTTTTATATAGCTCATATAAGCAAAAAATGAAATTATGGGCCCCAGGGCCTATTTAGTGCAAGATGTCAAGTTCAAAACACCAGTTTATTTCTCAATTTCATAATGGATATATTCATCTATATTTCTCAAGATAGTAAATAATTGCATGGGAAATAAAATCTAAAACGTTTATGAAAAAAGAAATTTTGGGCCCCCAGCCCCGAAGAAATGGACATTAGGAAATTAGTGCCCTATAGTATTTCAATATTGGCTACCAAGTTGTTATATACAAAGTTTGGTTAAGATCCATCAATTTAAACAGTAGCTAATGCTTGAACTAATTTTTATATAGCTCACATTAGAAAAAAAATACTTTTATGGGCTCCCGGCACCCCATGAGTGTTAAATTTTGCAAAAAAAGTTGCCTATTACCCTCCCAGGAGCATACTCAAAAGTCTCCAAAAGTTTCTTGGCGATCGGATGAATGGTTTAGTCAGCTATAAAGGACATCCATCCATACATCCATACATCCATATATACGTTGATTTATATATATATATATATATATATATATACATACAGATATATAGATTTATAAAAAGCAATATGAGTTGACGATACAGTATATTTTTAAATAAAAAAATAAAGCCAACCGTGACGTCACAACCTATACCGATAGTCTATCTATATTGAAATATCCCTGGACCATGTCCATTATCAGTCCATATATATATTTACAATTTTCAGAAAAGATTCAATATTTAAAATACTTTTAAAGGCATGATATCCGTTATTTTACATATCAATTTTAATGTCAAATTGTTTAACAGTAACTTATTAATCTGAAGGGTATTACGAGGTCATAAAAATTGATACAACTTAGGACCCTACTTTTACTGTCTCATGTAATTTAAAACAAGGTGTTCAAGGTCCGGCTTGCGGGCCAATGGCGACACTTGGTTAATTTTTAAAAAACCCGCGGCCTCATGTTAAATAATTTACTGGTGGATTTTTAAACGCAATTTCCCTTGGAAAAATTGCCTTTATAGATTCGAAATTTCTGTAACGCTTGCACATGCAACTCCTCCTGAACCATACCAGATAGAGGGTTCGGGCCTTTTGCAAATATTCTCAGGAGGTCCCAAGGATGTGCGACGGCCAAAAAAATACCGAAAAGGATTTCCTGGAAAATAAAAAAAAACCGAAAACAATTTCAGTATTTTTTGTCAACTTCTCGCCAACCATAACATCTATCGGGTTGAATCAAACGTCAAACAATAGCTAATAATATCTCTATATATATAAGCCGCATTTGTTGTCTGTCTGTCTGTCTGTTCCCTAATAACTCAAAATCCAGACAACCAAATAACGTGAAATTTGGTAAACGTACACAAAATTATACCGGAAAGGTTATTAAACAGGTTTCGTTCCATATATATAAGATACTGGGGCCCGGGGGCCCAAAATGTAGTTTTTCCCTATATGAGCTATATAAAATAAAAATTATTGAAAATTAAGACGTAAAATAATGACGCAAATTAATAAACATTTTGGTGTCGAGATTAACAAGAAGGCGATTATCGCCATAAAATATATTTTTTTTGTTGTTGTTGCTTTGTTGTTGTTGCTTTTGTTGTTGTAGTTGTTGTTTTGTTGTTGTTGCTTTGTTGTTGTTGCTGTTGTTGTTGTAGTTGTTGTTTTGTTGTTGTTTTGTTGTTGATGTTTTTGTTGTTGTTTTGTTTTTGTTGTTGTTGCTGTTGTTGTTTTTGCTGTTGTTTTTGTTGTTGTTGCTGTTGTTGCTTTTGTGTTGTTTTTGCTGTTGTTGTTGTTGTCCACATCCCTTGCCCTGCGACGACAATGTCCTTCATGTTGTTGTTGCTTTGTTGTTGTTGCTGTTGTATTTGTTGTTTTGTTGTTGTTGCTTTGTTGTTGTTGCTGTTGTTGTTGCTGTTGTTGTTGTAGTTGTTGTTTTGTTGTTGTTGTTGTAGTTGTTGTTTTGTTGTTGTTTTGTTTTTGTTTTGTTGTTGTTTTTGTTGTTGTTTTGTTTTTGTTGTTTTGTTGTTGTTTTTGTTGTTTTTGTTGTTGTTTTGTTTTTGTTGTTTTGTTGTTTTTGTTGGTTTTGTTGTTGTTTTGTTTTTGTTGTTTTGTTGTTGTTTTTGTTGTTTTGTTTTTGTTTTGTTGCTGTTGTTGTTAAACCCGGGTGGGAGCCGGGTACTTGCCCCTAGTTTAGAATAATGTTGGAGAAGGGATTTCTCAAAAATCTCTTTTCGTTCGACTCCCGTAATTTTAGAAGCAATTTTTTGAAAGTTATTGTTTTGTTTAGTTTCAAAATTATTGATTTGAAATGACTTTTAATGTTATCTAGAATGATAATTAATGGGGTTTTCCCGCTTTGTGAATGCTTATGTTAGATTGTTGCGTGGTGCGCATTATATTGACACATTCTTGGTGTCATGTTGCGTGAGGGGATATGACGTCATATTGTGTTTAGTTTCAGAATTACTTATTTAAATCGACTTTTAATGTAGGCTAATCTAGAATGATTTACCTTGATAAAAAAATCGGAAATTCCTCGTAGGAAATTGCGTTTAAATACTCATTCGAGCTTTTAGTTCTTGTTTTTCTTTAGCGTCGACATTATCATCAACATACATAATTCCCGTAATGGATGTAATGCTTTTTGGATGTAATTCTGACTTGTTCAATAGTGCGCACCAAAAATTACTGACCAAATATAACTCTTTTCGAACGTTGCGCATAAAATTGTTCAATATGATAATAAATGAATCAAATAAAAATAAATAACATAAATGAACGTTCTGTATTACGTTATTTTTTAATCTGATGTGTATTTATTTTGAAAACCTCCGTCATTTTTGACGGGTAAAACGCTAGTATTTATATTAAAGGCCTAAGTTATGTGTTGTTTTGAGCGCAAAATGCGATGACATCAAATGATGCCAATATCGATGATGTTTTTTTGTTTAAAAAATCCAATGAAGTTATGCAGAGGCGTCACTAGGGAATTCGGAGAATGCAGACCGCACCGGGTGACACCATCACAAGGAGTGACACCAAAGTGTAAAATTATGTTTGGCATGCGCAGTTTCGGAGGAAGTGTATAAGGTAAGTCGTGAGGGGTTAACACCATGAGCTACCCCATAGGGTGACAGCAACCCTAGTGACGGCTCTGAAGTTATGTGCCATTATGTGTACGAGTTTCGATGACGTCCAATGGTAAAAATCAATATCATAACGTATATAATTTCGCCAACAATAAAACAAAAAATGTGGCATCGGCGGCAAAAAATTAAGATGGTTTTTACATCACAACTTTTAACTAACATTTTCAACTTTAGTTATATTTCATCACTTATTATTTATTGCAAGGTACGCAGTATGAGATTTAAAAAAAAATCTTTTTACGATTTGGCCATTTTCTGTAATTTCTAAACATGAAATTATATTTTTTAAGTATCGAAAATCGCAATAGTATTTTCCTTTATTGGCTCCATAAAATATATTCCTTACAAATTACGATAAATAATTAAATAAAAATAAATAAATAAATAAGAACATTTATAGTTGAGACTAAAATTATGTCATTTTTATTAACTGAATCCGCACCCCCACCCCTTTTTTTGGAGTACGGCCCTCTTTGCAAAAAAAGTTTTGGACACCCCTGATTTATAGGGACACTTTTTTTTTAAACGCTTGATTGAAATTGTAACTGAAAAAGTAGCTTTTATTTCTTGAATTCGTCTCAAATCCTTCACACCTTATTTAAAAAAACTGCATTTTATCAAACTTTATCAATTTTACGTTTGTAACACCTGTAAAAATACTCTCTATCCAAAGTTTTCACGCGCTAAAATATCGTGAATAAATTGAACATTATTGTAATGTGATATAAAAAGAAATACTATGAAGAAAATTATTCAAAGAAGAAAAAGAAATTTAATGGATTTTCAACAAAAATTAAATGCTTTAGTTAACTTAATTTTTGTTTAAAAAGATAGCTGATTGGTTCAGATTAACTATGCAATACAATTTAAGAATTTCAACATTATTATATACTTGTCATTGGTTAAAAGTAATTAGCTATTAATCATGTTTGAATAATTTTTTTTTGCCCAATTTTAATTAAAAAGGATAAACTTGTATAGATCTTGTCACAAGTATAAAACAAAATTATCCGTGTGTATAATTCTTCTTATCCCAAATTTCGATGTTATAAATTGCTTTATTTCCTTTAAAAATGCATTTTACATCCATATGTACATTTTTATTTTCCTTCCACCAAGCACCTCAGAAGTTTAGTCCAGCTGCCAGTGGCGTAGCTAGAACTTTTGCCACCCGGGGCGGTCTCCAATGTGCCGCCCTTTTTAGGGAGCGTCCATAAATGACGTCACGCACACTTGTGACGATGTATGACGAGGGGGTGTGTTTGAGAAATGTAACGTCATGTCAAAACACGCAACTTTAAATAAAATTTCAACTTAAATATTTGATTACTGACACTTTATTTAATGACGTTTACCTAAAACGCGTGTTACGATATTAGAGTGCAGCCTTGCACTAAAAACATACTTAAATGACAATTTTTTTTATCTGAAACTTGCTTATTTGCAAATAGAAAATACGGCTTTTATGGTGTGGGGGGGGGTGGGAGGGGGATGTCAAAGCTTTATGGCGTCATATTGAAGAAGGGGTCTAAGTTTTTGTGACGACGTATGACGAGGGTGGAGGGGGTGAAAAATCAGCAAAAATCGCGTGACGTCATTTATGGACGGCAAATTAGTCGATTATATGATGGTTTTTATAAATTAATTAACATGAATAAATGATTGTAATTGAAACGAAGTAAAGGTGTGGAACATGTTTACCATTGCATGCCATATTTATGTAAGCAGTGATAAAAGAGGCCTCATAAGATGATATACCTATAAATACACATTTATAAAAGTACACTATACATTTTTTAAAGGCCACAAATATTTACTGAGGTCGCACGCCCCCCCCCCAAACCCCAATGAAATAAAACATATTCCAAATTTACACCCAATGAAACATTATTAATTACTATTCATTTATTTTATATTTATAAATAAATGATTTATTTTACAAGCAAAGAAATTGTATACATTAGTATGTAATCATATTTATACATTTACTTTCCTAACTTTTCATAATATAAAATCGTGTATTATACTATCAAAATTTAAATTATTTGTAATATCTTGTTCTATGGACAATATTGCAAGATTTTGTTGTTTTAAATCGCTCATTGTGGAACGAAGATAATTTTTTATCAACTTCACTTTGGAGAAGCTCCTTTCACAACTAGCGACACTGATAGCAATGATTGAAAAAATTCATAGCAAAATTACAATGTTGGGTACAGAAATTTCCGAGGTATACTGTTGAATAAATTTTAATAGATCAAGGTGGCCTTTCCCACTGTTTTTCTAACATAATGCTTTTTCTTGTTGTGTAGGTACAGCCATAAAAACAGGGATCCTTTTTCTTTCAATTTTGAACTGTTCTTTATCAATGTCAATAAAGTAATTTATTTGATGTGCAAATGCTTTATTTAGTAGATTACATCGTATTATATTCAAAAATTTTCTTGGGAGGACTTGCAACTCATCAAAGCGTTTATTTTTCCTTTTATAATTCCATCCATGGATAAAAACATTTCCCGTTGTACTTCTCGTTCTAAAGATAGAACCAAGTTTTCTTAATTTTACCCACTCATATTTTTTCTCCTTCTAACTCAGCTTCCAGTTGATATCTCCAACTTTTCACAAATTGTTTGGCTGATATAACAACGTTTTGTATTAGCACATCTCTTTGTTCCGTGTAATGGGTTTGCATTAATTTTAAAAATGACGGGCTTCCCATACATTCAGATAATATAGAAAAGAAAAAGAATGCATTGAATTGAGTAAAATTCCAGCATCTGATCTCGTTTTACTAGTTCTGGGAAGGGGGGGGGGTTCAGACCTGTAGGAAGTGAGAGCTATTTTTTTTAAACTAAAAAAAATGTTGAGAACCGCATTGAAGTACTATAGGTCATTAAACCTGGCTTGAAAAACTTCTAGTTATCCCTATGACATATTATTCATAAATAATGTACGCGAGACGCAATGTGAACTCAGAAGATCTGCATGCGGCTCGCGAGTCATGGTTTGGCCACCGTTGTACTAGTTAATTCTTCAGATATCAATTTTTCCAAGACGATTGCAATTTTAAAGCATGTTTTTTTCGAAATTATTTATGCCTATTGTGTGTTTATTAACGGAGAAATTTGAATATTTTCATGTGATTGCCATAAATCTCAATAATTTTCCATAGACGAATTCAAATTATTTACACATTACTTTAATTGGATATGCGTACTATTTTTTAATGAATAACCGTATTTAATGAAAAATACAATTTATTTGTGCTACTTTATTGCAATAAAAACAAAATAAATTTAATTTTTAATAACGTACTTTACAATAATTTTCTGAAATCTCAAACAATAATATAAATTACTACTTTTAAGTTAAACACAATATTTGAACCACCATGAATTGTAGGTACTTTTTCGCGCATCATTCTGCGGATGTCGAAATTCCACGCAAAAACCATCTTGGCACTACCAATAGCACATGTTATTGGGCCCAGTGGTGATGTGTTTATTTTTGAATTTTTTTGGAGTAGTTTTCTTATAAAAGCATCCTCTTGTCCTATACCACTTAATTTTCAAAACGAATCAATATTTTTTTTAAATGATTTAAAATTTTTGAACAGTTTTGCGTAAGTTATAACATCCACTATGTAATCAAACAAATGTTGTGGGAATCCGTTAATTAAGACAAGAAATTAAGAATATTTTTGTTTCACCTTGGTTGTCCCCCTTCAAAAGAAAAAGGTTGGTTTTCGGAATAGGTTGCACTTTTCAAATGCCCACAAATGCCGCCCCTAAATTTGTGCCGCCCGGAGCGGACCGCCCCCACTGCCCCCCTCTAGATACGCCACTGCCAGCTGCCCTCCCACCGCCGCCTCCCTCACCCCACCCCCGTGTTCTTCCACCGTTCCTTATTCGTAAACTCCATGCTGAAAACAGACAAGCCCCGTGTAACCTCAATTCTATTCAGCCGATCGTGCGCTGTGCTCACAAAGTCTACCCCTCCTTTAGCCCATCCTAGTTGACCTATATAAATTGTTCAAATGTGAGAGGCGAGAGCAGGATGCAGTATTTATTATTATGTGAGTGTTCACGTGTGTGTGTCAGTTTGTTTGGATGTTGTGTTTGTGAGAGAGAGAGAGAGAGAGAAATAAGAGAGAGAGAGAGAGAGAGAGAGAGAGAGAAAGAGAGAGAGAGAGAGAGAGAGAGAGAGAGAGAGAGAGAGAGAGAGAGAGAGAGAGAGAGAGAGAAGAGAACGAGAGGGATAAGCTATCAACTAAAGATAGTAAGCCAGCTAGGAGTGGGAACTTGGCATCAAGTTTTACGGGTAGTTGAAACATTAAGAATCTGGATGGAAATTAAAACAAGTTGAATCAATGCCTATTCGTTTATATTCAACATAGCATAACATTATGAAACGAAAAGTTGATTATCCGATCAGAAATATGCAGTAGGTACGTGAGGGTCCGTGCAAAACATTTAGTAAAAAACATGTCAAGATTCTGGGAATAAAGCTGCAACAAGCAATTAAGGGGATGATTGCCTTCAAGCTTCTTACGAAACTAGTCATTGTATTTGCTATACCCCAATTTAACCTAACCTAATAAATTCTTAAAATGGTAATTACAAGAGCGTTAAAATGATTTATGTTAAAAATATGTATAATTAGCAAATATACCCTTTAATATTTTGAAATAAGAATTTATGAACTTAATTAAGAATCAGTTGTAACAATTATAAAAAAAAATCAGACTTTTAGTAGCCGAATTATGGTTTTGTAACTGTCAGTTTTATACACTAAAGTAGAAGGTTTAATGGAAATCAAATCTTAAGTATAGCTTTTTAGTTTATGTGCCTTGTAACAGTGTACAAGAAAAATGTTTGAATGAAAAGTCCAGAGGAAAAGTCTGAAGAAAATATGGAGTGCAACATTTTAAAAGCTATAACCCACTACTCATTAATAAATGCCCCGATTAATTTTACATGAACTTAGCAACAGCTAAGTATCAGTGAAAACCTCTGTACTGCAGCAGTAACGAACTTATTGAAATGATTACATTTCATAATCATGTTGCTATCTTTAAGAATTCAAAATAAGCATCTTTTAATAATTGAGTTAAAATCATGAGTTTTAAAAAAAAATTCAATTGTTCTTAATTGCTTTGGTGTCTAATTTTTAAAATAATTATTATAGATCTATATGGAATTATTTTAATAACAATGGAACTGATAATGATGTGTAAACTCTAATTTAATAGAATATGAAAAAACAATATTATCAATTTTTTTCCGCTTTAAAATTTGTATATTAGACAATGGGGTTAAATTTGGAGTAACTTTTGGCACTTGTACATGGAGAAACTGTTCTTGTAAATTAATGCATGCTAAATGCATTGGTCACCCGGACTCTTTTTTAGGCCCCTATCCTACTAACTGGTGCACTCTTCCGGATCTGTATATGTCGTCAGGATCTGTATATGTCGTCGGGATCTGTATATGTCGTCATGATCTGTCTATGTCGTCAACTTTTTCAAGACGCTTGTAAACACGTTTTCTTACTTGCTAGAGTGCGGAAATTTTAACAGTAGGGTTGGCTTATGGGGGGGGGGAATTAAGCTATTAAAATTTCAGATCGATCGAATGTACCGTAATTAAATTAAATTTAGTTTATCTCTATTTAACTATATGTAGCGGCCTGCTTTTGTTGACATTTTACGCGTCACTCTGAGCATGGAGGGCGCAACAGGGTGGGCCATGGCCCACCCAATTTTTAGAGCTAATGGGCCACAATGTATTTGGCCTACCCAAAAAATCAACTGAAACCATTAATAGGGGAAACTGTTTAATGTACAACTCTTCTTTTTTATAAGTTTGTTAATTTTGTTATTGGTAACATTAAACACAAAAAAACTTCAAATTTAGAGGAAATACATACAAATCCTACTATTATGTGTCGCGCCATTCGCAGCTCTAAAAACTTTGGTTAAACTATTTAGTTAGTAACTAATTTAAAAGTCCTACCATTTTAACTAAACCATATATTATATTTTTAGTTAAACTTTTCTCACAACTAAATAATGTGAACTATTATTTGTACCAACAATTTATTTTACTAGTAGCCCATCACTTATGATGACGACGAATAATTGTTGCTATTGACGATCGGCGGTCTGCTAAGTTTTTAATGCATCCTTATTGTTATTATTGATATACATTATTTAAATATTGAAATAGATTTTGTATAACAAAATTAAAATAGTATAATAATATTATTGTTTTTCAATTGTAATTCTAATCGGACCCTGTCCTGTGGCGTTTTTCGTCTTGTTTTGCGAAAAGTTTATTTATACGTTAGAAGAGTAAGTCAACATCCGGTGTTCCGTTTTAGTACTAAATAACATCAGTACTAAAAAAAATCAGTTTTGCTTAAAAAAAAATCACTAAAAACTAATAAAAAGGAAACTGGGCGTGATGTGATTATGGAAATAAAAACACATTTCTCGAAAAATTGAACTTGAAATGAAACTGTTTTTTAGAAAAAAACGTACATCTGAAAAACAAAAACACAATTTCAATACTTAAATCAATCCTTTATTAAATAAAACTGAGTTTTATCAAAATCACAATGTTAACTACAAGTCTCTTGGAACAACCGGAAGTTGGTTCACTCTCCTAACGAATAGTTGTAGGGCTTAATTGCAGTAATATATTTTATAACTATGAAGCGTTTCCTCACGCAATCCACTCAACCGTTAATACCAAGTAAAAAAGTTGAAAACGTCTCATCTGATGTTATTATGGACGATGTTGATACCAAGGATCTTACTGATCGTCCAGATGATAAGTTGTTAAGCGAGGCTGTTCGTGATTACAGTGGACGTCGTCGACAACCGCAGGCAAAATGGTTTAGCAGTCTCATTCATCCATGGCTGCGCATATCAAGTCATCGGAAAGTTCTGCTTTGAAGCTGGTGTCATGAAATGGGCAACAAGCGTCTTGTTGGAGCATGTAATTTCGAGTCCGCGTTCGTTGACAAGGGATTCAACAACTGGAAAGTCGGATCCCAGAAGCTAGATGAACACGCGGCGTCTTCTTCTCACGGAGCAGCGGCCGAATACGTGGGTAATAGAAACAAACCGTCTGTTGACACACAGCTGAGTTGTCAGCCGGCTAAAGAACAGCAAGCCATTCGGAATAGGTTGGTCATTCAGCTGGACAGTATAATGTTCCTCATGCGACAAGGGCTGGCGATTCGTCGTGGTAAAGATGAGAAAAACGACAATCTGCACCATTTAATTCAGATAATGACTAGCAGTATCAGTGGTGATACATCACAATTGGCCTACAAACAGGCATTCACTTAAGCCACGACCTTGTCAACGAACAATGCAATATCATCGGGAAAACACTGTTACGGGTGGTCATTGAGCTTTTTAATGCCAACAAAGCCATCAGCCAATTTGCCATATTTGGCAGACGAGACAAGGGATGTTTCAGGGGCGGAACAACTCTCAGTCTGTATTAGATGGACCAACAAGCAGCCCAAGAAGATTTTTTTAGGACTGTACAGTCTAAAGGGTCTCGGCCAGAGAGCGGAAATACTGTCGTCATGCCTGACTGACGTAATGACACGATGCCAGCTGTCCTTTAGTAAACTTCACGGTCAAGGTTACGACGGAGAGAGTGCAATTTACGGAGCGATTTATGGAGTAGCTCAGAGGATAAAGGAGTGGTCACCAAATGCTCATTTCATTCACTGTCTGGCTCACTGTCTCAATTTGGCAGTATCAGAATCTAGAAAGTCAGTATCATTTTTGAGCGGCACACTAGGGCTTCTTCAGCATGTAGTTACATTCATCAGCAATTCGGGTAAACGCACAGACATATTGAGAGATGTGCAAACTCAGTTTGAATACAAAGAGAATGAGGAGCGTCACGTCACGGCTCCAATGACTAACCTTCGACCACTGTGCCCTTCTAGGTGGACCGTACGAGCGTCAGCAATCAATAGCGTAGTCTGCAACTATGAGCACCTTATGGAGACGCTTGAGCGTATAGAAGCTGATCGAAAAACTACTTCTGACGCAGCCTACACAGCACGTGGTTTGTTGAATTCTATGCATTCAGCGGAGACATACTTCAAATGTCCAGTGTCTCATCGTCTGTTCGCATTAACTGACTCGTTTGCTACCGCCATTGAAAGTCCTACTATGACAATTTCTGAAGTGATGCGCCGTAAGCGTCACGTGTTGAGCGAAATAGCAGTGTAAATGGGATCAGTTCGAAGTAATGTTTGATGCCGCTGTGATTGAAGCAAAGAGGATGGATCTGGAAGACATGAAGTTGCCTCGTCGACGGCGTGTTCCAGCCAGGATTGTGGAAGGTGTGTATGGTTTGACATTAATGGCAATGCTATACATTTATGTAATATTATAATTTTAAAATGACGTCGCTAGTTCTGTTTTCATTTTGCTTATTTGTTATTTTTTCCGTTTTCAATAACATGTGTTATTTTTAAGTCTAAATGGTATTTTCATTGTTTTTTTTTAGTTGTATTCATTTTTCCGCATTTATTATTTCAACTTATTTTGCTGATACATTTTCATTAAACATCTCTCTATCACTCTCTCTCACTATATCTTTACAATTTATTTTTTTCACAGGTGACGGTGGGCAGTTTGAGTTTGGTGATATAAAAGCGTTCCAGCGTTCTCACTATTACGAGGCTGTGGATTCGCTACATAGCACGATTTGTTGGCGTCTTGACGACCAATGTTTGAAACCAGCCATTACGCTAGAACAGCTGCTCCGATCAGCTACGGTGGGCCCACAGATAGACGAAGACCGGCTAGATGAAGTAGTTCGTTTACACCCACATCTTAATCGCATCAATCTAAAGAGTGAACTCGCTCTGCTGTCACACAACAGCATCGTAGATAACATTCCGGCAATTATTGCCTGGTTCAACGATGCCGATGTGAGACGAGGCACTCATAAGACCGTGTATGCAGCGGTGGCAACTCTGGTCATGCTTCCCAGCACCACTTCGTCATGTGAGAGAGCGTTATCCTGGTTGCGACGGTTGAAGACTTACTTGCGATCGACAATGGGGCAAGAGAGACTTAATTCCATTGTGATCGCTAACGTGTACCTTGACCTGATAGATAGTATCAACTTTGTATTAGTTCATCGGTCTAAATGACTCACGTAGCAAATTTTATGGACATTTCTATTGACTTTTGACTATTTTATTTTGAGTTAATGTTTGACTGTTTCAAATTTTATATAATATGAATTATATCATATGCTTTTTCATTACCATTCTGTACAAATGTATTGAAATTCACTCACTACACTGTCGCCCATTTGGAAGTTAGACATTGGTCTGTAAGAATAAAAAAGGGAAGGGTACAGAGATAGGAAGAGACCCAGGGTTCAATGTACTATTTAAGGCAAGGGTATCGAATTAAACAAATTTGTGTTACCAACTCGACCCACCCAATATTTTGCTCATGGCACATCCATGACACTGAGTTAAGTCCAGCCATCCGTGACCAGACCTCCCCCCCTCCGATTCACAGCAAAGGGGAGTTAAGGCAATCTCAGTCTGTAAATGCTTGTCTCATTTAAGCATGCTGAATACTTTTTAGTTATGTCTCATATATAAGGGATTTATAGTCAAAAACTTTGTTTTTACGTGGGTTGTTTAAAGAGTTTAAATTGTCATGAATGAAATTAAGTTTTACAAATCTTTTGTTAACGCGTAAAAGTAGAAAATAAAGTGAACAAACAAACTTTTTTAAACAGATGAGGCCCTGCTGCAGTGAGGAATGTAGAATCTCGCATGACAAAGCAAAAAATACTTTTTTTTAGTCGGAAACTAAGTAGTCACGCTGTTCATTTTATTTCATTTACATTGCTCAAGCCATAGTGATTTTGAAAACCAAGAAAGCATTTAAATTATCTTTCAGAAAAAAATCACAATAAAATAAAATCAAACAAATACACAGGGACAGGCCTTACTATGGATTTGCCCCCCGAATTTTTTTTAAATACTCAGGACCCCATTGACAATGAGTATAAAACGTTTAATAATTCACATTAGGGGCCGTCCATAAAGTACTTCACGCTCCAGAGGAGGGGGGAGTGGGTGTAATAAAGTGCGACAGTTTGTGACTGGGGGAGGGGGTCCGCCACGCGTGACTTCCCGGTGTTTTATGTAAAATTTGATTTATTTTGTTAATAAAACACATTTTTTGGTTCGAAAGTGTGACGTACTTTGGAGGGGTACTTTCCGAGATTTGTGACAGTTTGTGACAGGGGGAGGGGGGTAGATAGTCCAAAAAAAGCGTGACGTACTTTATGGACGGCCCCTTATTGGATATTTTGAATTGACAATTGAAGCATGCACCACCTTAAGTTTTGTCTCACTTAAATAGTATACTATATCATGACTCAAAGTAATTTAAGAAATCTTTTATATCTAGATTCCAACAATATTAATTCTTTTAAAAAGCAACGACTTGATAATATTAAACTTCTTAACAACTATTTCTTCAACAGATACGGGAAGTATATATAGGAAGAAGTGCTAATAAACATTCAAATGTACTATGATTTTGTACAATACAACATGCAAAGTTCTGTTTATTGGAAATTGTAAGTTTCAACAAAATTGTAAAGCATAGAAACTCTAAGAGGTAAAAACAGTTTTAAACTTAAAGAGGTACATCAATGTCAAGATGGACACAATAAAATCTTATCTCAGCAAACTTATTCCTCAAGGAAATGTCATGCGAAAAGGCAGCGGTAAATGGAAGCGAGGACGGAGTAGAACACGTGAAAGGGCAGGGAAAATTTCTCACAGATCTGCTTCTACTTCACATGTTGATTATGAGCTCCATGATTACATCATGGATGATATTTCAATGAGTTCTCCTCGAACATTCTCACCTACGCTAGAGACCTTCCGTCAATACCATCGGGCATCTGAACCTCATTGCTCAAGACAAGAATCGGTGCACGTTAGCTATGACGTCACGCGCACTCCACCCCCATCTAAACCTCCTCGTAAAGATTTAATTTTTTCAGTGCAGTTAGACACTGAAGGACTTAATGACATTGGGGTTGAGATCGATTTTGTTCCGGCCTCTGCAAACAGTTCTCCTAAACATCGAATTTCAGGAGGAAACCTGGACGCAATCGACCAAACACATATAGACTCTAGTCATTATTTGTCAGATGTCAGATACGTTGGTGACGAAACATCAATAAAAACTTTCTTTCGACCGACTCTTACTTGTAAAATTGTTGCCTTAAACCACGCAAGTCGTTGCAACCTGGATGGAAGAGTTAAAGTCAATGATGAGATTGTGGATATAAACGGAGATTCTCTTCAAAAAGAAACGAAAGATTCAGCGAGGTAGGTCAAATATAGGTTTTTCTCTAAATTTATTGTATCGTGAATAGATTTATAAAAGCAAAACACATGTAACACCAATTCAATTCTTCGCAAAGCAAACACTACAATTTTTCATCTTTTAAAAAATAATTTTACAAACTCAATAACCCTTAACTATTTTTAATTAATTATTTATCTATTTAAATGAGAGTAACTTACGCCCTGACTCTCATTAATGCTTAGTACACTGTTCAGATTAAATATTTAATGCGTTCTTATGTCAGAGCGAAGATATTATCAAATTAAAATTAAAACAAGAATTAATAGCTAAAATTTATAATTGGTTATAGTTAATATTGAAAATGAATAATTAAATTTATAGTTGGACTAATAGTGATGGAGAAGAAATTCCTTTCATCTCTCACTTGAAATATCGTTAGTGTATCAAAGACACATCATCATCATCATCATTTGTTCTTTGAGTTCCTTGTGGAACATAGGGCCTCTGTCAAAGCTCGCCACTCTACACGGTCCCTTGCCAGTCGCTTCAATTCTTCCCAGCTCTACCCAGCTCTTTCAGCCTCGTCTAACATGCTCCGTCTCCATATCAGCTTGGGTCTTCCTCGTTGTCGTTTGCCCTGGGGGTTCCAATCTAAGGCCTGCCTAGCCCTGCTTTTATCTTTCCTAAGGGTGTGTCCAATCCATCTCCACTATTTTGCTTTCAGTTCAGTAGCAATCTTCTTTTTACATGGCTGGGTTGTTGGCCCTGCGCAAAACCATCTGGGAGGGTTCCCTTTCAGCTCTCTGGATAACTGCCTTATTTTTCGGGTAAGGTTCCCTAGCCTTTGTGGATCCCTCCAACTCCTGCAAGGCAGCAATTGATTTTATTTCGGAGTTTTCTCTCCTAGATGATTGCTATCCCTAGCTAACGGCCTAATCTGTCCGGGTTTAGAGTTTAAGCGCTCTATGCTCGCTTTTTGCAGTCATTTCCTTGGATTTATGAGGCATTTTTTAAAAGAGAATCCTTACCAAGGGATACCCCACCTCATCACAGATACGCTTGAAGAAAACTGCCAATCAATTGCCACACAGCAATTTTGGTGTAGGAAGTGGTGTAAGTGAAAAGGATATGGGGGGATATCAAGTGGGAAAAGTCCAGCATTTAATTAGAAAGACATTAAAATGTATATTCATATTTAATTTTTTTTAAATTGATATTTATTGGTAATAATTCAATCGTTTTTTTTTCAACTCATATTATTAAAATCCGTTAATGGTCCCTGCTATTTCTTTCTTTCTTTCTGTTAAACAAAAAGTTTTAAGACACGCAAAATTCGATATATTTTATTATAAATTTTTAAAAAATCTATAAAAATGTATACGTTTAAGGGCCATCCATATATTACGTACGCACAAAAGTCGTATTTTCGTACCCCTCCTCCTTTTGCACCCCGTAAATTTTCAGGAACCCCTCATCTAACCGCATGTAATAATTCGCTCCCTCAACCACAATGTTCCCTTTAAGCTGCGCGGCTGCGCAACCGCGCAGATATCTGACCGTCGCCGTGCAGCAGTTTAGAATTACCGCGCAACACAATTTTAATTAAAAAATATAGCACAAAAAATAGATGCTGTTCAACTTTGCAAACGAGTTTTTTCACTTTGCACCGAAACTTAAAGGGAACATTTCCACCCCACGTTTCAAAAATTAATTTTAAGCGCGAGTTCTTGTACTGTGAGTACAGCCAGGGCTGGACTTAGGCTACTGCAAACTATGCGGCCTCAGTGAGCCCCGCGCTTTCATAGGCCCCACCGATCTTAATTTTCACTTATTATACTTATTAATACCTTATCCCTACCCAAACTTGGCCCCGTGCATCCCTTTCGCATACTCAACCGCATGGGGCCCCGCTATTGCTAAGACCAGTCCTGTGTACAGCCATAAAAACACGGATCCTTATTCTTTAAATATTGAATTGTTCTTTGTCAAAGTCAATAAAGAAATTTATTTGATGTTCAAATTCTTCATTTAGTAGGTTACATGGTTTCATACACGAATATTGTCTTGCAAAGACATGCAACTCATCAACGCATTCATGTCTTTTATTTTATAACTAGCAAAATCCCCGCGCTCCGCTGAGAAAGTTAGAATTTTAGTAAGCGTTGAAAACCCGTTTCACACCAATTGAAAACACCACTAGATTTCAGTCTGAATCATGATTGATATACTTGTTTGTCAATATTTGTCAAGGTCGTGTAAAATAAAATGGGTACTAAATGACATTACGGGCCCCTGTGCAAAATGGATGCAGGATGTGCATATCTCATAAGGTCTGAGGATTTCAATCTAGGTCATGATAGAAAAATGTGACTATATTTATTTAAATTATTATTTTTTATTTTAACAAAGCTTTAAATGTTTACGAAAAAAAATATTTTGGGTCACGGCTCAAAGGAACAAACGTTAGAAGTTCATTACCCTATATAATTTTATTTTATTTTTTAAATCAAATTTGGCCATAAATCATCCATTTACCTAGTAGAGACATTTTAAATTACCTTTTATATAATTAATGTTAAAATATGGAATATGGGCCCCCAGCCCGGAATAAGTGGTGTTTTTTAAAACTTTTACTTTAAATGCCAGAAACCTTCGATGGACCGTACCCAAAAACTTCCTAAAGTTTAATGGCCGTGGGATGAAAAAAAATACATTTACAATTAATAAGTCTTAAAAAAAACTAAAATAAGTGGCGGGGGCCCTATCGGGGTAAGATGTATAGTTCAAAACAACAGCGTATTTCAATTTGGATTATGATGAATATATTTGTTAGTAAACATTTTTTTTTAAAATTGAGTGAAATCGAATAGTTAAAATGTCTTAAACGTTTACAAAAGAGATTAGGGGCCCTGGGCTACAAATTATAGAAAAAATATAATTTTAATGCCCTAACGAAATTTAAAATAGGCCATCAAGTTTTTATCTTCCAAGTTTTATAAAAATACATTTACACAGTATCCAAATTTTTGTTGTTTTTTGTTGTAATTTAGCTCATATAAGTTAGAAATATTACTTTTGTGTCCCGGGCCCCCAGTGAGTGATAATTAAAATTCGCCTGTTACCATTCCGGGAGTGTACTCAACAACTTCCCAAAATTTCATGCTTCTAAGTACATGGGGAAATGGAGAATCTGTGATGATTAACTTTTTACATAAGAACAAAAATTGGGCACCCAGCCCCCAGTGAGTGAAAATTTAAATAGTTGTTGGCATTTTACCATCGCGGGAGTGTACTCAATAATTTCCAAAAGTTTCATGCTTTTACCTACACGGGAAATCAGAGAATTAGATTTGAGTCAGATTTTATATAAGAAAAAGTACATTTGGGCCCCCGGCCCCCAGTGAGTGATAAATTAAATATTTTTTTGCATGCTACCATCGAGAGAGTGGACTCAACAAATTCCCAACGTTTCATGTTTCTACCTATACGGGAAAGTGGAGAATAAGGCAATTTTCATTATAAGGAAAAAAACGCTCTTGGGCCCCCGGCCCCCATTAGAGTGAATTTTAAAATTCTTTTACGCCAATTTGCATTGCGAGAGGGTACTCAACAACTTCCCAAAGTTTCATGCTTTTACCTACACGGGAAGTTGGAGAATTCGTGAAGAGTCAGTTTTTAATATTAGAAAAAACTTCTTTTGGGCCCCCGGCCCCCAGTAAGTGTTAATTTAAATAGTTTTTTCACCTGGTACCATCGCGGAAGTGTTCTTATCAACAACTCAGAGTTTCATGCTTCTACCTACACTGGAAATATGAGAATTTGTGATTTTCAGTTTTTATATAGCTCATTGAGGAAAAACTTCATTTGGGCCCCCAGCCCCCAGTCTTTGATAATTTAAATATTTTTTTGCCTGTTAACATCGCGGAAGTGTACTCAACAACTTCCCAAAGTTTCATGCTTCTGCCTACTCGCAAAATATGAGAATTAGTTATTTTTCATTTTAATATAGCCCATATAAGGAAAATAATTGTTTTGGGCCCCGGCCCCCATGAGTGTGAATTCTAAAATTCTTTTAGACCAAGTATCGTCTGCAAGAGGCTACTCAACAACTTCCCAAGGTTTCATGCTTCTACCTACGCGGGAAGATGGAGAATTAGTGAGGAGTCAGTTTTTATAAAAGAAAATAAACTACATTTGGGCCCCCGGCCCCCAGTAAGTGATAATTTAAATATTTTTGTTCGCTTGTTACCATCGCGTAAGTGTACTTATCAACTCCTTAGAGTTTCATGCTTCTACCAACACGGGATATAGGAGAATTAGAGATTTTTAGTTTTTATATAGCTCATATAAGGAAAAAGACTTCATTTGAGCCCCCGGCCCCCAGGAAGTGATAATTTAAATATTTTTTCTCCCGTTACCATCTCGGGATTGTAATCAACAACTTCCCAAAGTTTCATGCTTCTGCCTACTCGGGAAATAGGAGAATTAGTGATTTTCATATTTTATATAGGCCATATAAGGAAAAAAACGTTTTTAGGCCCCCCGGCCGCCATGAGTGTTAATTTAAAATTCTTTTACTCCAATTTTCGTCACGAGAGGATACTCAACAACTTCCCAAAGTTTCATGCCTCTACCTACACGGGAAGTTGGAGAATTAGTGATGAATGAGTGAGTGAGTGAGTCAGTGAGGGCTTTGCCTGTTATTAGTATAGATTCCATCCATGGCTAAAAACATTTCTCGTTGTAATTTCCTCTAAAGATAGAACCACGTCTTTTGAATTATCCCCACTCATATTGTTTCTTCTTCTAACTCGTCGTTCAGTTGATATCTCCAGCGTATATATAACAGCATTCTGTATTAGCACATCTTTTTTATCCATGAAATGGGTTTGCATTAATTATAAAATAAAACAAACCCGTAAAAACAAAGTTTTTGACTATAAATCCCTTATATATGAGACATAACTAAAAGCATTGATTATGTTCAACGCGACAAATATTTACAGACTGAATCTTTCTTAACTCCCCTTTGCTTTTAACCCGGGGGGGGGGAGGTGGGAGAGGGGAAAGGTCTTGTCACCGATCGCTGGACCGAGCTCAGCGTGACATGCAAAATGTAAACAAAAGCACACCGGTACACCTGGTTAAAACACGAGATGGCTGGGGTGAAGTCAAGTGACCCGTAAAATGTAAACGATAGCGACCGCTACATATAGTTTATATAGATAAACTAAAAATGCATTAATTTAATAACTGTACGTTCGATCGATATGAATTTTTGATACAATGCATTGTTAGGTGACACTGGTCCGTGTGCCAAATTTCAGCTCGATGGCATGACGGGAAGTGGGTCATTTTTTACTTCTGTTTTTCCGCGGTGCCCAAGACAGAGAGACAGAGACGGCGGAGATGTTAATATAAGGGATTTAAAAAGACGGGTTCCCATAAATAGAAATAACATAGAAAAGAAAAAGATTGCATTGAACTGAGAAAATATAGCATCTGATCTCGTTTTACTACTTATTCAGATGTAAATTTTTCCAAGACACTTGGAATTTGAAAGTATGTCTTTTTCGAAATTTATTTATGCTATTGTGGTGTTTATTAACGGAGAATTTTGAATATTTTCATGTTGTTGCCATAAATCGTAATAATTTTACATTAAATAGACGAATTCAAATTATTTACACATTACTTTAATTGGATAGGCGTACATTTTTTAAAAAATGAATAACCGTATTTTAATGAAGAACACAAATTTTGTGAGATACTTTAATGCAATAAAAACAAAATACATTTAATTTTTAGTAAGTTACCTTACAATAATGTTCTGAAAACTGAAACAGTAATATAAATTACTACTTGCAAGTTAAATACAATATTTGAACCATCATGCCATGTAGGTACTTGTTAGCGCATAATTCAGTGCATGTCGAAATTCCATGCAAAACCTGTTGTGGCGATATTAATAACACATATTATTTGGCCCAGAGGTGACGTTTTTTTTCTGCGTGCAGTTTTTCTTATAAAAGTGCAATCTGTGACGTATACCGCTTAATTTTCTAAACAAATAGACACCTTTTTTGAGCGATTTTAAATTTTTGGGTTAGTTATAACAACCACAATGTAATCAAACAAATGTTGTGCAAATCCGTTAATTAAGACTCCTCGAAATTAAGAATATTTTTGTTTCACCTTGGTTTTCCCCCTTCAAAAGAAAAAGGGCGGTTGTCGGAAATGGCTTAACTTTTCAAATGCCCACAAATGCCGCCCTCTAAATGAGTGCCGCCCGGGGCGGACCGCCCCCTTCGCGCCGCCCCCTAGCTACGTCACTGCTCATTGCCCCCCTAATTTTTTTAATGTATTATTCTAACACAGGGATAGGCAAACTACGATCCGTGGGCCACATGGCGGCCAGTCATAGTTTATTATGCGGTCCGTAGGCATGTACATGTGGCGATCTTGTGTCATGTTAATTTTCTTTGCCTATAATTTTTGATACATTTTTGAAATTTTATTCCAAGCATTTAATTGGAATTTAGAGATATATACTCGGTTTTATGGCTTCAGAATCATTAGTCATCAATTGTTAACATACCTGATCGAAAATACATTTCAGCTCAACTGGCATTGTCTTTTGGGTACGATTTACATTTCGAACGGTTTTGAAAATTTGTGATTTAAAAGCAAATAGACGTTGATTTAACAATGGATGCTACCAAAGAAAGTAAGATTGAGGACGAAAATCTTGTTAAAATAACGAATTAATTGTTAAATATTGCTTTACGAGCGTTGGGAGAAAAGCAGCCTCCTTGCAGTGCCGTAAGTGTGTGAGTGTCTTTAATGAGTGTGACTTAGAAACATATCACCAAACAAAACATTTGTGTTTCGGGCACAATTTAATGAACCAAGAGAGAAAAAGGAAATGCAAGAAGTTTGTTAATAATTTAAAGAAGCAGTAAAATGTTTTCACCAAAAGTCTTAAATACAAAATGCTGCAACCGAAGCCAGTTTGGAGATATCTCATAAGATCGTAAAACAGAACAAGCCTTTTTCTGACAGTGAATTTATCAAGGAATGCTTGACATATGCAGCAAGCGTTATGTGTCATGAACAGAAAACACAATTTGACACCGTTTCTTTATCAAGGGAACTTTAGTCAGACGTTTTGAAAAAAAAGTGACAATTTGATGCACCAACTTCGAGATGCAAGCAAACACTTATTTGGTACTCTCGCATTGGATTAAAGTACCAATGTATAGGAACAGCACAATTGTTGATATTTATACGGGGAATGCATCCTCGTTTCGAGCTCAACGAAGAATTACTCTGTGTTGAGGCACTCAAAGACACAACTCTCTTCAATGTCCTCAGTTCGCAATTTAATGCAGAAGCTGATTAAACCCCAGAGGATATACTGTTAGAACTGTTTAACCTAAAAGCAGACTATGACCTGAAGGAGAAGTTCAAGTTAGTTTTCATGCTTGAGTTTTTTGTGTTTTTTCCTATGTGTGGCGTTTCCACACTTTAAAAAACTGAGCTGTCAAACTTTTGCCACTATTTGGGTCCACATACATCTGTGAGCAAGCTTGTTCTTGTATGAAAATAAATAAGTCTAAGAACAGATCGATGTTGACTGACTGCTATTTGAATGCATTCATGCGAAAAATAACCAGTAACCTGGTTCCACAATTAAAGAATAGTTTAACACACACACACACAAACACACACACACACACACACACACACACACACACACACACACACACACACACACACACACACACACACACACACACACACACACACACATTAACACACACACACACACACCCACACAAACTAACACACACACACTAACACACACATACTCACACACCCACACCCACATACACACACACACGATTTTTCAATCCAACCCCTCGTAAACGTGTCTTCACAAAGCTTTGACACACCCCCTAAAAGCTCTATTTTCTATTTGAAAAAGAGCATGTTTCAAATCACTTTTTTTGTTATTTAAGTATGTCTTTAGTGTAAGGTTGCACTCTAATATCGTAACATGGGCCAAGCCATGTAAAACGTCATAGAATAAATTGTAAGAAATCACATATTTAAGTGGAACTTTTAGTTAAAGTTGCGATTTTTGATGTGACGTCACATTTCTCAAACACCCCCCCCCTCGTCACACATCGTCACAAATGTGTGGACCTCCCTACTCCCTAGGTCCCTAGGTGTGTGAAGTCATTTATGGACGGCCCTTGAGCCTTTTCATCAGTTCTCATTTGAACTGTAATATTGCTATTTGCTAAACGAATTTTTCTTGATAATATCAGATGCTTCCTTATGTACCACATATTAATTCACTTATAGCCGGTATAATTTGTTCTTTAACAATAGTATGAGATTTACCCGATTTGGCAATCAATAACGAAATATTGTAAGAAGCTAGCAATCCATTGCCATCTTGTGTGGTTGCTGTTGAAAAGAGTTTTGTCAAAGTCAGTTGTTTGATAAATGTGTACTTTAGTGTTTGAAAATTATATAAATCCTTATCTTTTTTATCCCCGTTAATTTGATTTCAAATGTTCTTGCAGTCTGGAAGTGCGCAATTGAACATTAAAAAAAAACCCAACTAAATGCAAATGTGGTAACCAAACCAATGTCCAAAACGTTTTAAAAAAAATGGAACCTTATGAGCAGAATACATAAATCATATTTTTCTAAATCTTCTCTTCCTTTTTTATGCTTTCACCGCCCCTTACAGTTATTCACCGCCCCCCAAATTGACCCGTGGCTTTCATCGCCCCCTGGATCGCTTCAGCGCCCACAAGGGGGTGGTACCGCCCACTTTGAGAATCACTGTTCTAAACAGAAGTTTAAATGACATAAGTTTCATTTACATTTTTTTCAATAAAAAAATCTAATAGGTTTGAATTTATGAAATGTTTTTATTACAAAATACTTACATGGTTAATAATGCACTAAAAGGACTTTTTGCTTTACTCTGTAGACAACTATTACAAAGAGCTATAAAGTCTGGCCATGTTATACTGACAATCAGACGAAGAAGGAAACGGGCCGCAGCACCACCACCGTTACCAACCAGGCAGACCTCTCTGCTTGAGTCCTTTCAGAAAATCCGCAGTTCTTCTATTGATGGCTTGTGTAGCTCAGGAAATCAAGCACTTCAGCAATTTGTAGAAATGGAAACTCGAGCAAGGTCACTTGACGAATCGTCACTACCAGAACCAGTGTCTTTAGAAGATTCCAATGTTGATCTGAACATATCCTCAGATGACGTATTTGCAGACTCTAATACGCCATCAGACAAAGTGACTTACATTAATTTACCTCACCTTCGATTTCATAAAAATCATAAACGTGGTAGCACTCATTCGTTACATTTCATCAATACAGATGCTAAACAGCGAGATGAGAATGAAGAGCTACCATTGCTGAATAACGCTTTCGACGTTAGTGACGGAACCCGCTTTTATCTTCCAGGGGATGATTTTGATTTGCATAGACAAAATTCATCAAGCTCAACTCTTGTTGACGAGCCAGAAACCAAGTCAATTGGTAATGGAAAAGAATGTGTGGAGTCAAAAGAAAAGAGATACACACCAAATAGTGGGATAGTATTTAAAACATCAGCGGTTAAACATTTAAAACACGAAGTGGACAGTTCTCAGCTGCTCAAAAATGATGCAAATCATTGCTTCTTTGCAAATAATATGCCAACTTTAAATGACATGGAGTTTAATCAAATTTCTACCTACTCATCTAAGGTAAGTTCAATTGTTTTATTATTTTAAATATATACTTCTTTTGTATCTATATGTAGCCGAGTGTTGGCTTTAATTTCAAAAGGTACACACTAAACTAAATAAGTGTAGGACTAAAGCAGAACAGTTTTAATGAAACAACAATGAAACACGATTTTCTTCTTTCTCCACCACGTTGTCTCTCTCCCGCGTCACTTCCTATCTTTAATATATAATCGTCTCGGTGCGATGCATATAGTGCGGCGCGGTGCGAGTGTCCTCACTACTCTCTCTATCTCTCTCTCTCTCTCTCTCTCTCTCTCCCTTCCTCTCCCTTCCTCTCTCTCTCTATAATATATATACTCGCAAAATACCCTCGCTTCGCTGAGGAAATTAGGATTTCAGTTACCGTTGAGAACCAGCGTAACAAAAATTCAAAAAAACCAATTGATTTTAATCTGGATCATAATGGATATACTAATATATTAACTTCACCGTCTTGTCTGTCTGTCTGTTGTGGTCCCGCAGAGAAAAGTAAAAAATCACTTCAAGTAATCCTATCGAGGTGATAATTTAACTTTTGTTTTCGCATGTTACCAATGCGGGAGGGTACTCAACAACTTCCAAAAGTATCATGCTCCGACGTACACTGGAAATACGATATTTAATGAGGAGTCTGGTTGTATATAGCACATATTTTGGGCACATAGCAACCTACATTTTGGGCCCCGGCCCCCCAGTTAGTGATAATTTTATAATTTTTGCACCTCTTACCATCGCCGGAGGGTACTCAACAACTTTCCAAAGTTTCATGCTTCTACCTACACGGGAAGTTGGAGAATTAGTGTTGATTCAGATTTATATAGCCCATATTAGGAAAAAAACGGGTTTGGGCCCCCGGCCACCCAATAGTGGACATTATAAATTCTTTTTCACCAATCATCGTCATAAGAAGGACTCAGCAAGTTCCCAAAATTTCATACTTCTACCTTCACAGGAAGTTGGAGAATTAGTGATGAGTCTGTTTGAAATATAAGAAAAAATTGGTCTCCGGTCCCCAGTAAGTGGCAATTATATAATTTTTTTTACCTTTCACAATCACGGAATGTTGCTTAACAACTACTCAAATTTTCATGCTTCTACCTTCTCTTGAAATAGGAGAATGATTGATTCTTAATTTTTATATAACCCACATTAGGGGAAAAAAGTTTTAGGGCCCCCGGCCCCCATGAGTGTGAATTTCACAATTCTTTTTCGCCTGTTACCATTGCGGGTTTGTACTCAAAAACTTCCCAAAGTTTCATGCTTCTTCCAATACGGAAAGTTGGAGAATTAGTGATAAGTCCTTTTTTTATATAAGAAAAAACTGCATTCGGGCCCCCGGCTCCCAGTAAGGGAAAAATTGTGTATATATTTTTTACCTGTCAACATCGCGAAATGTTACTTAACAACTACCCAAAGTTTCATGCTTCTACCTACATGGGAAAAAGGAGAATTATTGATTTACCGTTTTTATATAGCTCATCTGAGGAAAAAACTACATTTGGGCCCCCCCCACGTCCCCAGTATGTGATAATTTAAATATTTTTTTCGTTTGTTACCACTACTAATACTCAGAGTTTCTTGCTTCTACTTACACGGGAAATATAAGAATTTGTGATTTTCAGTTTTTATATAGCTCACTTAAGGAAAAAAACTTTAGTTGAGCCCCCGGCCCCCAGTATTTGATAATTTAAATATTTTTTTCATGTTGATGTCGCGGAAGTGTACTCAACAACTTCCCAAAGTTTCATTCTTCTATCTACTCGCGAAATAGGAGAATTAGTGATTTTAATTTTAATATAGCCCATATTAGGAAAAAAAACGGTTTTGGGCCCCCGGCCCCCATGAGTGTGAATTTAAAAATTCTTTTATGCCAGTTTTCGTTGCGAGAGGTTACTGAACAACTCCCCAAGGTTTCATGCTTCTACCTACACGGGAAGTTGGAGAATTAGTGATGAGTCAGTTTTTAATATAAGAAAAAAAACTACATTTGGGCCCCCGGCCCCCAGTAAGTGATAATTTAAATATTTTGTTCGCTTGTTACCATCGCGGAAGTGTACTTATCAACTACCCAGAGTTTTTTGCTTCTACCTACACGGGAAATATGATAATTTGTGATTTTCAGTTTTTATATAGCTCATATCAGTAAAAAAACTTCATTTTAGCCCCAGGCCCCCAGGAAGTGATAATTTAACTTTTATTTCTCCCGTTTCCATCGCGGCTTTGTACTTAACAACTTCCCAAAGTTTCATGCTTCCAACTACTCGGGAAATAGGAGAATTTGTGATTTTCATATTTTATATTGCCCTATATAAGGGATAAAAAAGCGTTTTTTGGGCCCCCGGGCCCCAAGAGTGTGAATTTTAAATTCTTATTCGCCAATTATCGTCGTGAGAGTGTACTCAGCAAATTCCCAAAGTTTTATGCTTCTACCTACACGGGAAATTGGAGAATTAGAGATGAGTCAGTTTTTTATATAAGAAAAAACTATATTTGGGCCCCCGGGCCCAAGTAAATGATAATTTAAATATTTTTTCCGCTTGTTACCATCGCGGAAGTGTACTTATCAACTACCCCAAGTTTCATGCATCTACCAAAGACGGAAAATAGGAGAATTCGCGATTTTTATTTTTATATAGCTCATATAAGGAAAAAACTTCATTTGGGCCCTCGGGAAGTGATAATTTAAATAATTTTTCTCCCGTTACCATCGCGGTATTGTACTCAACAACTTCCCAAAGTTTCATGTTTCTGCCTACTCGGGAAATAGGAGAATTAGTGATATTCAAATTCTATATATGCCATATTACTATTAAAAAAACGTTTTTGGGCCCCATGAGTGTTAATTTTAAAATTCTTTTACTCCAATTTTCGTCGCGAGAGGCTACTCAACAACTTCCCAAAGTTTCATGCTTCTACCTACTCGGGAAGTTTGAGAATTAGTGATGAATGAGTCAGGGCTTTGCCTTTTATTAGTATAAATTTATAATATATATATATATATATATATATATATATATATATATATATATATATATATATAATATATAATATATACTAGGTGCAAGTACCCGGCTTGCCCGGGTTTAAAGTAAGGTTTTCTTTAGAAGCGTACAAAACTGTTTATTTGCTTGCAATAAAAGGGTACGATTATCTTAGAGCAATGTGATAGATAACACTTTTGGCAGTTCCATAGTGTGTACAAAAAGATTTTCCTCTTTGCGCACTCTGGAGCAGGCCACATACAACTGCACATGAAAAAAGCATGGTGTCTGAAAGTCTATATCAGCAATCCCAAGAGACTGGCCCTGTGACTTGTTAATTGTCATGGCAAATCACAGTTTCAGTTATAAGGTGAACGAATGCCTTCTGAGCTTGCTAAACATTTTTTTAGCAAACGTTTCACCAAAATGCCTCCATATGGATGCAGAGGGACACCTTGGAACCTTGATCCGGTACCCCATTTTTGTGGGGCACTGAGCAGCTTTTGTTTAGTAAAGTTTTCTCTAACATGTACCCACGGCTCAGAACAGGCACACGGAGCACTTCTTTTGGCTGGAGGATGCCAGAGGGAGGTTGGTATGGAACGAAACCTGTTTTGAGCCTTCCCAGTGTAATTTTGTGTACTCGTACCAAAGAAATTAAATATTTGATGAGTATGTTTTATATAGCTCATATAAGGAAAAAAAACTACATTTGAGCCCCCGGCCCCCTAGTGAGTGATAAGTTTGTATTTTTTACGGCTGCTACCATCGCGGGAGGGTACTCAAAAACATCCAAAAGTTTCATGCTTCTGCTTACATGGTAAGCTGGAGAATTAGTGAAAAGTCCGTTTTATATAAGAAAAAAACTACATTCAGGCCCCGGCCCCCTAGAGAGTGATAATTTAAATATTTTTTTGGTAGTTACCATTTTGGGATGGTACTCAACAACTTCCCAAAGTTTCATGCTCCTACCGACACGGGAAATTGGAGATTAATGACGAGCCTGTTTTATATAGCTCATTTAAGAAAAAATTACATTTGGGCCGCCGGCCACCCAGTTTGTGATAATTTTAAATTTTTTCGACTGCTACCATCGCTGGAGGGTACTCAACAACTTTCCAAAGTTCATGCTTCTACCAACAAGGAAAGATGAGGAATTAGTATTGATTCAGTTTTATATAGCTGTAAAAGAAAAAAAAACGGTTTGGGGCCCCCGGTCACCCATGAGTGAAAATTTTTATATTCATTTTCCCCAATTGTCGTCATAAGAGTGTATTCAGCAATTTCCCAAAGTTTCATGATTCTACCTTCACGGCAAGTTGGAGAATTAGTGTTGAGTCAGTTTTAATTATAAGAAAAAACTATATTTGGGCCCCCAGTAAGTGATAATTTATGTAATTTATTTTACCTGTTACCATCGTCAAATGTTACTTAACAACCACCGAAAGTTTCATGCTTCTACCTACACGGGAAATAGGAGAATTTTTTTATTTTGTATTTTTATAAAGCTCATAAAAACACTACATTTTGGGCCCCTGGGACCCTAGTTAGTGATAATTTATTTTTCGACTGCTACCATCGCTGGAGGGTACTCAACAACATTACAAAGTTCATGCTTCTAACTACAAAGAAAGATGAGGAATTAGTGTTGATTCAGTTTTATATAGCCGATATAAGGAAACAAACGGTTTTGAGCCCCCAGCCACCCAGGAGTGAAATTTTTTAAATTACTTTTCTTCAATTATCGTCATAAGAGTGTATTCAGCAAGTTCCCAAAGTTTCATGCTTCTACCTTCACGGGAAGTTGAAGAATTAGGGTTGAGTCAGTTTTAAATATAAGAAAAAAAACTACATTAGGGCCCCCGGCCCCCAGTAAGTGATAATTTATATAATTTTTTTTATCTGTTACCATCGCCAAATGAAACTTAACAACCACCGAAAGTTTCATGCTTCTACCTACACGGGAAATAGGATATTTTTTTATTTTTATTTTTATAAAGCTCAATAAAGGAAAAAAAACACTACATTTTGGGCCCTCGGCGCCCATTATGTTAAATATATGGAACGAAACCTGTTTAAGAAACTTTCCCATGGTATTTTGTGTATGTTTACAAATTTCACGTTATTTGGTTGTCTGGATCTTGATTTATTAAGGAACAGACAACAGACAGACAGACAACAAATGCGTCTTATATGTATATACTAGTGTATCACCCGTCAAAAAGACGGAAGTTTTCATAATAAATACATTTCAGCTGAAATCTATTTATTTTGAAAAAATACACTTCAGAATAAAAAGTAATGTAATACAGAACTATTATTTATTTTTATTTTATTCATTTATTTTCATATTGCACAATTTTATGTGGAACGTTCGAAAATAGTTATTTTTGGTGCAGTAATTTGGTGCGCTGCTTTCTAAAATTAGTAGCGTCACGGACAGACAGACGTGACATACATTGCAAATTATGTATGTTGATAGGTATATATAAACTAGTGTATCACCCGTCAAAAATGACGGAAGTTTTCAAAATAAATACACATCAGAATAAAAATAAATGTAATAAAGAACTTTCATTTATTTTATTTATTTTTATTTTATTCATTTATTTCCATATTCAACAATTTTATGCGTCCCTTCGAAAAGAGTTCTTTTTTTGGTGCAGTAATTTGGTGCGCTGCTTTCTAAAATTAGTAGCGTCCCGGACAGCAGGGCCGGCTTTAGGGAATCGGAGGCCCTAGGCGAAGTGAATTTGGTGGCCCTAAATGTAATAGGGAAAAAAATACATACGGAAAGAATAAAATTACACTATTTATTAAAAACTACCTGTATTTATATCTAAATCAACAAATAACTGAAATTTATACAATAGACGTGCAGATGTCATAAACCTTCAACAAAAATAAACTTTTCGTGTTTGATGGCAGCAAAGTCCACAATAAATTGTGTATAATCCAGAGACTGGACGATATCTCGTTCGATAGATATCATTGCCAGACTGTTCAGGCGTTCTTGTGTCATAGTCGTTCTCAAAATGACTCAAATAGTTTTTAAAAAATTAATTTCAACTTGGAAAAACTACTTTCCCCCGATGCAACAGTAATCGGAATAGTCAATGCTATACGAAGGGCTATAGCGACATTTGGAACAGCAGTATTCAAACCATGATCATAAATAAAACGTAAAGCATCAAGAGAAAACGAAACAGTATCTGGAACAATGCTGGAAAATATTTGCAATTCCCTGCGTTTCGACATTTTCACCAGAGGGAAGCAACAAGGGTGTTCCAGTAGTCTGTAAAAATTAAAAGTTAAATAAACTCTATTATAGAGTTGCATTACTTCACTGGATAGAGAATACAATTCTGTGTATGTAATTAATGTAAATAAAAATTGGCGAGGGAAGGTGAACTAGACAAATTTTAGTAGAAAAATTTACATGTAAATAAATAATCGTAAATCAAAAAGGCGAAAATTTCATTCCTTGTTTTGGAACTCGTTAATCGCAAATTATAACATTAAACACAGTTAATTATTATCCAGAAGTCAATTAAAAACATTTTCAAACATAAATTATTAATATACGTCGGAAATGGACAAAGTTATTGTCGTAACCTACGATGGGATAACGACGAATATGTCAAAGTTTGACATATCAAATCTCCCTGTCAAAATAACTATTAAAATATTACAAAATATAGACCCATGATGTTTAATATCAGTAATGAGATCAGAGGAAAGTATAAGAAGGAGATGGACAGAACAGGAGATGGACAGAACAGGAGATGGACAGAACAGGAGATGGACAGAACAGGAGATGGCCAGAACAGGAGGGACTTTGGGTGACTCTAAAGACGTTGAATACGTCAGGAGTTCATCCTCGGACATACTCTTATTCTTATTGATGGGGGGGGGGTGGACAGACGAGAATGGACAGATGTATAAAGAGGAAAAGGATGATATGGGCAATAATACATTTTCTTTTGACATTCCCCGTTGTGCTAGAAGTTATTAACAAAATTTTAGTTTTAGAAAGAAATATTACCTTTTAGAAATTAAATTAAATCATCATTAGCGCGCCTAAGACAGATTTGACATCAATAAAACAAACAATAAATATTAATCTTCATGGGCATGACGTTAAACTCCATCCACACCGAGTGAATCATTACCGGTGTATTTATGGCGCTAATGACATCTTATCTTATCTGTTTACAGACGCTCCTTCTATACAGAAGATTATTGCGTCCTACGATTATCTATGGTTTGTGTTTAGTCCTGCATTTTTATTATAGATTTAAATGTTGATAAAGTCTTGGTTTTCCTGGATTCTTCAGGCAACCCAATTCCACGCCCGAATTCCGGACGGGAAGAAGGAAAACTTGTATGTGTTTGTTCTTGCATACGGAATAAGAAAGGTGTTTTTATCCTTATGTCTATCTGAGGGTTGTATTAAGTTATCTTTGTGTTGTATTTCTAAATTAGAATTAATTGCTTTATGTATGATTACTACTTTGCTTTTGGTTCTTCTATCCTCTAGTGTTTCAAGGTTTAATGATTTAACTAATGGTGTTATTCTTGTCAGTTTCGAATATTCTCCAGTAATGAATCTGGCAGCTCTTTTTTGAATTTGTTCTAGTTTATCAATGTTTTCTTTGGTGGATGGGTCCCTATACAGAAGATGCATATTCTAGTACAGTTCTCACCAAAGTGAGGTAGCATTTTAGTTTTATATCTCTATTACATTTGTTAAAGTTTCTTTTTATAAAGCCTAAGGTTTTGTTTGATTTTTTAATAACTTCATTGACATGGGGATTCCATGATAGTTTCTCATTTATTAAGACTCCTAAGTATTTTGCATCTTTAGTTTGGGTCAGTTCTTTTCCATGAATGTAATATTTTGAATTTATTTGTTTCTTTTTCTTTGTTACTCTTAAAAGTTGACACTTTTCTGGGTGGAAAGACATACTCCAGTTAGTTTCCCATTTTATCAATTCATCTAAGTCTTTTTGTAAAATTTTGCTGTCTTGTTCTGATTTAATTGTTCTATAGATTATACAATCATCAGCAAATAACCTAACTTTTGTACCTGTTGAGATGTTGTTGGGTAAATCATTTATATAAATTAAAAAGAGTAAGGGACCTAGCACAGTTCCTTGTGGAACTCCTGAGTTAACCTTTATTGGTGAAGATTTAGATCCATTAATTATTACAGTTTGCTCCCTGCCCAAAAGGAAGTCTTGGATCCAGTGATGTAAGGAACCTGAGATTCCAAAGTAGTTAAGTTTTTTAAGTAAACTAAGATGGTGAACTTTGTCAAATGCTTTTGAGAAGTCTAGTAATATTGTATCTATTTGATCATTTTTGTCTAAGCCTTTTGATAGTTCATCTATTAAACCTATTAATTGTGTTTCACATGATCTGTTTTTTTCTAAAGCCGTGTTGATGTGGGCATAGGGCATTTTATTTGTCAAGGTGGTTAACTATTCTACTATATATTATGTGTTCTAGTAATTTACAGGTGATACTAGTAAGTGATATAGGTCTGTAATTACTAGGGTCTGATGTATCCCCTTTCTTAAAGAGTGGAGTTACGTTAGCTAATTTCCAATCCTGGGGCACTTTACCCTGGTTTAGAGAGGCTTGAAAGAGAACTACAAGGATTGGGGACAGTTCATTGCTTAGTTCTTTTAATAACCTTGCAGGCAAATCATCTGGGCCAGTAGCTTTGTTTATTTTTAAGTTTTTTAGGAGTGAATGTATACCTATCTCATCTACAGTTATGTTACCTATTTCCTCCATTTTATTTAAATTTATTAAAACTTCCTTGTCGCCTGAGGCAGAAAAAGATGATGCAAAATATGTGTTAAGGATATTAGCTTTAGTTTCATTATCATTATAGGTTTTATTATTTGAGCCTTTTAGTGTGGCTATTCCTGAAGGTTCCATTTTTTTAGATTTGATAAAGGACCATAAGTTTTTATTGTTATCTTTGGTAATTACATTGTTTATATATTCATTTTGGAGGTTTAGACTAAGTTTTTGTGTCAAGTGTTTAATCTTTAAGTATTTTTTGTGTATCCTATATGAATAGGTAGCTTTATATTTCTTAAATAAGTTCTCTTTTTGTTTGCATAGCTTTTTCAATCTAGAATTGAACCAGCATTTGTTAATTTTATTTGATGTTAGTTTTGTTGGAACATTCTCATCCATTATAGTTTTTTAGATTTGTTTTTATATCTTTCCAAATTTCTTCTACTGGGCTATTTGTGTTAAATTTACTTAGGAAAGTTTGTTGGAAGTTAGCCGCTGATTGGTGTAGTTTTATTGAATTACATTTCTGTGTTGAAGCGCTGTTATGATGTTATAAACTATAAAACTCACAAATAGACTGCAAAAGGTGACTTTAAAAAAAAAGAGTAATCTTACTTCCCCCATCCCACTGTGGAGGAAGTAAAGTGGTGGAAGGGAAGCAAGTTGTGTTCTTTCCATTTAAAACATCAGTCGCCGTATCTCTTTCATGTCAAGCCTTCTAGTTCTAGCCGGCAAGGCTGTCCCCATCCCCCCTTTTCAATATCAACATTGTCCTTGATTAAGCTGCGCCTATTACGCCATTTTCTCTAACTCGAAAACTAAGTAAGTCGATTTTGTTTTTCGGGTCCCTTTTATTTAAACTTAGATAGGTCAGACTGTATGTATTTTTTTCCTAGAGTCCTGTGCGAGGCCCCCACTAATCGGAGGCCCTAGGCGGCCGCCTAGTTTGCCTATGCCTAAAGCCGACCCTGCGGACAGACAGACATGCATGACAGACAGACGTGACAGAGATTGCAAATTATGTATATTGATATTTATATATATGTGGGTAAACGTTAAAGCATTTATGTAAAGGGTTTAAAAATAATATTGTGCACCAAACATGCTCCAGTGCCAAGGAGTCTGTAATTAACCTTTTGTAAATATTTACCACCTTTATCAGTAAAAATATATTCAGGCTCTTTTTTCAGATTCAGCTTTCTCGTGGCCTTTTAAAGGTGATATTTTATATTAGATTTTTTTCGTCTGTCTACCAAGGCTAAATTATTTTTGAATCGTAGTGGGAAAAGGTGATGAAATATTGGACACTGCATTATTTTCATTTCTTTTGGGCCAATCCGTAAAGGTAATTGAAAGAAGCTGGGTCACTTTTATCTTATAAATATTTTTCTTTATTTCTCTCTCAAGCTTGATACGAGGTTTCTACGCGTAGTTGTTATGATCTGAACTCAAGGAGATTTTAATTTTTTTGTTAGAATGAACTCATGTAATTTAATTTCAAACACCTTCCATTGATCTAGTGCAGGGGTTGGCGAACAGTGGTAAATTTGGGGTAAAAAGGGAATACCTGGGGGGTAAAACATCCTCATTTGAGACATATAAAAATCGCAAAAATCCGCAGGATTTTAATCTTTTAATTTAAAAAAAAAGAAGCAAATCAAAATCCGTCATGTGTACGTATATTTACAAAAGGCATGGTTTATTAATAAGATTTTTCGGCTTTTGCAAGAGAGAGGAATACCAAATTTGAAGTTAAACACTGTATTACACATGTATAAAACTAAATTCAGTACCTTTCTCAGCAAAAGTTGTGAAAGACAGAACTTACATTAACCGTTAACAACCTTAGTTGTACATCCATTTCGATGTGACATTGAAGATGTACCAGATAAGCCTCATGGGTTGGCAGATTCACTTCCATGAACTTCAGTCTAATAATGAGGCTCGTATTGAATTTGCAAACAAAGCGTATCTGACACATTTGTGGATGTCAAATGCTGCAAAGGCTTTCAAAACTGCACATTAGGATGCCGTCAAGACGTTGCTGCCTTTTGCTACACGTAGATTTGTGAACAAGGATTTTCCTCTCTAGTGAACATAATAAATATATGTAAAAACAAAGTTTTTGACTATAAATCCCTTTATATTTGACATAAATAAAAGTAGTGATTATGTTTAAACGCGACATTTACAGACTGAAACAGAATTATCTCCCCTGGTTTTAAAACCGGGCGCAGGGACGGTAGGGGGTGTGAACATCGACGGTCGGCGTCAACGCGTGAACTGAACTGGCACATGAAAGAATTATAAACAAACAGTCGGTTCGGATGTCCGATTAAACTTACAAAGCAAGTTAATATAAAGGATTTAAAAAGAAAGCTGCGATATCTGATTGGACCCTGAAGAAAGTATCCAACTTGCCCTGAAAAAATGTCCCAATTTCGATGGTGTTAAAAACGAAACAACATCATTTAAAAAAAAGAAACTGAACTTTAATGAGATTTAAAGAAAAAAACCTCTGTGATTTATAATAAAAATTAATGACATTATTTTATGTTAAATTTATAATTAATGTTATATTTTAAAATAAATTTGAGTTCATCCGACTTTGTTTTGCATTATTTAAGATGTATCATTATGTCTAGAATGGCCAGGGCCGTTAGACTGTTAAAACAATAATATTATATTCGACTGTTAACTTTTATAATTGCATCACACGCATAATCCTTTTCTGGTCATTTTTAGACACTTGTCCGGCTTTTAAAACTCAACAGATACGTTTTCGGATGGGGCTTAGTCAGACCCTTGAGGGGGATTACAACGCTCCCAATACGACCAAATGTGTGGGCAGGTCCTCGCGCATTTGGGGGTAACGGCAACATACATTTTTTTTTGGGTGTAACGGGCAAAAAAGTTCGCCGACACCCAGATCTAGTGGCTTCATCTTCACTTTCTAATTGGTCAGTCATGGTTAAATGAAAGTTACAGTCTCTACATGTACGTGTGCAGTCTAAGATTGTTTTGAGCTGCCACAGTAAACGAAGTTATTTGTATAGGTAACAATTATCTCAGATGGTTAAAACAGATGAAAATTCATTATAATCTAAAAGTAAAATTATTAAAAAAGCAGCGAAACATATTTTTAAAAAATTTAATAATTTTTATATTAACATTTGTAGGAAATGTCCATCCTACAAACACAATTAATTTCATCAGTATGTATCCTTTGAAATTGAAACTGTTTCAACGCTTATGGAAAATAAAGATTAATCCAACTGTTTCAAGCATCGAAATTTTTCAATTTACAGAAAAGAATTATCTTTAAAATGCATTTAAAGAAGGATGAGAAAGGTCTAGGCGTTCATATAGCTGGAGGAAAGGGCTGCAAGAAAGGAGACATCGGCATTTTCATTGCAGCTGTTACTGATGGTGGAGCTGCTCACAGGTGGGAATTAGTTAAAATATTTTTAAAAGATATATCCATCCATTTACTGATATATCTTTACAAATTTATGGAAAGAGTCTATCGTATACATTTTGCTTTATTTAAAATACCAATTTTGTTAATTCGTTTTAAAGTAATTTGCATAGTATGCACCATTTCAAAATATTGTAAATTATACTTGACTTTGATGTTTGCAGGAACAGGAAATGGTTACATAATGTGTTTTCTTTCTTTAAAGTACTTAACTAAAATGCCGCTAATTGTAGCAGTCTTAAAAATCTGATCTCAGAGTGGAGATTATCAATATAATGTTACATTGGAAGGATGTGTGGAAGATAGAGATCTCTAAGGGGCTCTTTTCCTTTTCAGAAAGGGGAGCAACAAATGTAACCTACTAAATTTCATGGGTTCTTAGTCACCCTTCACGGCAAACGTCAGACATAAGAGTTTATTTTCTTCAATAATAATTGTGTTTTAAATTGATTTTTAGAAGGTAAAACTTTATCATGTTTCATGCTCTAATTATTGATTTCAAATGTAAATAAATTTGCTATTTTTATTGTTTTATTAGGGATGGGCGTCTGAGGAAAGGAGATGAATTATTAATGATTAATGGACAGAGTTTGATTGGAATGACCCATCAAGAGGCTGTGGACGTACTAAAAAACTCTCCCCCTGTAGTCCAACTGGTTGTGGCCTCTAAGGTAAGGTCACTTCTAACGTCGATTGAAAAAAAAAGATAATTAGCAAAATAAATTTGAAACAGCTTTTTAATAAAATACAGTACTATTCCAGTTAAAACGATCTACTAATTTGGGAATGAACGTCACCGTACGTGAGATCTCAAATGTTACAGCATCCTCGACGAACATGTTTTTACGCACGTGATCTTTGGGATTTTAAGGTTGCCCGAGAGCAAAAATTCTGTAATCATTATTCAAATAAGGATGAAAGTTAAAAATACTGTAAAGTAAAAAAAAATTAATAATGGTCTGTTTTTAACAAAATGTTTTTCGCTTAATAAGGTAAATGACGTGATTTATTCTGCTCTAGCGAGTGACTTGGAGAGTTCTGAAAATAATATTTGTTACTTACAACGTTACAGTCAATTATTCCTTCTGTTTACAAACTAAGCATTTTAGTAATGTCTTTTCATGGGGCTCATAGAGATGATCAATTCCATATTTTTGTCCTGGGTATCACACATCGTGACATTCATGCCCCAAATTACTATTTCGTAGATATATTACATTTCTTTAACATTTAATTAAATAATTACGTCTTTAAAAAATATATTCCACTTTATTTTAGCAGTTTAAAAAATCTGTATCAGTGGAAAATCCAAATGGAAGTATATTTAGTAGACAACACCTCTACACCAAAGGAAATAGTATTGTGGAAAACCAAAAGATCAAGAACACCAAAGACAAAGTAAAGATTATATGCCATCAGAGTTCAAGCGACTCCCAAGATTCTCCATCATCAATTGAGCTTGACCCAGTTAATGAACCGTTGAGGTTAATACAAATTATTGTTTATCATTTCTTGTGGCCGCCCCACCCCCTCCAAAAAAAATTTAGATTCTCCTTTTTCCTAACAATAATAATAATAAAACATTTATAGGACAGTAATGGCGAAATAGAAGAGAGAGAGAGAGAGAGGAGAGAGAGAGAGAGGGAGAGAGAGAGAGAGAGGGAGAGAGAGAGGGAGAGAGAGAGAGAGGGAGAGAGAGAGGGAGAGAGAGAGAGAGGGAGAGAGAGCGAGAGAGAGAGGGAGAGAGAGAGAGAGAGAGAGGGAGAGAGAGAGCGAGAGAGAGAGAGGGAGAGAGAGAGGGAGAGAGAGAGAGACGAGAGAGAGAGGAGAGAGAGAGAGAGAGAGAGAGAGAGAGAGAGAGAGAGAGAGAGAGAGAGAGAGAGAGAGACAAGATTTCGAAGTTAATATAAGGGATTCAATTAATTAACCCCGTAAAAACAACGTTTTTGACTATTAATCCGTTAAAATTAATACGAGGTGGAGGTGTATTCACCAATGGCATGCGTGAACGACTCAAGTGGCACGGGACGCCGAACAATAACAAACTGTGAAATTGTATTACCTATAGTTATATCGAGATAAACTAAAAGTGCATTAATTTAATTACAGAACATTTGATCGATCTGAAATTTTGATGCGATGAATTGTTTGGTTACACGAGTCTATGTGCCGAATTTCAGCTCGATGGCATCACGGAAAGTGGGTCATTTTTAAATCCCTTATATTAACTTCACCGCCGGTCATCTCATCATCTCATGGGCTGGGCGGGCGGAAAAAGAAAAGTCGAAAATGACCCACTTCCAGTGATCCGATCGAACTGAAATTTGGCACACGGACCCGTCTCAGCTAACAATGCATCGTATCAAAATTTCAGATCGATCGATCGTACCGTAATTAAATTAATGCATTTTTTAGTTTATCCTAATATGAGGTATGTAATTCAAATTCACTGTTTGTTATTGGTTTTTTTTTCCACGTGAAAGTTTGAGTAGACGCGTTGAGGCGACCCATCGAAGCAACGGGGCGCTTTTGTTTACATTTTACTTGTCACGCTGAGCTCGGTCAAGCGAATCGGTGACCAGACTTTTCCCCTCTCACCCTCCCCCCCCCAGGGTTATGAAGCAAACTTGAGTTAAGACAGATTCAGTCTGTAAATGTTTGAAAATAATCAATACTGTTAGTTATGTCTCATATATAAGGGATTTATAGTCAAAAACGTTTGTTTTTACGGGTTTGTTTTATTAAATCCCTTATATTAACTTCGCGGCCGTCTCTCTCATCATCTCTCTCATGGGCTCGGCGGGCGGAAAAACAAAAGTCGAAAATGACCCACTTCCCGTGATTCGATCGAGCTGAAATTTGGCACATGGACCCGTCTAACCTAACAATGCATCGTATCAAAATTTCGATCGATCGAACGTACCGTAATTAAATTAATGCATTTTTAGTTTATCCTTATATGAGGTATGTAATTCAAATTCACGGTTTGTTATTGTTTTTTTCCCACGTGAAAGTTTGAGTTGACGCTTTGAGGCGACCCATCGACGTACCCGCGTGCTTTTGTTTACATTTTACGTGTCATGCTGAGCTCGGTCGAGCGAATCGGTGACCAGACTTTTCCCCCTCTACCCACCCCCCCAGGGTTATGAAGCAAAGTTGAGTTATGACAGATTCAGTCTGTAAATATTTGTAAATACTTTTAGTTATGTCTCATATATAAGGGATTTATAGTCAAAAACTTTGTTTTTACGGGTTTGTTTTATTAAATCCCTTATATTAACTTCGCGGCCGTCTCTGTCTGTCTGTCGTCATCTCATCATCTCAGGGCGGGCGGGCGGAAAAACAAAAGTCGAAAATGACCCACTTCCGTGATCCGATCGAGCTGAAATTTGGCACACGGACCCGTCTGACCTAACAATGCATCGTATCAAAATTTCAGATCGATCGAACGTACCGTAATTAAATTAATGCATTTTTAGTTTATCCTTATATGAGGTATGTAATTCAAATTCACGGTTTGTTATTGTTTTTTTCCCACGTGAAAGTTTGAGTTGACGCGTTTGAGGCGACCCATCGAAGTACCGGCGTGCTTTTGTTTACATTTTACGTGTCGCGCTGAGCTCGGTCAAGCAAATCGGTGACCAGACTTTTCCCCTCTCCCCCTCCCCCCCCAGGGTTATGAAGCAAAGTTGAGTTAAGACAGATTCAGTCTGTATGTTTGTCGTGTTTGAAAATAATCAATACTGTTAGTTATGTCTCATATATAAGGGATTTATAGTCAAAAACTTTGTTTTTACGGGTTTGTTTTATTAAATCCCTTATATTAACTTCGCGGCCGTCTCGTCATCTCTCTGTCTTGGGCGGGCGGGCGGAAAAACAAAAGTAAAAAATGACCCACTTACCGTGATCCGATCGAGCTGAAATTTGGCACACGGGACCCGTCTGACCTAACAATGCATCGTATCAAAATTTCAGATCGATCGATCGTACCGTAATTAAATTAATGCATTTTTAGTTTATCCTTATATGAGGTATGTAATTCAAATTCACGGTTTGTTATTGTTTTTTTTGCCACGTGAGAGTTTGAGTTGATGCGTTGACGCGACCCATCGACGTACCCGCGTGCTTTTGTTTACATTTTACGTGTCATGCTGAGCTCAGTCCCCCCCTCACCCCCTAGGGTTATGAAGCAAAGTTGAGTTAAGAGTTTGAAAATAAAAAATACTGTTAGTTATGTCTCATATATAAGGGATTTATAGTCCAAAAACTTTGTTTGTTTTATTAAATCCCTTATATTAACTTCGCGGCCGTCTCTATCTCTCATCTCATCATCTCATGGGCTGGGTGGGCGGAAAAAGAAAAGTCGAAAATGACACACTTCCCGTGATTCGATCGAGCTGAAATTTGGCACACTGACCCGTCTGACCTAACAATGCATCGTATCAAAATTTCAGATCGATCGAACGTACCGTAATTAAATTAATGCATTTTTAGTTTATCCTTATATGAGGTATGTAATTCAAATTCACGGTTTGTTATTGTTTTTTTGCCACGTGAAAGTTTGAGCTGACGCATTGAGGCGACCCAACGAAGCGACGGGGTGCTTTTGTTTACATTTTACGTGTCACGCTGAGCTCGGTCAAGCGAATCGGTGACCAGACTTTTCCCCTCTCCCCCTCCCACCCACCCCTCCCCCCCAGGGTTATGAAGCAAACTTGAGTTAAGACAGATTCAGTCTGTAAATGTTTGAAAATAATCAATACTGTTAGTTATGTCTCATATATAAGGGATTTATAGTCAAAAACTTTGTTTTTACGGGTTTGTTTTATTAAATCCCTTATATTAACTTCGCAGCCGTCTCTCATCTCATCATCTCACATCTCATGGGCTGGGCGGGCGGAAAAAGAAAAGTCGAAAATGACCCACTTCCAGTGATCCGATCGAGCTGAAATTTGGCACACGGACCCGACTCACCTAACAATGCATCGTATCAAAATTTCAGATCGATCGAACGTACCGTAATTAAATTAATGCATTTTTAGTTTATCCTTATATGAGGTATGTAATTCAAATTCACTGTTTGTTATTGTTTTTTTTTCTTCCACTTCCACGTGAGTTTGAGTTGACGCCGACCGTCGTGCCGACACCCCCTCACATCCCACCCCCATTTATTAAAGACAAGGGACATCACTCGGTGTCAGTCTGTAAATGTTTGAAAATAATCAATACTGTTAGTTATGTCTCATATATAAGGGATTTATAGTCAAAAACTTTGTTTTTTGCGGGTTTGTTTTATTAAATCCCTTATATTAACTTCGCGGCCGTCCCTGTCTGTCGTCATCTCATCATCTCATGGGCTGGCGGGCGGAAAAACAAAAGTCGAAAATGACCCACTTCCCGTGATCCGATCGAGCTGAAATTTGGCACACGGGCCCGTCTGACCTAACAATGCATCGTATCAAAATTTCTGATCGATCGAACGTACCGTAATTAAATTAATGCATTTTTAGTTTATCCTTATATGAGGTATGTAATTCAAATTCACGGTTTGTTATTGTTTTTTTCCACGTGAGTTTGAGTTGACGCTTAGACGTCGACCGTCGTGCCGACACCCACTCACGACCCATCCCCCGTTAAAAGACAGGGGACATCACTCTGTGTCAGTCCGTAAATATTTGTGGCGTTGAAACATAATCAATACTTTTAATTATGACTAAAATATAAGGGATTTATAGTAGAAAACTTTGTTTTTACGGGTTTGTTTTATTTAAAAACAAAATGTCTTTAGAAGCGCTGATAGGCTGTCCCCTGTGTTAGCCTTCTTACACCATTGTGGTACACAACAAGCGAATAGAGTATGTAGCTTATATCAAAGGCTTAATGACATGATTACATCTAAGATGTTTGACACAAAGAACATATTCGTTAATGATAAAATGAACTTTAAAAGCTGTGCTCACCAATCATGGCAGTGGGAAAATCAGTAATAATTCGAGATATTTTTTTCGTTGGAACTTTAATGTAATTGACAGCAGAACAAACGAAAGCTAATAATCTATTCACCTTTGTTTGGTCTTTAAAACTGTGAAGGTAAAGTCATTTGTATACAATACAAGGTCATCTAATTTTCAATCATTTGTCTTACTCAAAACAGCATAAAATATTGACATTTCTCATAAGGGGCCGTCCATAAAGTACGTCACGCTATTTTTTACAATTTTTAACTCCCCCCTCCCCCCTTGTCACAAACTGTCACACATCTCGGACTAAAGTACGTCACACTTTCGAACAAAATTTTTGTTTTTTATTAACAAAATGATCAAAATTTAATATAAAACAGTGTGACGTCACACATTGCCGGAACCCCCCCTCCCCCCAGTCACAAACTGTCACACTTTCGAACACCCCGCTCCCCGCCTCTTGAGAGTGACGTAATTTATGGACGGCCCCTAAATATAATGTAGTTACAAAAATAATACGTCAGTTAATCAATTATTTACGATGAGGCCGTGGGCCAGTTTAAATTTAACCGCGAGCCGTGGTTTGCCCGAGGGGCGGACTTTGGAACCCCTGGTCGATGTCTCTGGCCAAATATGCCAAAAACAAATATTTATATATTTAGTTCAACATTTTAAGAGAAAACGTTAATTTCAAGTTAATTAAATATTTGGGTGAGGCATATACAATTGATAAAACTTTAAAGCCACAAAGTAAGCGGACTTGGCACTGTAACGCTTTTTGATGGCCCTTTCTTACACACCTAATGTATGTTTTATTCAACCCAATTCCTACACATCTAGTGTATGCTTAATTCAGCCCATTCTTACACAACTAGTGTATGTTTAATTCAACCCCATTCTTACACACATAGTGTATGTTTTATGCAGCCCAATTCTTACACATACACACCTTGTGTATGTTTCATGCAACTCAATTCTTTCACATAATACTTTGTGCATGTACCATGCAGCCCCATTCTTTCACGTATATACCTTGTGTATTTATCATGCGACTTGAAGTAATTATTTCAGTTTTTGCCAGAGGTACTTAATTTTTAAATCCCTTATATTAACTTCACCGCCGTCTCATCATCTCATCATCTCATGGGCTGGGCGGGCGGAAAAAGAAAAGTCGAAAATGACCCACTTCCAGTGATCCGATCGAGCTGAAATGTGGCACACGGACCCGACTCACCTAACAATGCATCGTATCAAAATTTCAGATCGATCGATCGTACCGTAATTAAATTAATGCATTTTTAGTTTATCCTTATATGAGGTATGTAATTCAAATTCACTGTTTGTTATTGTTTTTTTCTTCCACTTCCACGTGAGTTTGAGTTGACGCCGACCGTCGTGCCGACACCCCCTCACGTCCCACCCCCATTTATTAAAGACAAGGGACATCACTCGGTGTCAGTCTGTCAATGTTTGTAGCGTTTGAAAATAATCAATACTGTTAGTTATGTCTCATATATAAGGGATTTATAGTCAAAAACTTTAGTTTTTACGGGTTTGTTTTATTAAATCCCTTATATTAACTACACCGCCGTCTCTCTCGCACATGCTTACGCTTGAAGACTTTTAAAGAAAATGAAATATGTATTTATAATGGTCTCACCTGTTTCTCCCCTGCTAGACCACAAGATTTGGTTTCACGGTACAATACTGACGTCCTCGAGGGGATGACTTTTCATTCAAGAACACCTGAGGTTACGGCACAAACATGTGATACAATTATGAAATGGGAAGACATCTTTGAGGTAACATGACGATGATTTAAACATGATTTTCAAGAATTTTAGTCAACAGTATAATTTGGTCGAGAGTCACATTATAAAACAGTTATATTTTCTTCTTCTTTTCATATAAATGTAACTTTTAGCAAAATATGTGAAATTAAATATTTTATTATAACAGACTTAACATGTTTTTCGTTTGATGTTCTCTACGTTATTTAAGAATATTAAACGAAAAATATGTTAAATCTGTATTGTTATCATTAAATATTTAACTTTATTTATCAATGCAGTTTACATTATTTAACTACGTTGATAAATTCAGTTAGTTGGTAATTTTTATAATAACATCAAAATAACACATTTATATAGGCCTATGGTATACATTTTAAAAACATAATTTAAATGAAAAAATTTCGACGTGATTCTAGAAACGTTTCAAAAATCTTTATTGTAAATGGCATATTATATCTGCAAACTGAAAATGATATACATTCAAATATAACAGATTCTAGACCTTCTAGGTTAAATTAGTTGTATCTCTGTTTTTATGGGCCGTCAAAGTGTAATAAAGCAAGCACGTTTGGTCAAGATCCATCCATGTACCCATTATACACTGCCTAAAATACCTAATGGGCACCCGGCCCCTAATAAGTGGTATTTTAAACAAACTTTTGTGGGGAATGTACTCAACAACTTACTAAAGTTTCATGGCGATCGGATGAATAAATAAATATTTATACAGCTTACATTGGCACACTTTGGCCAAGAAACCTGACCAAAGCCCGATGTTCTTACAATTAAAATTGTATGTCCTACTTTAGCCGGTCAATTTACGAAAAGGCAGTGAATCCCTTGACAAAAGCTGGGTGTAGTAGTGGAAGAATTTAAAACGAGATGCCAGGTAGATCTGATAGAAATGCGAAGGAGCTCAACAGAAGAGGTTGCTTACCAGCTACTTGATGTCTTCACTAATATAGGGGCTCCAAGCGTGCTGCAATCAGAGAATGGGAGAGAATTTTTGAACCAAGTAAAGGGATGTAAATGATAAAGAACATGCGACCTGAACTGAAACTAGTACATTGAAAACCGAGGCATCGCCAAAGCCAAACTCTGTCAAATGTGCCAACCCTTGCCATTTCGTGAACTGGCCGGCCTAATCCCGACATTCGGACTTTGGTCGGAGAAGTTAAAGCAGCATTGGGCAGTTCCCATGGCCGGCCAATTCGCACTCTGGTTGATTTCGAGCTTTGGCTTTAACACACGCACACACAAACACACAATTACACACATACACACACATACACATCCAAATAAATTTTAAAAAAAAGAAAAATATCCATATTACATGTACATGCATTAAGTAATTGTTTTTTTTTATATTATTTTGTTTCTTAATCAGTAAATAGTAATGAAAATCACATTATCTGGATAAAATTACTTCAGATCTAGCTAAATTATATTTAATCTCCAGAAATTTCAACCTGTAGAAGATGGTACAGCCCCTCGAATGAAAGAAAATCTCAGCTTACACGACAAACCTGTCACAATAAATGTCTTTAAAGTTAGTGGTGGCAAAGGACTTGGTTTCAGTATTGTTGGTGGGAGTGACTCTCCAAAAGGAAAGTTAGGTATTTTTGTTCGTCGAATATTCAGCCATGGATTAATTGCAGTAGATGGGCGCCTAAGGGAAGGTAAGCTAGTAAAATTATTTATATAATGCTATAAAATTTTCACAATTAAGGGCAAGTAAAAATAAAATGAATCTGAGCCTAGGATTTTTTTAAAAGCAAATGTATGTTTTTCAGGTGATGAAATTTTAGAAGTCAATGGCCACTCATTATATGGTTTAACTCACAAGGAAGCGTTGTCACACTTTAGATCTATCAAGAGAGGAAATGTCACTCTTACTTTTAAACCTAGAGCCATTGCTCAGGAATCAAGGTAGCAGATATGTAGAATTAATTTTCTTCACAAAGTTAATTTTTGGGTGTTTGAAGCATCATAATTAAAACGTGGAAAAAAGTTTTTGATATAACTCTGGTGAATTTTCTGCAAATTCAATCATTCAAGCAATACATTTTTTGCTATTGGCATAATCAGTGGGAAGAACTAAAGCTTTCTTTATACATCTTACATGAAAAGGCTTAAGTTCTGGTTGCAAACACAATTCTGAATTATATATCTAGCGCAAATAAATGTATTGTGATGCTACATTTTTTTTTCGTGAACCCAGAAATTCAACCCGAGAATCGCCTGATGGAAGTCCTGTTTCATCTCCAAATCATTCACCTTACGGATCTCCTCATCATAGCGTTTCAGATTTGAACTTAAATAGTGGCACTTTAGTTGCTGATTCTAAAAATTTGATTAAGGGAAACAAAATGAATCAACAAAATGAAAATATGTTAAATAATAGGAGTAAAATTCCTAAACCATATACCTTTCAAGAAAGTATAACACCTCAAGATATCAAACAAAATACGTTAGAAAATGAAAAAGGTATGCAGAAGAGTAAATGTCTACCCCCAAAACCAATATCTTCTAAGAAAGTAATAGAAAAGAGTCAAATAATAGAAGCGCCGGTATTAAAACACTCAAAAAAGGAAAACACATTCGAAGAACATACACATATTGATATTGGACAAGGTAGAAATAACTCAGATCAGTTTCTAAGCCCAATAATAAGTGATTCACATCAATACAACACCCAGATCCAGGACCAGCCTCCTGAAAGTACTACTCAAGTCCATCTTCATCGGCTAAATCAGGTCAACCCTGCTCTGCCTCAAAATGTAATACTTACTTCAAAGCAAGTCATCAAAACCAGCTACTTACCAGTTTATAATGAAAAGAAAAAAGATTGTAACTCGGTTAAAGGGAAAAGTTCAGAATTTGTTGAACAGCATATAGCATCAGCAGCTGTACAAACAAACACTCTTGTAAGTTCTCCTAAATCTAGCTCTGTCGTGAAGATGCAGGTGAGGCCGGTAGAAACTCATTTTGCTCAAAGTTCTCCCGTTATGAGTCTGCATAGCTTTCGGCCCATCGGCACAGCTGTCAAATACCCACTAGTAGATACTGATGCTAGAGGAAGTCGAAGAGGAACTCTTGCTTCCAAGAGCGAGCGCAAACAATTTGAAAACTGTAAAATTCAAAATATATCAGACACGAAATCATTGAGTCAAAGTTTTCATGCTGGTATCAAACCAAATGGTATTTCAGATGCTAAATTGCAAAAAGACTATTGTTTAGTTAGTCCCACGACAGCGTCTAGGTTACATCAAAAGTTGACATCTCAAAAGTCTATTGAAAGAGTTGATCAGCAGCTGCAAGAAAATCGGAAACAAATAGATGTAGCTTCCTCTATTACAGATGAGATGAAAATTTGTCATTCAGTAGTGGGAAACAACAAACAAACAGAAAATGAAACTTCATTTTGCTCCCTATCTAGAACACTTCCAAGACCAAACAATCAAACATCTTCTTATCGAGACCAGCATCCAATATACTGCAATATAAATTTAAATGAGAATAGAAAAAGTTCAGCCAGTGATGTAGTGAAAAAATGTGTTAGGACATTAACTCCAAAACAAAATTCGGAAAGTTCTACAAATAGTGGCGTTTATTCTTCACTACCGCGAGGTCATCATCACAATTACTTGTGGCCTGCAGATCATTTCCATCCTCTTCATGGACAACAGCAACAACAAAGTCAATATGATAACTTTATTCAAAATCAAGCTCCTTTAACTCAAAAGGACAAACCAAAACAAAGTTTAACCCCTCCAAATGATTATTCAGAATCAGCTTTAATGCTGCATGAATTAAAAAAGTCATGCTGTGAACCCCCGCTGCCCGTGAAAACTATTGATCAAACAGCATTGACATTCTTTCAGCAAAGTCATACTTTTTCAACCTTAGCATTAACCCCATCTACACATCTTTCTGTAGATATCGCACCTAAATCTTCGTACGGCTCACAGCTTGAGAAAGTTGGTGAGAATTGCAACATACCTAGTCCAAACAAAACTTCCTTTAATTCTTACACGCAAGCCTCTTTTTATCAATATAATTCAAAAGGAGCTAGTGCATCTTTTCAAGAAAAATCCATGATTGAGAAACAAACTCATTCAGAATGTTTTGAAGACAACACTTGTTTATATCAACCACTGGGTGAAGCCAGGGCATCACTAACACTTCCAGAAATGACTAATTTCAAGGACATCCGAGAAAGAAGATGTAAGAATTCTTTGGTGAAAGAAAACATTTTATCATCAAAATTCTGTCCCGGACATCAGAGTTGGAACATTAATTCTGACAACAGCAAGAAATTCAGATTGGAAACGTCTATATTTAAAGGTATTTTTGATGCATTTGTATAAAAATTTGGCACATAATTTCAATTACAAAATTCATTTGCACATTGGTGGGACGTTAAAATTTAAAAAAAATTTCAAATTTCATTAAATAATTTAAAAATAAATATAATAAAGTAAAAAAAGACACATCCATTTTAGAAACAAATATTTAAGATTAAAATTAAAGGACCAGTTCTAGTTACAAGTTACTGAAAAAAAATCTGTGCAATCAACGTCTTTGTTATAATTGGTGCTAAAAATGTTATTTTTAAAAATTTGATTTTTCTTTTCACTTTCATTTTACAGAAAAAGCTACAAATCTTGGAATTACTGTTGTTAGAAAGACAGTGGAGGGTGTCAGCAATATCTTCATTCAAGATATTATCCCTGGTTCAGCAGCAGATAAAGAATGTCTTTTAAGGTTATTCATTGGTATTATAAATTTTAGCTTTAATTTAGTATACACACATATTGCCACACATAACACTCTCTCGTGCATACACTCATGGATGCACACACTTAATGAAATGTTTTAACTTTTTATTACACACAATGAATATCAGTCTAATAAATTATATCAGGAGAGGCGACTGCCTTCTAAGTGTGAATGGTGTGTCCATGAAAGATCTCACTCTACTTGATGCTCATCAAATGTTTCGCAACTTAACCCCTGGACCAGTTCATATTGTGGCTGTCAGAGATTTAGTAAGTTAAAATAACCCCAAGAGTCTTTATTTGCAATTAACTATTACTAGTTGGCTGTATTTTTTTCTAAAGCATCTTTTAAACTTAATTATTAAAAAACAAAAAACAAAGCTGTTTTATTACAATTTAAAATACTGAACTAATGTCAAGAACTATTTTCACTTTTTCCTTGCTGTTAAACATTAACTGTTAAAGCATTTAAAGGGTAAAAAAAATGTCACGAGCCTAAATATATCTGATTTCATTTAATTTTATGTTTTTTTTAAAAATCCATATCAGGTTCATTCATAGACGATGTATATACAAGAGAAGCCATAATTATAATGAGGGCCTTTAACAAGTAAACAAGGATTATGAAAAAAGTATGAAAAAAGTATAAATTAGTTTGTCTTTTTTTATAAAGTTGGTGCAAATTCTATTTGATAAAAAAATTGTTTAATTTAAAAAATAAAAATTACATTTTCAATGCAACATTCACCAACAAATCCAAGATAATATAAATGAATTACTTGTATGTAGTGTTGTGATAAAGCACTGTCTATCTTTATAACAAAGTAAATAAATTGTCAATAATTAACATTATATTTTAAATTTTCAATATAAATACTTACATTTTGGTAGCATTTAAGTATATATTTTACTATTTTAGTTTTATGGCGGGGCACACACTTTTAAAGGAAATTGATAAAAGGATGTCATTAGCTCTTTCATCACTTAAATAAATAGAAGAAGAAGCAGACACCGGACTTTGCTCAGTTCAAATAATGTTACTGCTAAGGGCTGCTCATAACGATGTTCATTCCTCTCCAATAATTGGGTAGATGGATCAAAGAAATGTACCGGTTAAACATCCCTTTTTATGTAAAACATTCATGCATAAATAAAATTGGAAGGAGTTGTGGTAAATTCATCATCATCAACATTACATCATCATCATCAGTCCCGTGACCATTGCGGTCGTTGGGTGAGGGAGGGAGGAGCGCATGGACACATCAACAGACAACGTACTCCACATTCGCCTATCTTGAGCGGCGACCAGTAATTCATTCAACCTCAGCCATGTCCAATCTTTTATGTTGTCAATCCAACTTTAATGCTGTCGTCGTCTTCCCCGGCCCCCTTCTACTGTGCCTTGAAGGATGATTTTTGACAGGCTATCATGTCGTGGCACATGACCGAACCATGCCCGTTTGCGTCTCTTAATTGTCGCTATAATGGTTTCTTGACAGCCCGCAAAGGAGGTTATTCTGTCCAAGACATACTCATTGTTCTAGATAAGAGATCTGTAGCATTTTTCTCATGCATTTGTTTTCAAATGCATGCAGCTTGCTTTCAATGATTCCCAGTAGTGTCCAGGTCTCACATCCATAAAAGACAATGGATTTAACGAGAGCTCTGTATAGCCTGAGCTTTGCTGGAAGGGTAATGTTTTTAATGTCCATACTTTGTAAATTCATGTTATATAAAAAGTCATTGAGACTGTAACCGAATCTATGTCAATATAATCTAAAAGACTTAAACATTGCTACCCAAAAGCAGTGTTAATAATAGTGGAAAGTAGAATAGCTGCATTGAGGAGTTATGTGTACGTCATCATTATAGTAATATAATAGATTCTAACTGTAGAACAATGAGAGATGACATAGGAAGAAAATATCATCATTGTTATCAGTGCTGACCTTGACTGATTAATATTATTGTTAATCATTTTCAAAAGTTTCAGAAAATATCTTAATTCGACACAGCAGCACTACTATCGAAGGCTCAGAAATGCAGAAGGCACTAGCTAACACCACTCAGTAGTACTTATACAATAGAAATTATCCATCTTTTTGTCTGCATTCATATTTGTTTTTAGGTTATTAAACACGTAGAAAATGCCTAATTGTACCTAAATTTAAATAAAAATTCTTTATGAAATGGATGGGGACTTAAACTTAACAAATCACGAAAAAAGGGGCCGTCCATAAATGACGTCACGCGATTTTTTGCCGATTTTTAATCCCCCCCCCCTCGTCACGCGACGTCACAAAAACTTAGACCCCCCCTCTAAAAATACGTCACAAATCTTTGACCCCCCCCCCACAACCTTTATTTTCTATTTGAAAATAGGTATATTTCAAATAACTTTTATTGTCATTTAAGTATTTATTATTTATTTAGTTAAGATCTAAATTGTAATATCGTAACCCGCGTGAATCATTTTTAAAAAACGTTTAACCGGCCTTCAGAAAACGAACTGTGTTAACATCCTTAGCTTATATTTTATTTTAATGAATACAAATTAAACATTGACTATTGATCATCACGATTAACGTCTTTGTTTTGAAAAAAAATTATTTAAAAATAAAAATTTTTAAAATGTATTTTTTAAAAATCCCTCAATTGACTGACGGGCATCCCGTAAGACAGAGGTCGGCGAACAGAGGTAAATAACCTGAACTGGGGTCAAAAAGGGAATTCTTAGGGGTAATGCAGACTCATTTGGGACAAATAACATCCACTACAATCCGCTAGATATATTAAAATACGTCATGTGTACGTGTACGCTTGGAACATATGCCCATTATTAAACAGGTTCCTTCCAGAATTGCATTTTTTAAAATTTGACAACTATGTAGATTTCTTACCTACGCACTATATGAAGACACGTAAATCTACCATACTTTCATTTATATGGACACGAGTGACAATAATCTTAATCCACATGACTTGTCTTTATCACGTATCATTTCTGTGATATTTAAAATTAATGCCTTAAAAACTGAGCTAAGAAGAAAAGTTGTTTTGTTCTCCTCTCGAATTGCAATGTCAAGAATTCGATGCATTCAATAAAGTTAATGAATATTGACTAATTTTAAATGGGCTCATTTACCATTATAACTAGAACAGTGCTTCTCATACTTTTTAGTATTGCGGACCAGCAGGAATTTTTTCCATTGTACCAGGGACCGGTGCACTATTTTCCCTGTACTGACAATTTTTTCTGTCCTTTTTTGAGAACATCTGCGGACCGGCAGCGGATGGCCCACGGACTGGCATCGGTCCGCGGACCACCACTTTGAGAAGCACTGATCTAGATGACTAGAATGGCCAGGGGCGTTTTATCAAAAACCATCGAACAATTATATCAAACTTAAAACGTTTTTAATTCTATCAAATAGATTCCCTACCCCCCCCTCCCCTTTTAAAGAAAAAGGATATTCCGTGTCGTTTAGACTTAAAATATCTACACATAATCCTATTCAAATCATTTTTAGACACTTGTCATGCTTGTAAAAGTCACCAGTCACCAGTAGCATTTTCGTGTGTGTGCTAAAGACGCTCCCCCAAATCCCCGAGTCACGTGAGCAGGACCTAGAGTCTGGGGGGGGGGTAACGCATACATAAACGTGTATATTTTGTGGTAACTGGCATGAGAGAACCAAACGGAGCTGCGGTTAGATCACAAATGCTTTGATGTCAACATCAAACGACGCAGTGTAACAATTTCATATGTTATCTTGTGGATTCTCAAACTTAAGGATTATAATTAGATTTAATTTTCGTGTCTTGATAGCTTACGCCAACCAGCGTCTGATGGCCTACCGACCGGCACATTGAGAAGCACTGATTTAAGAATTAAAAAAAAGAAAAAAAAAGTCATTAAATAAATTGTAAGCGACCAAATATTTCAGTGGAAGTTTTATTTAAAGTTACCCTTTTGATGTGACGTCACATTTCTTCAACCCCCCTCCCTCCCCCTCGTCACGCAACGTCACAAAAGTGTGAACCCCCTCCCCCCCCTAGGTGCGTGATGTCATTTATGGACGGCCCATAAGCTTATCTTATAGTATTGTGTGTAACATTTTCAATAAAAAATTGCGTACAAAAATATTAAAACTCTAAATAGACCGCTGTGTATTAAAACAATTTTTTTTGTCCATTCCATTTTTCTTTATGGTTTCTAAATCCCATTAAAACAATGCCACTTTAAAAAAAAATCATTACTTGTAGACTCAGTTTCATCAATGCTTATTATTATCAATGCATTATCATTAATGTTAAACTAGCGATTCCATTGCGTCAAGAGAGTCTGAAGCCATTAACTAAGAAGTTATACTTTTTCATTAGGTTAAAAATTTAAACATTTCCAAGCTGTTAACAGACGATTAAAAATAATGGAGAAAATTAATAAAATTACTATTTTGTAATATTTTGGACTCAATTAGAAAAGTTTCAAAACTATGGTAAAACTAGACGCTCAAAATTTTGTTATTTTATTGGTTCTTCCACATCAGTTTTACAACTTAATATAAATATTCAAACCTTCTAAAGATAAAAACTTAATCATCCATAAAATAAAGTTAACTAATATAAAACAAAATTTAGAATTAATATATATGTTATGGCCAAAGTTCGAAGTTCGGCCAACTCGTACATTGGGCGGCAAATCTGACAGAAGCCCGATGTACTTAAATTGGCAAGTTAATTTGACCGGTTGCCTGATTATAACCATGCTAAAAAACGTATTTATATTTTGTCAAATAAAGTGTAGTTAAGCCCATTCTTGTGAATCATGTGGCAAGGATGTGCATCCAATTTGTCAGACATACATTGAAGCAGACGAAGGGTACGGAGTAAAATAACTACACTGTAAAAAATGCAATGTTTTCTAACACGTTTATACCGTTATTTTACACTAAACTGCTGTAAATGAAGATTTTTTTACTGTTTTTTAAAAAAAAACAGTAAGGTAATGTAATTTAAGTTCATTTACAATAAAATCCGGTATTAATTTATACTGTAAAAAATACAATGTTTTTTAACACATTTATACTGTTATTTAACGCTAAATGGTTGTAAATGACTACTTTTCACTGTTTTCCCTTTTTTAACAGTAATGGAGTGTAATCTTTGTTCGTCTATAAATATTTTCAATACAGTATATAAATAAATGAATGCAAGACGTTTTATGTGTAACTAAACATTATATTATCCGATAGACATAAAAATTTTGGAGGTTATTGAGTTTACTGCCATGAAGGACAGTGGAAAAATATTTTGGCCGGATGCCCAAAGTGGCGTTTTTTCTTTTATATGAGCTATTTAAAAATATTTTACGGACAGACAAACATCTTAGTATTAGCAGTCTAGTCTTGACTTACATTTAATTCTATATTATTTTTTTTCTTTGCTCCTTACTAAATAATATGCCTTTATATTTATTAGTAATATACTATTACTAATATCATGATTTTAAATATAATTACAGCTTTCGTATTAAATAGTATAAATAATTTTTTATAAATAATAGATTTCCTTTAAACTATTATTAGCCTTATAACGGTTTTAAATTAAACTTGCACTAATTAGGCCAGTGAACCTTAATGTGTTTTCTTTTCTTATGTAAGCTTAAAAAATGTTATTTTATTCACCCGATCGCAATGAAATTTTGGAAAGCTGTTGAGTAAGCCTACACTCTCGCAAAGTAAAGGTGTATAGTATTTTATTTTAAAATATAAAAATTACTTCAAGTTTTCTTTGAATATCTTTTTCTTCTGCCATTACTGCAATGCGTGACAGATAATCTAGCTCAATTTAAAAATCAGTATTAATTATTTCACATGGGAACAGACACATTGTTTTCCACAAATTATCGAGTTCTGACATAATAATATTATATATAAACATTAGGCATGATTCAGACTAAAATCTATACTGTAGGGGTTTTAAATTTAAAATGTTGCAACGTTTTGGCCCGGGAACCCATAATGATTAATTAATGAAGTTTGGTTTTTCTTATTTAAGCTATTCAATATAAATATTTTAGGGCTTCGGAAATTAACGATTAATTTCTCGATTAATCGTTAAAAAATGTTAACGATTAAATTATTTTTTAACGATTAGTCGACCCATCACTTAAAAATTATTGGAAATTAAAAAAAAATATTTTAAAAAAATATATAAAATTTAAAAAAAAATAATAATTAAAAAAAATATATAAAAAAAAATAGTGGCTGATAAATTACATGGACATTTTGGTTTTAAACTATTGACTGACGGGAATGTTCAAAATGTTGATAAATTTTGCCTACCATGGTTCTAACACTTCGCCTACTTATCAAACCAAATGAAAATCCTATTAAGCAGTAATGGAGTCTGACTCAGAGACAGAAAATGACCACAGCTCTTCTGATGAATTACTGCGTTACAAAATGGAGATGAAACTTCCCGAATCCATTGACCCTCTACAATGGTGGAAACTTAATGAACACCGATATCCGATAATGTAATTCCTTGCCAAGACCGGTAAGTGCATACCAGTTACTACAGTTCCAAGTGAAGGATTGTCCAGATCGGCTGGTCATAACTAACAAGAAATCAGGAAGGAGAGGTCAGCTGCTCGCGATAGTTTGCAAGGTCAATCTACAAAGATGCTTAGAAATTCAGATGCAAAATTCCCACATGCGATAGTTGGTGATAACGTCCGCGTCAGTATCACAGATGTTGCGGTGATCCAAGAAGAGTTCCGGTGTAACAGGCCAGATTAAACCCCTGACCAGAATATACCCGGGTATAATCTGGCCTAGGCCAGAATATACCCCTCCAGGCCCAGTGGCGTAGCTAGGGTCATCTGCGCCCGGGGACATGACATAAAATCTGCGCCCCTTGTCGGACCGAAAGATTCTGAGGGCTCTCTGAGCCCCCCCCCCTCAAATTTTTTTTTAAAAATGAAATTTTACGGTTTATCTGGTTCATTTTCGAAGCATTTGGTATTTTAATGAAATAGAATACAGATTAATATTTCTCTATACGGTTGTAAACAATTTATTTGAAAAAAAACTCTACTAATTATACATGACTCGAATAGACATTGTATACAAAAAAATTATCCTCCTTGATTTAATGGCGCAAACGCGTCTATCACATTTAGGCCAGATCAAAAATATCTTTTAAGTCTGAGTTTTACTTGCTAGTCTTTCTTGATGAATCATACAGTGCGTAAATTTCATGCCTTGCTCGCGTACCACCAGGCACATCTTCGTGGACCACTAGTGCTCCGCAGACCACCTGTTGAGAACCACTGCTTTCAGCCACTCCTTTTTCTTGTCTTGGTCATTTTGTTTGCTTCTAGTGTTGTCTCTGTCTGTTCTATTACTAGAATCGCCTTTGCCTCTTACTGCTCCCCTAGTCTCACTCCCAGCAACTCACATTTTTTATAAACGCCATCAGCAATTCTTCATTGTGGATGTGTCATTTATTTATGAGTAGAATGGCGCCCCTTAACGCTCCGTGGGGGCGCCTAAATCATGTTTGCCAACTGGTTTGTAATGAAGATATTTTCGGAGCTCCAAAATTCAATTTAATATGACTAAAAACGTGTGGCGGGTGTTTGGTATAAAAATTAAAGATTTCTAATTTAGAAGGCAAAAGAGAGATATTTAAGTGAGAGAATGAGTGAGCTTGATATGTTAAACCTCATAAGCGCCTGCCCCACGTTTTTAGTCATATTAAATCGAAGTACTTGAACTAAAAAGTTTTAAATTATTTTCTTCTTTTTAGTCCGCTCATAAAAACGTGGTTTTTAAAAATCTTTTTTTTATTTATTATTAACTCGCTTTCGTTGGGCATTGTTTGTCCAAGATTTTTTTCAAATATGCCAACGTAAAATTGAACCACTTCTGATGGTCTTAGAGATCTGAAAATTTTACCACAGATAGATCTTGGATGACAATGCATTGTATCAAAATTTCAGATCGATCAAATGTACCGTTATTAAATTATTGAACTTTTAAGTTTATCTGAAGTCTATATAAAAGCATATGTACCGTCGGCTTTTGTTAACATCCGTGAGTTCGCCCCGTGACCACATCACAATGTTTTTAAAACGTTGGGCGGGCACTTGTGAGGTGTTTGGTAAAATAAATAGAGGTAAAAAAAAATATTAAAAAAAAACAGGTTGTTATAAGTCAGGGCAGGGGTGCGCAACCTTTGGGCTGTTGACGGCCGCATAAAAAAAATTACTTTTGCTACGGCCGCCAAAAATTTTTCACTGAAAAACGAAACGGTCACTATAAAAATTTACCTCTCGTAATAGTCAACGCGAGATATTAATGACAAAATCATAATGTATTGTACACAGTGCTTAATTACAAACAAAAACAATTCCATCGATATTTTCTTATATTTCTACTTTATTGAACATGGTCATGTAAACCTAACATTTTAACAAACACGTACAGCATGAGTATATTGTTAGGTGGCATTAGTACACTGAGAACACAATAATTAAATAAGTGATAAGCTGCTTCACTAACACTTTCCATGTAACTGAGCAGTCCAGAGTCCAGAAATTAGTGGCTACCTTGCTCTTGGATGTTTGCCTAGAGTCGCGCAAAGTCCGGGCCCTCGCTGGAGATAGGGAAAGATAGTTCTTGAGGTATTTCATTCGTGAAAATGACGCTTCGCACATTTAAGTGCTTCCAAACAGCACTACAGTGTTTCTTGCTATTTCGTGAAGCTTGGGATGCTCCACAGCTATTTTCCATGTCTCCAGTAGATCGTTTTTGTCCTCGAATTTCTTTATAAGATGCGCAATATTTTTTAGTTTGACCAGTTGGACATCCAACGGTGCACTAACCAAATGTGGAGAAGCAACGATTCTCATATTTTCTGAGCTCTTGTCGAAATCCTGAAAACGTTCTGCGAATTCCAACAACAGCACTTCGAGGACGACTGAAAAGGATGTAGCCGGATTTCATCTTTTCTTATTTCATGGCTCTCGATTAGAGCGCTGATTTGAGGGAAATAATAGAGATGGGGGTGTTGGATATGACTTTGTAGTCGAAGACATTTATCACAGAAATCCCCACTAAAAACGTGGGGTGGGTGTTTGGTATAACAATTAAAGATTTCTAATTTAGAAGGCAAAAGAGAGATCTATAAGTGAGAGAATGAGTGAACCGAATATGTTAAACCTCATAAGCGCCCGCGCGCCATACGTTTTTAGTTATGTTAAATCGAAGTATTTCAACTAATAAGTTTTAAAATTATTTTCTTCTTTTTAGTCCGCTTATAAAAATGTGGTTTTTAAAAATCTTTTTTTTACTTTTATTTATTATATCTATCTGAATATAGGCTGCTCTGCAAAATAGTTAAAAGAGTAGGAAAAAAAACTAATTATTTGGGGAACATCGTTTGACTTCCCTAATGTTGCTTGTTATATTTCCGAACTTTTTATCTGTAGCTTGGTTTGCATTTGCGGCGTCTTAAGACATTCAAAAGAAACCTTTGTTCCATAGCACAAATCATTATTATTTTTTTTTAATCAGCGCAATTCATCTTTAACTGTGTTACTCTTTAAACAATGTGGTCAACCTTGTTGGATTTCGCCAATGTTGGATTCTCCGTTATCCATGCATTCATCTATTGTTATGAAGCACGGAGTGTGTTCCGTTTAATCTGCATTCAAAAGAACCTTTGACCTCGTCGCGCCCTATTATTTTATTTTAAACCAGCGGTATTTATTTTGAAAGGCGTAAATATAAATGAGCAGCAAAAAGTTGCGCATGGTGTTAACCTTGTTGGATTAGGACAATTTTTACAGATTCAACGAAGCGGATTTCGCAACTTAAAAAACACATTTTTGGTCACTATAAAATATACTCCAAACTACCACAGTGCAAACTTTGTCAACCATGGAAGACCAACTGTATTTACAATTCTACTCTACAACGAAACTTAAGTACCCCCCAGTGGATCCATGACTAAACTTCAGAGAAACGGTTAAATGCCAAGTCACAATTTAGACAAACTGCAAAGTCTTTTGAAGCAAAAGAAGAGATTGATTCGTTACCATGTTGAAAAGGAATTCTCAATAAAAGTCGCCTGTCAAATAACCAGGTGCACTCCTTTTGAAATTATGTGTTGACGGAAAACCAAGCTACCTACGGATCTCAGGCCTTCTGAAGATGGACCAGCTTAACCATTAACGTATTTTGACAATGTCAACGCCGATGTGCTGAACACACTTACAGCTATTCAAAAAATGCTGAATTTAACCGTGAGTACCAATACCCACCCAGCCCAGTCGCATCAACAGTGTAACTTTGATCTCATAATTACAAGCAACCAAGAAATAACTGATGATTACATAGTTTATATAATCATTAATGAAAGACGCCTAACATGGCTAGGACATGTGAAAGTAATGAGTCCGGGTCGCATCCCCAAAGACCTCCTATATGGAGAACTGGTATCGGGAAAGAGGAAGACAAGTCGCCCACGTCTCCGATTTATGGATGTCTGCCAGAGGGACTTGAAGCAACCAGAATAAGGACAAGTGACTGGGAGTGTAACACAGAAGACCGATCTACATGGCGCACAGTTGTCAAAGAGAACGTAAAAGTAGCGGAAGAGCGCAGGATGGACGAGGCTATAGACAAAAGAGCTAGGAGAAGACCAAAACATTGGAAAGCACAGAACTCGTTTGCACCATCGTCTTGCGAGACGGAAAAATGCTGATGAAGATGATATCAAGAATCGTCGCCGCATTCATCGCATGGGTTCGCAAATGGAACCCTGATGGATTGATCCATACCTCGTGGTAGAATCAACTAACAAGGGAAGAGTTAAGCTAAAAATATATCGACTGACAAAATACTCAGAAACACATACAATGTCAGTAACCTAAAAGTTCTTCACCCAATAAATGTGCGCTGATGATTGTTACAGGTACTGTCTTTGGGAGCATACAACAAAAGGAACAAGAAAGCACGGGTGAAGTAACATCATTGTGATAAAATCTGTCTCCAAAAAAAATGCAGATTAGGACTTTTAACCCATTAACAATTTCAAGAAGAAAGCGTCTTAGCACAAAAATGGCCTTACTTTTGAAAAGATTGTATATTGTGGCCGCACTTGAGATCTTGAATAACCAACGCGTACATATTAAACAAAAAAAAAGGGGGGGGGCGGTTAATTCAGGGCCATAAACTACATTCTGAAAGGAACAGAGGACAACTACATCCTCCTCAGAGATAGAGTAATTCAAAACATAAACACTGGAAATACATAACAACTACATGACTACTTGAATCAATATGCGGAATAGGTTGCCTGAGGTTACCAGGAAAACAAACACTATGAACATTTAAAACCAAAACTTTATCAACATTTAAAAATCTAATAACAATGCAAGACTAGACATAAACCAATGATAAGCGTAGGACGTAATAATCTTCTGTATAGAAGAAGCGTCTGTAAATGATTATATAAGATAAGGGTAAGAAATCCAAAGTGTTCTCATGCGTTTGAAAAGCAACAAATATAACCACGCTTAAATTATTGTTTTAAAATAATTATGTAGTGCTTGATTAAGTTAATATTAAATGGAAAAAAGGAAAACGCATATTCCATAAATATTTGTATAGACTGTAACTTTTGATCTTGAATCGTCGAAATTATATAAGAATTTCATTTATCGTAAAATATTTTATAATTATAATTTTATTTTAATTAAAACCATTTTGCTACATAAGGAAAGAGTTTAATTTCGCTGAAAGAGCTAAAACATGAACAGAAAGTCTAAAATCAATTTTTTACTATCTTTCCCTATGTTGTCAAAGGTGTATATTCTGGCCTGAGGGGGTATATTCTGGCCTAGGCCAGTTTAACCCTGGGGGTATATTCTGGCCTAGGCCAGATTAATCCCGGTTGTATATTGTGGACAGGGATTTAATCTGGCCTGTTACACCGGGAGTTGTTATCAACGTAAAGAATGGTTTCTACAATCTATGAACAGAACATTGTGTTCTCAAACAACTGTATTCCAGAAGCGAGCTTTCCATTCTATACCAGAAACTGCTGACACTAGATTCCGTGGGCACAGAAGAATAAGTAAAATGTAAAAAAATATTTATTTAAAAAGGACACGCTTTTATTTACAAACATTTACAGACTGAAACGCGCTGATCTCCCCTGCCCTTGATGTAAACAATAAAAACTCTTTAAAATTCACGTCTGAAGCCCACACATCTTTTTTACCACAATTTTTTCAAATACCAAACACCTCATAAGCGCCCGCCCAACGTTTTATACAAAGGTGATGAATACACATGGTGAACTCATGGATGTCAACAAAGCAGACGGGTACCGATGCTTATATATAGACTATAGATAAACTAAAAATGCAATAATTTCAATACGGTATATTCGATCGATCTGAAATTTTGATACAATACATTGTCATTCATGATCTATCTGTGGTAAAATTTTTAGATCTCTAGGACCATCAGAAGTGGTATAATTTTACGTTTCAAGTTTTGAAGGAAGGATGGATGGATGGATACAACATACAAACATTGTGACTTAAATAAAAGCGTGTAAAAATCGGTACGAACCGTTGCGTCTTCCCAATCACTGACTGGCGGCCAAGGCTACACTCGATGCAATTACAGTACTAAGTGCGAAACAAATCGCTGCAAAAAGTATGAAGAACAAACATTTGTGTAATTAAAATGACATAAAAGTTTATTCTGTTATATTAAGTTATGACAGACGGAGAAATTTTACTATACTTTATAAGCTTCCCTATCGCAAATTATTTTTATCATTTGTAATTAATAATCAATGTAAAGTATCCAATTATACAGGTCAACGACAATCTGCTTATGACTTATTTCTTCCGACTGTGGCCATTTGTACAACTTAAAGCAACATTGGCCACTTCCCGAATTGTCGGCCAAAATACCTGCGCTTTGCAGCAGAAAATTGGGATTTCATTTAGCGCTGAGAACCCACGAAACACCAATTCAAAACACCAATTGCTTTCAATCTGGATCGTGATAGATATACTAAATATATTAACTTCACCGTCTTGTATGTTTGTCTGTCATGGTCCCGCGGAAAAAGAAAAGCACAAATTTACCCACTTTCCGTGACCCTATCGAGCTGATAATTTAAATATTTTTTTCGCCTGTTACCTTTGCGGGAGGGTACTCAACAACTTCCCACATTTTCATGCTTCTAAACTGTTTTATATAGCTCATATAAGAAAAAAACTACATGTGGGCCCCGGCCTCATAATGAGTGATAATTTTATATTTTATTTGTCTGTTAACTTCGTGGGAGTGTACTCAACAACTTCCCAAACTTTCATGCTTCTATTTACACGGGAGGTTGGAGATTTATTGTTGAGTCTGTTTTATGTAGCTCATATATGGAAAAAAAACACTACATTTCTCCCCCGACCCCAAGTGAGTGATAATTATATATTCCTTTCGCCCTTTTACCATCGCGGGAGTGTAAACTGTAATCAACAACTTCCCAAAGTTTCATGCTTCTACCTACACGGAAAATTAGAGAAATAGTGATTACTCAGTTTGTTTATAGCTCATTTTAGAAAAAAACTACATTTGGGCCCCTAGCCCCCCATGAGTGGGAATTTTAACATTCTTTTTTCACCAATTATTGTCGTGAGAGTGTACTCAACTACTTCCCAAAGTTTCATGCTTCTACCTTCACGGGAAGTTGGAGAATTAGTGATGAGTCAGTTTTTTATATAAGAAAAAAACTACATAGTGCTCAATGATAAGTCAATTTTTTATATAAGAAAAAAACTACATAGGGCTCCCGTCCCGCAGTCAGTGATAACTTATATATATAATTTTTTTTGCCTGTTACCATCGCGGAATGTTACTTAACAACTACCGCAAGTTTCATGCTTAGGGAAAGAAAATTCAAAGATATTTATTTGAAGCCCTTTCTAAAGTATATGTTTAAAACGAAAAAGCACAAAATGAAGTCTGTGATGCGGGGAAAATGGTGGATGTGAATGGAATGTGGATTTTGCGAACATTAAAAATTTCATACAGAATATATATTGAAAATAGCTTCATAAAACTATTTGGTACGTTGAGTGTCGTTATACCCATTGAGAGAGGCGGATTGAGGTGTGATGGACTTTGAATGATCTGAAGCTACTAAAGGATGTCTCCTGTATACTGTTTTATTGGAGATATCCAGCTTGAAGTTATTAAATTTGTATTGATAATGTACAAAGTGTTAGTGTTTTATTCTACCACGTATAGTACAGTTCTTCGATGTTTAACCAACCGAGACCCTCCTTGGAGTTTCCGGCACTGGTGAATCTCTGTGGCTAAAGGCGGACCTGAATCACCCTAGACACGACGCCGCCACAGGGGGGTTGGGGGAAGGGGTTAAGGCTTATGAGAGGAGAAACCACATTGCATTTTTTTCGAACCCCGCTGTGTGTTACTGCTACACCAATTTTCGATTCTAACGCTCAGCCTAAAATCTAGGCCCTAGATTCATTCATTAGAGTCTATAATAACCTTAATTAAAAGAAATTATATATTATTAAGAAAAATACTATAATTTCCCATTGTGACTATTTCAAAGAATGTTTTTAGTTCAGAAAAAAAAAGATACGACTGACGAATTATTTCGTATTCCACGATGATTTATTGTATTAGTTTGTATTTTATTTATTTTTTTTGGTTTTACTTAAAACAATCAATTATATATATTTAATTACCTTTCGAAATTGACAGCGGCTCAGTTAATATGATCATGCTGGCGATATGTAGCGTGACATATGAAATGTTGTAAGGCATTCATTTTTGTGTGGACAAATTTGACAACCCATAAACACATACGGAAATTAGGCCAGACGAAACCAGGAAAACCAACATTTTATCGACATTTAAAACTCTAATAAGAATGCAGGACTAGACACAAATCATAGATAAGAGTAGGCCGCAATAATCTTCTGTTTAAAAGGAGCGTCTGTAACAGATCAGATAAGATAAATGTTTCAATTGTATCTTTTAACATGAAAATAAATAATGGAACTGAGTAAATTACCAGAAATATTACAATATCTTATCTTATCTTATCTATACAGACGCTCCTTCTATACAGAAGATATTTTCGTCCACAGACCATGACAGATGAACTGTTGGCAAGTGATGCAGCGTTCACAGGCCACGGCTTTTGTGGGTTCCACGCATTACCCAGCCGCCTAACTAGTGTAGGTACCCATTCGGAGCTAGGTCACTCAGGGACGCCCTAGGCCCCGGGAACAAATCCTTATTCTATCCGCTTTTCTAAATATCATTTTTGCTGATTTATAGATTTTACGTCATAATATTAATTAGGCTGAATCAATGAATTAGACACAAGAAATGTAGAGCCCACTAACTGTTTCCAATCAAGACTAATCGACAACTCTTGTTGACAGCATGCATCAATCAACATCTTTTAAAATATTTTTTTATCTTCTTTTTTTGTGCAATTAAAAACATACGCTAAGATAATAACCAATAAGTTACGGCACAATATGTCGGTTAGTTTTTTTTTAAAAGAATCTTTTGCCAGTTTTTTCCCCCCATAACCTCGTAGTCGTAGGGGGTTCTAATGTTTCCATTAGAACTTTTCTTGTTTCTTGGGGCTTGGTAGACCTTGGGGGCGTCCATCTCCTCTCCAGATAAGCGGATGACTTTTTAGCGATAGTCATTCATCAACATTTTGATTGTGGCTTTAACGTGGGCTAATCCGCTTGTGAGGCAAGCGCACTATTGACTTCACTATCCAGCCAGTTTTGCTTATGACAAAAAAAATGACATGTCGACAAACAATGAAATCTGAATTATTCGCAAATACATTAAATCGCTTCCGAGGAAACAGTGCAAAAGCAAACATGAAACAAATCGTGGGATTCATCATCACCAAAAAAGGAACTGGCTACGAAGCTTACCATTTGTCACTTTTACAGATTGTATGCCTCGATTATAGTTAGGTTTTTACCTTTAAACAATCTTGCATAATTCATCGAGTTGATGCTGAAGAAATTGTTTATGCATATCCAGCATGTTCACCAAGACTTTCAAAATTCTGTTAAAAGGTCTTATCTTTCTCTATCATTGTTAGATTCTCTTTAAGATTATTACATAACTTGAACACAGTTTATTCAAAAGAACGCACTTGATGAGATTTCTTTTATTTGTCCATTACCACTGAAGTAACTGAAGGGGAGCGCAGTCCCTTAAACTTAAATATATGTATTTTGATATCAGTTCCTTAAAATAATGAGGCGCAGAACCATTTATACAAAATACGTCAGTGACACGATTTTGTGGTTTATTCATTCAGGGGAAGCCAGTGGATATCCTTAACATCTATGGAGATATGGTCTAATATCCTTATATGAAATGCAAATCACGCTGCAGTGTTTTGCACCTTCTGGAGTCTCTGCAGTTGGTTTTGAGCCGATTTAAATACACAACCGTTGCAGTACAGCAACTTCATCAAAGTCAATATATGCTGTTCAAAAATGCTTACATATGCATGTTTGTAAACAATCCTCGTCAAAAAAGTCTCACGAAAGTCATATAACTTTATTAAGAAGCTTGAAAACGACTGAGAGTCATTCCAACGATTCGACCACGGAAAGTTCGACCATGCAGATTCGAGCACAGGACGTTTTGAACCCAGGATGTTTCGACCCCGGGCGATTCGACCCTTTTGTTTTTACGTCGTAAAGTTGTTTCTTTTGTGTTATTATTATTATTACTAGGAATTTGCCGACCCTGGCAAAGTGCCTCCCGGGGCATTTGCCCCCTGCCCCCCTCGCTACGCCCCTGTATGTGTTATGAGAAAACCTCCAAGCTTAGGCTTCGCGTTATTTAAGTTTGCATGAATAATAATTATATAATCAAGATAATAGTAAATGCATAGTGAATTACACACAGCATAAGGTGATACTACAGCAAAGAAGTTTGAAGTTCGAAGTATTAACAAATATTGCTGAGGAGTCAGCCGGACGTTAAATTGCGGCATTGAATAGTGCGCACCAATTATGACTGCACCAATAATACAGCACAGTGCGTTAAAAATAAATTATATGACTGTAATGTGATCCACATCAAGGACATCTGTGATTTGAAGCAGTTTAAGCTTCATTGATGATTATGACTTTTCAGTTTAGTCGCCCATTTGTCCATACATTATTACCACAACATTACCAAAACATGTAAAAAATAATTTAATTTTTACACATGTTAATAACAAAAAACTATTCATTTTGCATGAAACGTAGTAAGCAATGTTTGTCACAGGATAACAGAAAAGATTAAATTATCAACTGTTAATCATATTTACAATTTAATATAAACGTGTTAGTAATTCACATAAACGTTTTTATTATTGTCAAGTCAGCACCTTTTCAAGATCTATTATGACTTGTCAGTTTATACGCCCATTGGTCCATACATTATTACCTTTACATTATCAAAAACATGTAAATAAAATATTGTAACTATTTACAAATATGAATAACAAAGAACTATTTATTTTGCATGAAACCTTTGAAGTAGTATGTTAATCACTGGATAAAAGAACATATTAAAGTATCAACAGGTAATCGTATAAAAAATTTAATATACACGTGTTAGGAATTCTAATAAACGTTTTCATTATTTTCAAGTCAGTACCCCTTCCAGTTCTATATTAAAAGCAAAGATTTTTTTTATTCCAAATTAGTCTAAGACGCATTAAAATATTACATGTAAATAACAATTTAAAAAAACTATTGTGGGGAGGAGTCCGGTTTTTAAATATGTTATTTTTTAAAACAAACAATTATGCAATCTCAAAGTGTATAAAAGAAAAACAAACGCTAAACTGAAGCATAAGTTGGAATGTCTTTGTAGTGTAAAACACATCGAAACGTGACAACCAAACGACAACCAATTGTAAATTTCGTAAACCGAAAAAAGAATGTTTTATATTAATATAGAAAATTAAATTTATAATTACGTACGTAATATTGATACGGGCACATTAATAAAAGCTCAAATACTGACGTCACGTCACAATATTTTATGGCGAGAAACACATTTTTTAAATCTCAAGAGCAGCATTTATACTTCTATATATATATTTTTTTTATCGGGAGTTACCTCGCATAGCATCACGGGCAGACACTACAGACGTGACATTGCAAATTATATTGTTTAATAATACGCTAATCATATGTGTATATTATATATATATATATATATATATATATATATATATATATATATCTATCTATCTATATATATAAGCCGCATTTGTTGTCTGGATGTCTGTCTGTCTGTTCCCTAATAACTCAAGATCCAGACAACCAAATAACGTGAAATTTGGTACACGTACACAAAATTATACCGGAAAGGTTATTAAACAGGTTTCGTTCCTTATATATAAGATACTGGGGCCCGGTGGCCCAAAATGTAGTTTTTCCCTATATCAGCTATATAAAATAAAAATTATTGAAAATTAAGACGTAAATTAATGACGCAAATTAATAAACATTTTGGTGTCGAGATTAACAAGAAGGCGATTATCGCCATAAAATATTTTTGTTGTTGTTGTTGCTTTGTTGCTTTTGTTGTTGTTTTGTTGTTGTTGCTTTGTTGTTGTTGTTGTTGTAGTTGTTGTTTTGTTTTTGTTTTGTTGTTGCTTTGTTATTGTTTTGTTGTTGATGTTTTTGTTGTTGTTTTGTTTTTGTTGTTGTTGCTGTTGTTGTTTTTGTTGTTGTTGCTGTTGTTGTTGCTGTTGTTGATTTTGTGTTGTTTTTGTTGTTGTTGCTGTTGTTGCTGTTGTTGCTTTTGTGTTGTTTTTGCTGTTGTTGTTGTTGTCCACATCCCTTGCCCTGCGACGTCAATGTCCTTCATGTTGTTGTTGCTTTGTTGTTGTTGCTGTTGTAGTTGTTGTTTTGTTGTTGTTGCTTTGTTGTTGTTGCTGTTGTTGTTGTTGTAGTTGTTGTTTTGTTGTTGTTTTTGTTGTTGTTTTGTCTTTGTTGTTTTGTTGCTGTTGCTGTTGTTGTTTTTGTCGTTGTTGCTGTTGTTGTTTTTGTTGTTGCTGTTGTTGTTAAACCCGGGAGAAGCCGGGCACTTGCCCCTAGTCTCTATATATATAAGCCGCATTTGTTGTCTGTCTGTCTGTCTGTTCCCTAATAACTCAAGATCCAGACAACCAAATAACGTGAAATTTGGTACACGTACACAAAATTATACCGGAAAGGTTATTAAACAGGTTTCGTTCCATATATGTAAGATACTGGGGCCCGGGGGCCCAAAATGTAGTTTTTCCCTATATGAGCTATATAAAATAAAAATTATTGAAAATTAAGACGTAAAATAATGACGCAAATTAATAAACATTTTGGTGTCGAGATTAACAAGAAGGCGATTATCGCCATAAAATAATTTTTGTTGTTGTTGTTGTTTTGTTGTTGTTGCTTTTGTTGTTGTAGTTGTTGTTTTGTTGTTGCTTTGTTGTTGTTGTTGTTATAGTTGTTGTAGTTGTTGTTTTGTTGTTGTTTTGTTGTTGATGTTTTTGTTGTTGTTTTGTTTTTGTTGTTGTTGCTGTTGTTGTTTTTGTTGTTGTTGCTGTTGTTGTTGCTGTTGTTGCTTTTGTGTTGTTTTTGCTGGTGTTGTTGTTGTCCACATCCCTTGCCCTGCGACGACAATGACCTTCATGTTGTTGTTGCTTTGTTGTTGTTGCTGTTGTTGTTGTAGTTGTTGTTTTGTTGTTGTTGTTGTAGTTGTTGTTTTGTTGTTGTTTTGTTTTTGTTTTGTTGTTGTTTTTGTTGTTGTTTTGTTTTTGTTGTTTTGTTGTTGTTTTTGTTGTTTTTGTTGTTGTTTTATTTTTGTTGTTTTGTTGTTTTTGTTGTTTTTGTTGTTGTTTTGTTTTTGTTGTTTTGTTGTTGTTTTTGTTGTTTTTGTTTTGTTGCTGTTGTTGTTAAACCCGGGCGGGAGCCGGGTACTTGCCCCTAGTATCTCTATATATTGTAGAGAACCGCGTACGGGTGATTGGGACAGGTTACCCAGGGGACAGGTCTACTGCTATCTCACAGGGATTGTATTTCAACTTTGGGGGCAAGACAGTGGAATAACCCAAAGTGTCACTGAGATGTACAGGATGGCGGAAATTCACAAGGGGTGGGGGAGTTGCCCTATGAGTGACCCATGGTCTAAGTCGGGGTAGAAACAATATTGTATTTCAGCGACCTAAATAACTTAGTGGGAAAGTTTGTAGATTAGCATAAACTAAGTAACTTTTAACCAATCAGAAACTCGTTGGAGACGCGTATGGGGCCAGCCAAGAATGTTAGGGTTAAATGCAGGGTAAGCAAGTGGACAATATAAGGGCAGGGAAATGTTAGACCGGGGAGTCGAGATCAGGGAGCCACTAGTACAAAGCCAGGGTGGCGAGATAGGAGGCCAGGGAGCTAGTGTGCCATGTTAGTTGGAGTCGGGGTGCCACGAGGACGCAGTACGGATAGAGAGACTGAGAAATAAGAACGTAGTGACGGCCAGATGAGAAGTGATGTACGCAAATAAAAGAACTGTCTTGGTTAGTGGCGTGTTGGACTTATTGCTTTGAACGAGAGTAGAAGAAGTAGATGAAAGACACTTAAGGCAGATCTTCTACAAATGGTGGCAGCGGTGGGATTATGTTAGCCTTGTAACGCCTCTGAAGAGAAGATAGTAGCCTTAGTTACAACGTCTCGAGGATAATTGAAGGATTATAATTGTTCACGTTCCGGATAGAAGACATTTTTTTGTGGTAAACGATTCGGCATATAAGAACAATGATGGCGCTGCTAGAAGATGTTTTTGACAACCTTATCGCATATGATGGATCATCTCCGTGGCAAATGTATATTTTTGAGTTCGAATCGGTGGCCAAAGAGTTGCAGTGGAGTGAAGAAGACAAACTTGATTACCTAATAATTGCATTAGAGGATGAGGCAGCAGAGTATGCCTGTTGTTGCTTAAATAAAAAGGCAAGAGAAAAATACGAGACACTACAAGCTGCCATGGCGTCGAGGTTTAATGACCCTAACTTTCCGGCCAACATGGCAAGAGAAGAGAACAAGCCAGCGCCTCCGAGAGTTGAAGAATTGAGCCGGGAGGAGATAGCAGAAGAGAGCCGGGAGAAGATAGAAGAACTGCCTACGATAGTTGAAGAATTGAGCCGGGATGAGATAGCAGAAGAGAGCCGGGAGGAGATATCAGAAGAGCCTCTGAGAGTTAAAGAATCGAGACGAGAGGATGAGATTCCAATAACCACAACCAGTGTCCAGTTACCAACTACAACAATGGTAACTCAACGGGCCGTAACACCACTTGACATTTCGTCTGATATGTCAACTCCATGTCCCACTGGCTTCGCTAAAAGCCCTGTGGAGACGACTGGGGTAACAAGGGAAGCCATACAAGTGCCGGGTCATGATCAAACGTCTTGCTTGAATGATCAGACGATTGAGAAAAGAAGGTGTTTCCATTGTGACGGAATTGGGCACCTTGCTCGTAACTGTTTTGTTGGAGAATTGGGAAGAAAATCACCCAGACAGCTACAGCTAAACAGCGGAGTTCATTCAAATTCAGTGGATTTATTAGTCAGTGTGTGTAAAGGTGCAGAAGTGACGGTGAATTCTGAGGACAAGATCGGTGAAATGTCACCACAGCGGCCACAAATTCAGCAGCGGTCGACTGAGAATCAACAGACCCAATTCGGACCAACTCCTCAAAAGATGGGGGTGAGTAATGTTAAGTTAGAAACTGCTAATAATAAAAGGAACAAAGGTTACTACCTAATGTTTCCCCACGTGGTAGAAAATTCAGTGACAGGGAACGACCGACAAGGCCCCAATAACAGCCAGGTGACACGGGTCACTGCAGAGAACAATAGCCCAGTACGCTGTCTGTCACCGCAGACAAAGATAAGAAAAATGGACAATCCGTCGGGCAACTCGCCTGGGCCGCCGTATCGTCCGGCTGTCAAATACACCACAACAAAAGGAGGACTGCGAGAGACTGGGATTGTATTTCGACTACCTGAATGGTTTTGGGGGAAAGAAGTCACTAAGATACCAGGTGGATGTTTACACTCTGCTGATGAAGTACGGGTGTACTAATAGAAACATTTTTTTTTGGGGGGGGGGTTCATTTCTTGTGTGTGAATTGTTACTGTGTTATGAGCAGGTTATGCAGCTTGTAACATGCTTACAATCAGAATTTAGGGTGCTTATAATTGATGTAATTGTGTTTTGGTAGCATTGCTCTGGGAGACTATTATATGAATAATGGTTGTTGATGATGTAGGAATTCCTTTATTAGAAAAATGACTATGATTTGCTACCATTTTTTCATTGTCTAATGTTTTTTTTTCTTCTTTGTTTACTTTATTTCTGTTTCCTTGTTGTTTCCCTTTTACATTGACCATACACTTTTGAGTTCTCATTTCATAAGTCTATGCTTTTCTAGGGGTTAATGTAACAATGGCTTATATGCTTTAGGCGAACTAAGGCTATTATCGGATTTATGAGATTGATAAGATAACTATTTTGGTAGTGTGTAATGCTGTTACTGCCCGTTACTGAAATTTTTGAGACTGATGAATTGATTGAATATGTTTTGCCGTCTTATGCTATTATTTGATGATGATGAATTGACTAATTGTGTTTTGTTTGTGTAATGCTAGTACATGAACAATGATGATGACAAAATGACTAATTGTGCTTGATGTGTCTTATGATTTTAACCCATATATGAAATGACTATTTGCTTGTTTGTCTAAAGTTGTTTCTTGATGATTATGATGAAATGACTTATGAATGAATGACTATGTTTGTATTGTTTGTCAGATGCTATTATCTGACTTTTCCAATGTGGGTTTAATTTCATCATGAATTGATGGTTTTTGGAAAATGATGATTTTGAATTTGTTGGAGACGCTTATGTAATTTTGTCAATTATTTGTTCATGCATTATTTGTAAAATGTGGATGTATTTTTGAAAAGTGAAGGTACTTTATATCAATTTTGTGCTCTTGTGCCTACTGCTATTACATGATTTATGACTATGCATTGAGATTATTATTGTTGATTTATGTATTTCACTTTCATTGAACCTTCTGGTCGTACATATATTTTGCACTATTGATGACTACTTCCGTCACCTGAATGTGGTGATGTTAATTTTTGTTGGATGTTGTCAAATTATGGTTGTATCTTGATTCTCATCTGGCAGACTGACTACTGACTACTGATTGACACGAACGTTGACATTTTAGGCTTTGTATGTTACGCTGAGGTTCGGGAAGGGAGACGAGCATAATTTCAAGTAATCAACGTACAATAAGGAGATAGCTATACTGAAGGCAACATCACGTACATAAGTATCAGCTGTCGTTAATGAATGCTAATAGTCAATGTCACTAGAAGCCATGTACGAATCAGAATTGAACTTAGTGTATGGTGGTAAGTAATGTCAGGAGACATTAAATTTTTTGTTGCAGGAGATAGTGTAGAGAACCGCGTACGGGTGATTGGGACAGGTTACCCATGGGGACGCGGTGGTCGAGTGGCAGCGCACTGGACTGTCGTACCGATGGTCACGGGTTCGAATCCGTGTGAAGGCAAGGGTTTGTTCCCGGGGCCTAGGGCGTCCCTGAGTCACCCCGCTCCGAATGGGTACCTAACTACATGTTAGTTAGGCGGCTGGGTAATGCGTGGAACCCACAAAGCCGTGGCCTGTGAATGCTGCATCACTTGCCAACAGATCATCTGTCATGGTCTGTGGACGCAACTATCTTCTGCATAGAAGGAGCGTCTGTATAGATAAGATAAGATAGAGGTCTACTGCTATCTCACAGGGATTGTATTTCAACTTTGGGGGCAAGACAGTGGAATAACCCAAAGTGTCACTGAGATGTACAGGATGGCGGAAATTCACAAGGGGTGGGGGAGTTGCCCTATGAGTGACCCATGGTCTAAGTCGGGGTAGAAACAATATTGTATTTCAGCGACCTAAATAAATTAGTGGGAAAGTTTGTAGATTAGCATAAACTAAGTAACTTTTAACCAATCAGAAACTCGTTGGAGACGCGTATGGGGCCAGCCAAGAATGTTAGGGTTAAATGCAGGGTAAGCAAGGGGACAATATAAGGGCAGGGAAATGTTAGACCGGGGAGTCGAGATCAGGGAGCCACTAGTACGAAGCCAGGGTGGCGAGATAGGAGGCCAGGGAGCTAGTGTGCCGTGTTAGTTGCAGTCGGGGTGCCACGAGGACGCAGTACGGATAGAGAGACTGAGAAATAAGAACGTAGTGACGGCCAGATGAGAAGTGATGTACGCAAATAAAAGAACTGTCTTGGTTAGTGGCGTGTTGGACTTATTGCTTTGAACGAGAGTAGAAGAAGTAGATGAAAGACACTTAAGGCAGATCTTCTACAATAAATAAGCCGCATTTGTTGTCTGTCTGTCTGTTCCCTAATAACTCAAGATCCAGACAACCAAATAACGTGAAATTTGGTACACGTACACAAAATTATACCGGAAAGGTTATTAAACAGGTTTCGTTCCTTATATATAAGATACTGGGGCCCGGAGGGCCCAAAATGTAGTTTTTCCCTATATGAGCTATATAAAATAAAAATTATTGAAAATTAAGACGTAAAATAATGACGCAAATTAATAAACATTTTGGTGTCGAGATTAACAAGAAGGCGATTATCGCCATAAAATATTTTTGTTGTTGTTGTTGCTTTTGTTGCTTTTGTTGTTGTTTTGTTGTTGTTGCTTTGTTGTTGTTGTTGTTGTAGTTGTTGTTTTGTTGTTGTTTTGTTGTTGCTTTGTTATTGTTTTGTTGTTGATGTTTTTGTTGTTGTTTTGTTTTTGTTGTTGTTGCTGTTGTTGTTTTTGTTGTTGTTGCTGTTGTTGTTGCTGTTGTTGTTGCTGTTGTTGATTTTGTGTTGTTTTTGTTGTTGTTGCTGTTGTTGCTGTTGTTGCTTTTGTGTTGTTTTTGCTGTTGTTGTTGTTGTCCACATCCCTTGCCCTGCGACGTCAATGTCCTTCATGTTGTTGTTGCTTTGTTGTTGTTGCTGTTGTAGTTGTTGTTTTATTGTTGTTGCTTTGTTGTTGTTGCTGTTGTTGTTGTAGTTGTTGTTTTGTTGTTGTTTTTTGTTGTTGTTTTGTTTTTGTTGTTTTGTTGCTGTTTCTGTTCTTGTTTTTGTCGTTGTTGCTGTTGTTGTTTTTGTTGTTGCTGTTGTTGTTAAACCCGGGAGAAGCCAGGGTACTTGCCCCTAGTCTCTATATATATAAGACGCATTTGTTGTCTGTCTGTCTGTCTGTTCCCTAATAACTCAAGATCCAGACAACCAAATAACGTGAAATTTGGTACACGTACACAAAATTATACCGGAAAGGTTATTAAACAGGTTTCGTTCCATATATATAAGATACTGGGGGCCGGGGGCCCAAAATGTAGTTTTTCCCTATATGAGCTATATAAAATAAAAATTATTGAAAATTAAGACGTAAAATAATGACGCAAATTAATAAACATTTTGGTGTCGAGATTAACAAGAAGGCGATTATCGCCATAAAATAATTTTTTTGTGTTGTTGTTGCTTTGTTGTTGTTGCTTTTGTTGTTGTAGTTGTTGTTTTGTTGTTGTTGCTTTGTTGTTGTTGCTGTTGTTGTTGTAGTTGTTGTTTTGTTGTTGTTTTGTTGTTGATGTTTTGTTGATGTTTTGTTGTTGTTTTGTTTTTGTTGTTGTTGCTGTTGTTGTTTTTGTTGTTGTTGCTGTTGCTGTTGCTGTTGTTGCTGTTGTTGTTGCTGTTGTTGCTTTTGTGTTGTTTTTGCTGTTGTTGTTGTTGTCCACATCCCTTGCCCTGCGACGACAATGTCCTTCATGTTGTTATTGCTTTGTTGTTGTTGCTGTTGTAGTTGTTGTTTTGTTGTTGTTGCTTTGTTGTTGCTGCTGTTGTTGTTGTAGTTGTTTTGTTGTTGATTTTGTTGTTGATTTTGTTGTTTTTGTTGTTGTTTTGTTTTTGTTGTTTTGTTGATGTTGCTGTTTCTGTTGTTGGTTTTGTCGTTGTTGCTGTTGTTGTTGCTGTTGCTGTTGTTGTTGCTGTTGTTGTTTTGTAGTTGTTGTTTTGTTGTTGTTGCTTTGTTGTTGTTGTAGTTGTTGTTGTTTTGTTTTTGTTGTTTGTTTTTGTTGTTTTGTTGCTGTTGTTGTTTTTGTTGTTGTTGCTGTTGTTGTTAAACCTGGGAGAAGCCGGGTACTTGCCCCTAGTATATATATATTCGCCAATCAAATGGTTTACGTCTAAACTGGAATTTTGTTTGGAATGTTGAATGATGTTGTGTTCGTTTAACTGGATATTTCACTGTATTAATTCGACGCCTTAATGCGAGAAGGGACTATATTAGGGCTGCGGAAATTAACGATTAATTGTTAAAATTTTTAACGATAACTTTTTTTAACGATAAATCGACCCACCACCTTTAAATGTACTGGAAGTCAAAAAGAAAAATATTTTGGACGATAAATATAAACATATTTCCGGACGATTACACGAAAATTTTGGTTTTAAGCTAATGACTGACGTGAATGTTCAAAATGTTGATAAAGGTTATTGTGTACATTGAGAGAAATCGTTTGCCTACCATGCAATGTTCCCTCTAAGTCTAAGCTTCGTTGGTCCGTGTGCAAAGTTTAAAAAAAAACTCGTGTGCAAAGTTGCACAACGTCCATTTTTTGCAATATTTTACAAAATTTGATGCGCGGTTATTCTAAACTCCTGCATGGCGTCGGTCAAATATCTGCTCAGCAACGCTGCTTAAAGGGAACATTGCTACCATGGTTCTAACACTTCACTTACATATAACCTGCTAACCAAACATCCACTACAGTATCAGAAACTTCAGGCTAGACAATTTAAAGCTATGTGAACTATTGTTCAGCTCGGCTGGTTATATTGTCAATAAGACCCACTTATCACTTGAACCAAATAATGCCAATACACTTGTCTGTTTGAGTTGTTGGTTAAAAGATGTCATATAAAGAAGACATTACAGTGTTGTTTCGATTTCGAAAAGTACTTTAATAAATGTTACTTATGGCACCATACATTTCAATTTTTGGCTTTAATAAAAATTAAGATTAATTAATCGTTAATTTTTCAAAAGTTAACGATTAAATTTAAATTAATCGTTAAGAGCCCTATAATATATATATATATATATATATATATAATATAAAAAATACACAAACAAATTGTGCAATGAAAACAACAAATTTGAGCTTTACTTTTAAACTAACACGACAGTAGACGTTTCGGCTAATGCCTTCATCAGTACAAAAACATAAAATACGTACCTACATAAGTAATATTTAAATTCTTAAAACATATTATATTATAAAATATTTATGTAAAATAAAAAGAAAGAAAAAACAAAAACAAACATGGACACGGGATATAAGAAAAATGAGGAAAAATGGTGAGGGCACGGCATTGGGATATAATGGTGTCCCGTATTCAAAATATATAAATGAGCAGAGATTCTGGCGGGAAAAAATGGAAGAAGTGCAAATAAAATGGCGGAAAGAAGGTGAAGAAATACAGAGACAAAACGAAGAGAGACAGAGACAACGACAGTAGTTAGTAATGTCAAAAACGATTATTATTTGTGTGGCGCGCCACCGTGACGCCACCACAGCTGTTGCCTTTACCGGCGGCGGCGCGCGGTAATTAATTAGATGTCAGGTTGTTATACAACATGTTAATTATCTTAGACAACTTAATTAGACTATCATAAGTGTCATGTTGTTACACAACATGTTCATTTGAAGTGTCATGAGTGTCATGTTGTTATACAACATTGTTGTTAATTAATTATGCTAATTAGGACGTGTGCTCTTGTGGTATATTATATTTATGGTTAAAGGGGGGTAATCGTATTTAATGGTTACTTCCCCTTTTTTAAATTTTTTCAATGTATTCAATTATTTAATTTTTAACTTTTTAATATTCATTTAATTATTGATCGGTTCTCAAAATTATTTTTATATATTTAAAATGACGACACCAAGACCACTAAGACAGGACAAGGTAAAACATAAACAAGTATCGTACAATTTTACTGTTTATTTTTCATATAAAACGCGTTTTCCCGCTTAAGGGACCAGGGCCTTTTCGCCGTATCAACAACCACTTCTTTTGTTGTAGATTGCTCAGTGGATTTTTCTTTATTGCCCTGTGGTTCAGGGGTCCTCGTTGTTTGCTGTCGGAGGGTTCTCCGCACCGCTTGTTTGGTTTTTCGTTTGTGATACCGGAGAACCCTCCGGTGAATTTTGGGATAAACAAGTTTAATAAGCTCGTCCTTGCTAAGGACCCCGTCTATCGCCATATATAATTGGGCATCTAATTGTTCTTCGAAACTTTCTGTTGTTAGACAGGAATGACCGAGCTGGTTGGCCTGCTCGGTCTCACATCCCCAACAAAACCTTTCTTTATTTTGCAATGCTGTATATATCTCTTTGGTGTATTGTTTTGGCATTCTAGGTAAAAAGAAAAGAAAGAAAAAAGATGACATGATAACATATAAAAATGAAACAAAACAACGATTATATAATTTTTATCGTTTATTTTTTTAGGTTGTAGAGTCCGGCCCCTCTGGTGTCACCGGGTTCTCAGGTACGCCAACCCTTCGACTCACTAGTCTTTGCTTAGCTCTATGATAATTTATCATTGTCCTTTTAAATTGTGGTAATGTAAAATATATTCTATTGTCTCTTTTTAGTTTATATATTATCTCTTCAAGGTTTTCGTCCAATATTTGTTCAAAGCTAGGACTTGTTTCTGTTGTGCTGGTCCCCCAGCAATTTAATAAAGCCTCATATATTTTAGCGAAGATTGTTCGACTCATCCTAGGTAGAAAAAATATATATATATATTATTACAAAAAGCTGTATAAAATAGAAGTAAACACATAAAACAACAACACATTTAATAATGGATCCTAGGTGGAAACATCCCTTTACGGCACTTATAGCAGGTCCAACCGGGAGCGGAAAAACCGTGTTTGTAACAAAGATGCTGACACATATAACAGCTATGGTCGAACCCACGCCAGAGGAAATTATATGGTGTTACGGTGAATGGCAACCGATATATGAGACTATGAAAGGTGTTCGCTTTATGGAAGGACTGCCTGACATTGATCACTTGTCAGAGGGTGATAAACGTCGTCGGTTGGTGGTAATCGATGATTTAATGTCTGAAACAGATGACTGGATTACAAAATTGTTTACTAAAGGTAGTCACCACCAAGACATCAGTGTTATGTATATTGTTCAAAACTTATTCGGAAAAAATAAAGAACAAAGAACCACAAGTCTCAATTCCCATTATATCGTACTATTTAAAAATCCTCGAGACGGATCGCAGATTACTCATCTGGCAAAACAAATGTATCCTGGTCGCGTTTCCTATGTTCAAGAAAGTTTTAAAGATGCGACAACCGTTCCACACGGTTATTTGTTACTCGACCTTCGACAGGAGACTCCGGATCAGCTGAGATTACGTACTTCTATATTTCCCCACGAAAGACAAGTTGTGTACGTACCTAAATAAAATGTCGGAAACATTGAAAAGACACGGAGAAATGTTACGTTTCTTGTGTCGGGCTAAATCACCCGGGGTAAAAGCTGTTGTTAAAAATGCCTCCCCTCAACTCGTTGAAACTCTATGCGAATGCTGTCACAATGTTTTAAAAGGAAACGTCCCACTCACAACTGTTCAGAAGCGGCGTTTGCAGCACCACAAAACAAACCTGAGAGAACTCACCAAAAAGAGACTCTCAGTCAAAAGACGGAAACAACTCTTACAGAAAGGGGGATTCATAGGTGCCTTATTGGGTCCTGTTTTAAACGTGCTTAGAGGAATATTGAGCTTTTAACTATGGCCAAGAAAATGATTTTGATCGATCCTCGTATTCTAGATTCTATCACTCAAAAACCCTATGTACCACCCGACACATTAAACGATAGTCTCCGAGAATTGGATGCACAAATGCAAGAAATTCTAACCAGAGAAGACTTGTCACCTCGTGACAAAATACGGCAATATCAACAAACTTTACAACGTTATACGAACAGGCTCACCGAATACAGACACAAACCCCTAGGATTAGTGGACACAATTACCCCACCACCGCAAATACAACGAACCGACCAACAACAGGAACATTTATCGACCGCTCCACAGGACCTTAAAACCGAAGACATCGGTGAAATTCCTAATTCGGCCAACACCAGTAGTAAAGATAGTACTAAAGAAATTGATTTATCACCCCCGGCTAAACGTACTAGAGGTAAAAAGAGTAAAATTCCAACACCAGTGAAACGGGACGTTGATAACGAGCCCAAAACCCAGTCAGATGCATCACCTCTGACTAAAAGTATCAGTGGTAGTAGTAGTAAGAAGTCTAAAATAACTACAACTGTAAGGTGGGACGAATGGAAACAACTAAAAAATTAAGAAAAAATTACTATGATCCGAGTAGACCTGGCGCTTATGGAGGAGCTGTGGCCTTACAACACAGTCTTCCTAATATTGGTAACAAGGTGATCAAAGAATGGTTAAGTCACCAAGATACATACACTTTACATAAACCAATTCGACGAAGGTTTAATAGACGACGCATCATAACAGGTGGAATAAATCAACAGTTTCAAGCTGACCTAATAGATATGAGGGCCTTACGGAAATACAACGATGATTTCGCCTACTTAGTGACTTGTATCGATGTGTTTAGTAAAGTTGCTTGGGCCATTCCAATAAAGAAAAAAACTGGTAAAGCACTAGTGGGGGTCATGCGACAAATATTCGCCACGCACAAACCGATCAATTTTCAAACAGACAAAGGGTCCGAGTTCGTCAACAAAACATTTTTAAAATATCTTAAAGACGAGGGAGTGCATTTCTTTACTACGGAGAATGAAGATATCAAAGCATCCATCGTAGAGCGATTCAATCGTACCTTAAAAGAAAAAATGTGGCGATACTTTACAAAAACAAACAAACTTAGGTACGTGGATGTAATAAAACATTTAATTGAAAACTACAATCGATCTTATCACAGGAGTATATGAATGTCCCCGTTGGCTGTTAATTTAGGTAACCAAGAAGTTGTGTGGAATAACTTATATTCAACCATTGATGCTCCGTGTAGAAAAGTCTTTACAGAAGGGGATAGAGTCAGAATCACTCAAACGAGACAAAATTTCAAAAAGGGTTATACTCCTTCGTGGACAGAGGAACTTTTTACGATCAGTCATATCAACACGAGAGCAAAACCTACTACCTATATTTTGAAAGATGATTCGGGTGAGGAACTTAAAGGCCATTTTTACAAAGAGGAACTACAGAAAGTGGGGGAGAAGAATGTTTATCGAATGGAAAATATTTTGCAAACACGACAACGCAAAGGGTCCACGGGCAAAGAATATTTAGTCAAATGGTTCGGTTACAATCCATCATTCAATAGTTGGATTTCAGACGAACACCTTTCGAGATATAAAGATTAGTGATATGGAAAGTTCAGATACAGAAATGACCTCTACACAAATTGAGGAAGGGGGCGCTGAACTAGAGAGTTTGAGCGCGACAGATGGGGGTGGTATTGATTTAAGACCAACATCGACTATATCCATCACATCAGTCGGTTCTACCATCTCGGTATGGCTCGATAAACTACGCGCACGACCAGAAGTTGTTTTTCTTTCCCAAATGTTGGTTATATCCATCGTCATCATCGTCTCGCTATTTAATCTGACTAGGGGAACCGAGGACACACAGGAAGGAAAGTTGTGGGTCGTTTTGTTATCAAGTTGTCTAGGTTACATATTACCTAACCCAAAACTTACTTCACGAGATACAGTACCAAATCAACAATGAGTTTTTATGTGACACTACCAAGCAATTCTTCACCCAATTTATTTCCAAACAACCAGGCCGGTCACTTTTTTCGTTAAACTACCGCAGACGATCGATGTGAGTTCGCATTACGAGGTTGGGTTGGTTGAAATTCAGTTTCCAAACAGTTTTTGTAATGTGGAAGAAGATGATATGTGGATTCAATACTATCCACCTGTTGAAGAAGGTGTAGAGCCGAAAGGACCATTACATTTAGTCGTCCCCCCTGGTATGTACAGATCACTGGATGCGATTATTATTGCATTGAAAGAGACAAATTTTATACATTGAAACCATAGAGGGCAAAAGGGGAATCATTACTCTTAACTACAACAAAACAACCAAAAAGACCTCGATAAAACTAAACGAACAAGGCGCCGAAATGAGAATGAGTGAAAAACTGAAAAAACTTTTGGGGTTTCCGTACAGTGATTTGACTTACAACAGACCACAACTAAATGGTGAATCTGGAGAAACAGATATGGAAGATGAATTAACTAGTGTTTTTGTATATTGTAACCTGGTTGCCCCTAGACCCGTGGGTGACGTCATGGTTCCGTTGTTACGAACCGTACCAATTACTGAGAAGACTTCCCTTTCCATCCTTCGGATTTACGACAAACCCCATTATATGCCACTGAGTAGGTTTTCCTTCGACACTGTGGAGATACTTTTAACCGATGATCTAGGACAAGTAATCCCATTCATGACGGGAACATCGGTGGTGACGCTACATTTCAAAATTCGAAAACATTTTGATCTGGAATAAAACAACAGAAAATGGTGAGACATAGCCCATTACACAGAAATCCAAAAGTGTACGAAGATTTTTATTGTAGTCAAGGAGGTAATGGTTTACCCGTATTTATTGGGGGAAGAAATCAACGTGGACACGGTATAGGAAGTTTCTTCAGTGGATTGGGTCGAATGGTTCTCCCTTGGTTAAAGACAGGTGGCAAGGCGTTACTACGAGAAGGTGTCAACACAGGTTTGCAAGTGGCTAACGATGCATTATCTGGGAGAAATTTAGGTGAATCGATAAGAGAGCACGGTCGGTCAGCTGCTAAACACTTGCTCCATCAAGCTACAGACCATATCAGGGGCAGTAGTCAATCTGGTGGTGGTAGAAAGAAGCGGTGAGAGGTGCACCGCCAGGGGAGCCTTTGAGCAAAAGGATAAAAACATTACAACGTCAACACATCGCTCATAAGAACCAACACAACAAGAAGAAGAAACATCAGTCGTATTCCGATATATTTGCTTGATCATGGCCCTTATTCACCCCAACTCATGCGAGTGTCTACATTCTGGTTTGGACTTATTTAGTATACCACCCACACAAACAGCTGTGGAAGAGGGACAATTTATAGAGATACACCCGTTAGCTTCTCTAGCCCCTGGGGCGCCCATATAATTTGCTTTATCTGGAAGTGGTGAGGATTATTTGGATTTGTTTAATACATTTCTACACGTGCGTGCCAAAGTAACTTTACCCAATGGTGACAGTTTAAAACCAGATACCGAGGTAGCGCCCATCAATTATTATTTACACAGTTTATTCTCTCAAGTGGATGTTTCTCTAAACGATACATTGATTACACCTAGTGAAAACACGTATCCGTATCGAGCGTACATAGAAGCCACCTTAAACTATGGGGAAGATGCCAAAAATGGTTCACTATCAGCTGCCCTTTTTCACAAGGACACCCCAGTACTATTTGACGACGTAAAAGGCGACGATAACATTGGATTAAAACAAAGAAGAATGGCCGCGAGCAAAAGCCATGAAATTGATATGATGGGGAGATTACACTCAGACATTTTCGTTCAAGACCGGTACATGTTAAATGGTGTAGATGTGAAAATTAAGTTGACACCCTCTAAATATAATTTCAACCTTATGGCGGAAGACCACACAGTTGGTTACAAATCTGTTATAACATATGCTACCTTGGTCGTTCGAAAAGCTAAAATTAACCCAGCCATCTCTTTAGCTCACGAGAAGGCCTTATTAAAAACAAACGCTAAATTTCCCGATAAAGCGAGTGGTATTAAAGACGTTATCGATTCCCAGTGGCATGCTCTCATTTATTCAAGATAATTTATTTCTCAACCAAACACCCAGCCGACTGGTAATAGGTTTAGTCACCTCAAAGGCCTTTAACGGGTCATACACGGCTAACCCCTTCAATTTCTTTCATTTCAATCTGACTTATTTAAATGTGAGTGTCGACGGTCGCACTGTGTCCTGTAAACCCTTAACAATGGATTATGATAATAATCAATACGCTCGAGTCTTTTTTGAAACTAAATTGGCGCTTGGACTTGTCTGCAGAGACGCGGGGAATGAAATCAGCTACAGACATTTTAAAAATGGCTACTCCCTTTATGGCTTTGATATAAGCCCAAGTTTACTCGATGGTGATCAATTTGAGATGGCGAAATCAGGACCAGTGTCTATTGAATTTAAATTTTCAAAAGCCACGACTGAACCTTTACAAGTTATAATTTACGCCGAGCAGGACTCGATCCTCGAGATTTCCAAAACACGTCAAGTTTTAACTGATTACACAGCTTAAGAGATGAATACTCAACAGATACTGGACATGTTAGAGACTGATGTTTTTGTTCGACGAATTCCTATTGTAAAAGTTTTAGCCTGCGACCAACTACCTACACAACTGATACACAACAAACCAGCGGCCTTTATCATAAACACTGATCCAATATCATTACCTGGTCAACATTGGGTTAGTCTTTTTCGCAACAGTATAGGGGAGTTTACGTATTTTGACAGCTTTGGGATAAGACCCTTGAACTCCGAAATTTTACGTTTCATTGAAAATAACTCAAACAGACCCTTTCTTTACAATTCTCGTGTTTTACAAGATATACGTAGTGACACTTGTGGACTTTACGCGATATATTTCATTATGATCAAAGCACGTGGTGGTAGTTTGCAACGCGTTCTACTACCTTTTCAATATCAATATTATGTATTACCATCATCAAGCTGTATCAATATCATGTATTACCATCATCAAACTGTATCAATATCATGTATTACCATCATCAAACTGTATCAATATCATGTATTACCATCATCAAACTGTATCAATATCATGTATTACCATCATCAAACTGTATCAATATCATGTATTACCATCATCAAGCTGTATCAATATCATGTATTACCATCATCAAGCTGTATCAATATCATTTATTACCATCATCAAACTGTATCAATATCAGGTATTACCATCATCAAACTTATCAATATCATGTATTACCATCATCAAGCTGTATCAATATCATGTATTACCATCATCAAACTGTATCAAAATCATGTATTACCATCACCAAACTGTATCAATATCATGTATTACCATCATCAAGCTGTATCAATATCATGTATTACCATCATCAAGCTGTATCAATATCATGTATTAACATCATCAAACTGTATCAATATCATGTTTTACCATCATCAAACGGTATCAATATCATGTATTACCATCATCAAGCTGTATCAATATCATGTATTACCAGCATCAAGCTGTATCAATATCATGTATTACCATCATCAAGCTGTATCAATATCATGTATTACCATCATCAAACTGTATCATTTTCATGTATTACCATCATCAAACTGTATCAATATTATGTATTACCATCATCAAGCTGTATCAATATCATATATTACCATCATCAAGCTGTATCAATATCATGTATTACCATCACCAAACTGTATCAATATCATGTATTACCATCATCAAGCTGTATCAATATCATGTATTACCATCACCAAACTGTATCAATATCATGTATTACCATCATCAAAGCTGTATCAATATCATGTATTACCATCATCAAGCTGTATCAATATCATGTATTACCATCATCAAACTGTATCAATATCATGTATTACCATCATCAAGCTGTATCAATATCATGTATTACCATACATTTAAACAAAATTATGTTTTTAATGTAACATTTTTATTGTTAATAATTAGAAAAATTATGTTATATTATTTCAATGTGCATATAATTGTGTTTGGGACTAAATCTCCCTCTTTCTCTGCTTATATATATATATATATATATATATATATATATATATATATATATATATATATATATATATATATATATATATAGACAGTGATACCATCGAGATACGAGTTTAATTCGTTCCGTAATCTTGCTCGTATCTCAATTTGCTCGTATCTCAAAGCCATTTTCCCCATTGAAATTAGTTGAAATGCCATTAATCCGTTCCAGCCTAAATATTTGCTACCCCTTATTGTTTTTGCTACGTGTTTTTGAATTTAAAAAATGTATTTATTAATGACAATTATGGTATAAAAACATAATAAAAGAGAATGTAAAGAAAAAAAAATCTGGTTTTATAAAGTGTACATACATATTTGTATTTTGGTCACTTAAATATAACTTACACACAACTTAAATGCTACTATATGCTTAATTTTAGTCACTTCTTTTCTCTTCACTGGTTTTTTCCTAACTCATTTCCGCGCTCTCTGTAGGTGGCGCTGTTACAGAGAGCTCTGTAGGTGGCGCTGTTACAGAGAGCTCTGTAGGTGGCGCTGTTACAGAGAGCTCTGTAGGTAATTGTGTCCACTAATCCTAGGGGTTTGTGTCTGTATTCGGTGAGCCTGTTCGTATAACGTTGTAAAGTTTGTTGATATTGCCGTATTTTGTCACGAGGTGACAAGTCTTCTCTGGTTAGAATTTCTTGCATTTGTGCATCCAATTCTCGGAGACTATTGTTTAATGTGTCGGGTGGTACATAGGGTTTTTGAGTGATAGAATCTAGAACAGCGGTTTTCAAACTTTATTTTTATTGTACCACTTGGTAAAAAAATCAAATGTTGGAGTACCACATGCAGCTAAAGTCCGATTAAAAAAAGCAGCAGGTGGGCACGAAGTCCCCTTGCAATTAAAGAAAACAACATACAGACATACAGTACGTTATAGGTATGGGTACTAACTAGGCCTATAAAGGTAAACTTAGACATAGAAAAGTTAATATTTTATTTTATGAGCTCATTCTGAGTATCAATAAAAAATGAAAATAGAAATGTTAATGTGAGCTGTGAGCTTGTTTAGACGCACACAGATTTACAATGTCAGGTTTTATGTTTGTTAATTTTAATCGCAAATCTGGTTCAAGTTTTGTTCTGCATTTATTTTTTATTGCAAGCATAGCTGAAAACCCAGTTTCACACAAATATGACGTGTTGAAAGGAATCAGAAACTTTAAAGCTCGATCAGAAAATAATTAATCCATATTCATTCCTTCGCTTCAACCAGAAATCGCACAGCATGTCTTTTTTAAATTCGTTCTTCAATTCACGATCACATGAAATCTCAACAAACTGGTCTCTTTCAAAAACTGAATAATCAGCCGGCAACACCACATCCGAAAATGGATTTCGAATCCATTCCTTATTATCCAACTGTTCAGGAAAATATGATTGAAAATTCAGTATCAGTTGAGAGCAATGCTTCTAATGTCTTCAATCAAATTAGCATGAAGTTGCAGCTTATTCTCCATCACAAAAGACTCAAGAGAAGAAAATGAAGCTACACAAGATTTCTCAAGATCTGACAAAATGAACTGAAGCTTTTTTACTATTGCATTTATCTTATCCACAACAGTAAATGGAGTGATATTTCTTCCTTGCAAACTCGTATTCAGTTCGTTTAGTTTCCCAAAAATATCCGCCAAATATGCCAAACGCATTAACCACAATTCGTCCAAAAGTAAATGCGATGTTTCAAATTTGCTGTTCAACAGAAACATTTGTACTTCTGAGCGTAGTTCAAAAAGCCGAGTTAAAACTTTCCCTCGAGATAGCCAGCGTACTTCCGTGTGCAAAAGAAGGTTATTGTGTTCACCTTCCATTTCATTGCAAATTATTGTAAACATGTATTATTATGCGTGAGTTTAGAGCTCGAGCTTTTATGAAGTTAACTATTTTAACAGCCTGGTCTAAAACTGTTTTTAAAGTGTCGGGCATGGCTTTGGATGCCAATGCTTCACGGTGGATGCTGCAGTGTGTGAAGTTGGCTCTCGGTGCAACTTGCTTAATTTGAGTAACCACTCCACCATGTTTGCCTGTCATCAGAACAAACCCCAACACAGTTTTTCCAATTTATTTCATTGGCAACAACAAAATCATTAATTTGTTTAATATTTCATTAGCAGTTGTCCGCTCAGCTAAAGATTCGCAGAACAAAAATTCTTCCTCAACTGCCTGTTCATGTTCATACCTAACATACGTCATCAATTGAGCAAAGTTTGTAATATCAGTACTCTCATCTAACTGAATTGCAAAGTATCTGCTTTTCTGTATCCTTTGAATGAGGATTTTCTTTACTTCACAAGCTAAATCTTGAATGCGTCTGGAAACAGTGTTATCCGACAAAGGAACATTATCAAGTTTTTTGGCAGCATTCTGTCCTAACAAACAAGTTACAATATCTTTAGCAGCAGGTAATATTAGGCTCTCCCCAATAGTGTGTGGTTTCCCTGTTTGAGCAATTCGCAAACTGACCAAATAAGACGCTTCCAATGCTTGTAAGTTAATATTGGTAAATGACTTTAAACTTGTCTTACTTAGTTGCATTTCAATTTTTTTTCTTTTAAAAAATTCAAGTGGTTTATCTTTATAAAGGATATGTTTTGTATTGAAATGGCGCTGAAGCAGAGAGGGTTTCATTGAATGATTTGAAACGTTTTTCACTGCAAATGACACATTGAGGCTGGGGTTCATTTTTGTCACCACACCAAGTAAATCCAAAGTATAAATAGCTTTCGTCATACCGTCTAATAATCTTTCGCTGCTTACGAGTGCCATCATCTTCATTCTGGTTAAAATTCAAGCTTTGTTCTCGAGTGCTAGCCTTGGTGGATTCATTACTAACCTTAGCATTGGCCGGTTCTAACTTTCTTTTAAGCGGTTGATTTTTTAACCATTTATCCATTGATGGGTTTAAAGATTAAGAATTGGTATTTGGTATTTCAAACATATAGCCAGTGGCTAGGCCAATATTCAAAAATTTTGCCACGGAACCTAGAATGTATATTCACAAACTTATTAATTATACATTTCCACATTAAAATTTAAATAAACTACGAACACCGCATAAAAGTGCCAAATCTAAAGTCAAACTGCCAAGACTACCTCCACAGTCCACAGTATACTATTTACGTCTGTGCTACCTCTACCAGAAAACAGAATTCCTTCGCACAGTTGCCAGTTGGCGCGTTTACAACCATAGATTATTTAATTGTAGAATCAACACTATAATAGGAGATATTCGTATGCAATTGTGTTGGAAGATAGATATTTTTGAGTATAAATAATAAGTATTTATGGAAGAGAATTAAAAGTTTTACAAAAAAGCCAATTAGAATAATAGGTTACGTAGGGTCGTAGGCCTATGAATTGGCCATCGCCGCCAGGTTAATGCACTACTTGGCACATCTGCATTTGATTTTTAGAAATCTGTTGCGTTTGGGAATTATTTTGCTTCAAACTATTGCCTAAATTTGTTCCAATTAAAATATTTTTGTAATTAATACTTACTAGTTAACTAATAAAAAGTTTTAAAAAATAAAATTGTAGCAATAAATACAATCAAAGAAATATGGTCACAATTTAAATTGTTTTCAAAATTTTTCGCGTACCACCTAGAGAGGCCTGGCGTACCACCAGTGGTACGCGTACCACAGTTTGAAAACCGCTGATCTAGAATACGAGTATCGATCAAAATCATTTTCTTGGCCATAGTTAAAAGCTCAATATTCCTCTAAGCACGTTTAAAACAGGACCCAATAAGGCACCTATGAATCCCCCTTTCTGTAAGAGTTGTTTCCGTCTTTTGACTGAGAGTCTCTTTTTGGTGAGTTCTCTCAGGTTTGTTTTGTGGTGCTGCAAACGCCGCTTCTGAACAGTTGTGAGTGGGACGTTTCCTTTTAAAACATTGTGACAGCATTCGCATAGAGTTTCAACGAGTTGAGGGGAGGCATTTTTAACAACAGCTTTTACCCCGGGTGATTTAGCCCGACACAAGAAACGTAACATTTCTCCGTGTCTTTTCAATGTTTCCGACATTTTATTTAGGTACGTACACAACTTGTCTTTCGTGGGGAAATATAGAAGTACGTAATCTCAGCTGATCCGGAGTCTCCTGTCGAAGGTCGAGTAACAAATAACCGTGTGGAACGGTTGTCGCATCTTTAAAACTTTCTTGAACATAGGAAACGCGACCAGGATACATTTGTTTTGCCAGATGAGTAATCTGCGATCCGTCTCGAGGATTTTTAAATAGTACGATATAATGGGAATTGAGACTTGTGGTTCTTTGTTCTTTATTTTTTCCGAATAAGTTTTGAACAATATACATAACACTGATGTCTCGGTGGTGACTACCTTTAGTAAACAATTTTGTAATCCAGTCATCTGTTTCAGACATTAAATCATCGATTACCACCAACCGACGACGTTTATCACCCTCTGACAAGTGATCAATGTCAGGCAGTCCTTCCATAAAGCGAACACCTTTCATAGTCTCATATATCGGTTGCCATTCACCGTAACACCATATAATTTCCTCTGGCGTGGGTTCGACCATAGCTGTTATATGTGTCAGCATCTTTGTTACAAACACGGTTTTTCCGCTCCCGGTTGGACCTGCTATAAGTGCCGTAAAGGGATGTTTCCACCTAGGATCCATTATTAAATGTGTTGTTGTTTTATGTGTTTACTTCTATTTTATACAGCTTTTTGTAATAATATATATATATATTTTTTCTACCTAGGATGAGTCGAACAATCTTCGCTAAAATATATGAGGCTTTATTAAATTGCTGGGGGACCAGCACAACAGAAACAAGTCCTAGCTTTGAACAAATATTGGACGAAAACCTTGAAGAGATAATATATAAACTAAAAAGAGACAATAGAATATCTTATCTTATCTTATCTGTTTACAGACGCTCCTTCTATACAGAAGATTATTGCGTCCTACGCTTATCTATGGTTTGTGTTTAGTCCTGCATTTTTATTAGAGATTTAAATATATTTTACATTACCACAATTTAAAAGGACAATGATAAATTATCATAGAGCTAAGCAAAGACTAGTGAGTCGAAGGGTTGGCGTACCTGAGAACCCGGTGACACCAGAGGGGCCGGACTCTACAACCTAAAAAAATAAACGATAAAAATTATATAATCGTTGTTTTGTTTCATTTTTATATGTTATCATGTCATCTTTTTTCTTTCTTTTCTTTTTACCTAGAATGCCAAAACAATACACCAAAGAGATATATACAGCATTGCAAAATAAAGAAAGGTTTTGTTGGGGATGTGAGACCGAGCAGGCCAACCAGCTCGGTCATTCCTGTCTAACAACAGAAAGTTTCGAAGAACAATTAGATGCCCAATTATATATGGCGATAGACGGGGTCCTTAGCAAGGACGAGCTTATTAAACTTGTTTATCCCAAAATTCACCGGAGAGTTCTCCGGTATCACAAACGAAAAACCAAACAAGCGGTGCGGAGAACCCTCCGACAGCAAACAACGAGGACCCCTGAACCACAGGGCAATAAAGAAAAATCCACTGAGCAATCTACAACAAAAGAAATGGTTGTTGATACGGCGAAAAGGCCCTGGTCCCTTAAGCGGGAAAACGCGTTTTATATGAAAAATAAACAGTAAAATTGTACGATACTTGTTTATGTTTTACCTTGTCCTGTCTTAGTGGTCTTGGTGTCGTCATTTTAAATATATAAAAATAATTTTGAGAACCGATCAATAATTAAATGAATATTAAAAAGTTAAAAATTAAATAATTGAATACATTGAAAAAAATTAAAAAAGGGAAGTAACCATTAAATACGATTATCCCCCTTTAAACATAAATATAATATACCACAAGAGCACACGTCCTAATTAACATAATTAATTAACAACAATGTTGTATAACAACATGACACTCATGACACTTCAAATGAACATGTTGTGTAACAACATGACACTTATGATAGTCTAATTAAGTTGTCTAAGATAATTAACATGTTGTATAACAACTTGACATCTAATTAATTACCGCGCGCCGCTGAAAATGACGACAAGGAAAAACCCGACGATACCATAGGTAAACTCTTGATTAAATTAGAGGGGTATTTAAGTCAGTTAACGGTTATTGGGTTCAATTCAGGGAAATACGACATTAATTTAATCAAACCGTACTTTATAAAATATTTCGTGGGGACAGAAGAAGGGGGAAACAAGAAGCCAACAACTGTTGTTATAGATGCGGATAGGGTATTTGAGGATGAAAAAGAGACAGACAGTGTTTACGATGCCGATGGTCCCTTTAATTTTGTAGTTAAAAGAAATAATAATTTTATGTGTATTTCCACCGAAACTTTAAATTTTTTAGACATTGTCAATTATTTAGCTCCAGGGTTTAGTTATAGCAAGTACCTAGCGGCGTATAAAGTTAAGGAGACCAAGGTTTTTTTGTGTTATGAATACATTAAAAATCTAGATAATTTAAATGAAACTCAGTTACCTCCCCATTCGGCTTTTTTTTACTTCCCTTAAAAACACAAATATTTCAGTGGACGAATACGCGTTATGTCAGAGGGTTTGGGTGGAGGAAGGGATGTCAACTTTAAAAGATTTTTTAGTTTGGTACAACAATAAAGATGTAGTTCCGTTTTTAAAAGCGTTGAAAAGACAGGTTAAATTTTATAAAGAGTTGGGGGTAGACATGTTTAAAGATGCCATTTCCGTTCCCGGGGTAACTTTAAAGTATCTTTTTAAAACACTACCGCCTGGTGTTCATTTTTCCTTATGTTCTAAGAGAGACGAGGCACTACATAAAAGCATTAGGGATAATATAGTGGGTGGTCCGTCCATTATTTTTCATAGGTTTCATGAGAAGGGTCAGACTTTTATTAGGGGAAATAGGGATAAAGTTGTTCAGGGGATTAAAGGGTACGACGCGAACGCGTTATATTTATGGTCCCTGACACAACCGATGCCGACAGACTTTCCAGTTGTTAGAAGTAGTGAGGACGGTTTTAGACCCCGAAAGACAAACTATTACGGACAACAGAGTAGACAGTGGTTAGATTGGGTTTCCCGTAACTTTAAGGATCCATTGCAGACAGAGTTTAATGGGGGGTGAGATGAGTTTAGGTAGTAGACATATTAGGGTGGATGGGTGGGACGCGAGCAAGCGAACCGCCTACCAATTCCACGGTCATCCAGACTGCCCGCTTACCAGGGGAAGGGAAAAAAAACCCGTTAACAACAAACCTCTCACAGAGTTGTTTAAAACGATGACGGACATTACCAAATATTTGACCGAGACTGTTAAAGTTAAAGTTATCGAAATGTGGGAGTGTGAATGGCAGAAACTAAAGAAAGAAAACAAAGAAATTAAAATCTTTTTAAAACGAAAAGACCATTCCACTCCCAAATGACTAAAACCTTCTTATGGTAAAAGATGGCCCCTGACAGAAAAACAGATCCTCGATGCTGTTTTGGACGACACTTGTTTTGGACTGGTTGAATGTGACATTAACGTCCCCGATAATTTAAAAGAACACTTTAGTGAGATGACACCAATTTTTTAAAATGTTAACGTGACACGAGACGACATAGGTCCTTTCATGCGTGAGTACGCATGTAAAAACAATCTATTGACATGCGCCCGGCGCACGTTGATAGGAAGTTATAGTGGGAAAAAAAATTGTTAGCTAC
>CALYLW010000642.1:0-92500 GCA_944989445.1 Ampullaceana balthica | reverse complement strand
ATTCTGTCAGTAAAAGGTTGCCAAATCCATTTTTAACTGATAATCGCTTAATGGATACGAATCCCTTCCGCTGTGCCACGAATTGCAACCCCTTTAAAGAAGTATCGGTGAATTCATTCTCGTCTACAAGAGATGATGGTAATAAAGTGGATTTACCGCGAGTTAACATGGAAATATGCCTGTCTTCAACCAATCCGTTTCAAAATTGTGTTGAAAATGAGTTAAACTTTGAATATCAGAATAATAGTGGTAGTTTACAGATCGAGAGAGACAATGACAAAGCTCATGCAGACGTACAAGATAATAGCTGCATAAACCAAATAAATGAGTTATGTCTTGGCATAGAAACTGATGACACGTGTCTTATCAAGAAAGTAACGGTAAAAACGGCGTCACTCAGAAAATCAGAAATTAGCATTTATGATAATGTAAATGCGCTAATTGGTGGAGCTGAAATTGTCAAGATTGAAAATTGCTACTTGAACCAACTTACGTATACTCAGTGTGAAACTTTGTTGAAAAGGATGACTGGCATAACTGAGATAACGATCAAACGTCACAATTTAACAAGTAATGCAAATGAGCAAGCTGAATTCACAGTGATGGATATCTCCACGTCACCTTTTACGAATTTGATAATAACTAAGGAAAACGAGGATTATAAAACACAGGACAACACGACTTTGGAAAATACTTTTTTATTGGACAGTGCTCTATTATTCCAACGGGTTGATGCTCAAGTGGAACACGTCCCAAAAGGTTTTAAAAAATTAACTGTAGTGATACAGAAGAATGTAGATGAACATCTCGGAGTAAGCATTGTCCCCAGCTATGGCGCCACACGAGAGCTGTATCAGGTAAGAAAATTAATTTAAATAGTTGGCTGGAGAATGCTCAGAGAACATAATTTTTATTAGTAAATATTAAGTTTTGCTCAAAATTTCTGGTTTAAATTTAGTTTAAATTAATAAGATGGAAAAAGTTCTATTTAATAAAAGAGTATGAAGTTTTATAACCCTCATTTAGTTGCCGTGCTTGACAGTTTAGGGTCAAAAATTTGCCGTGATTGCAAAATACAAATATATTGGTGACCGGACATGTAAAAAGAAGACAAATGAACCTACGATAACTGAACATAACACAACCGAACACATGATATGTGAACATATAGGGAAATAAACACATAGACAAATGAACGAAAGGACAAGTGAACACTGAACCTATAGACTAGGAAACTATTGAAAAGTTAACACAAAAATAATATAAATTGAAAAAGAATTTGTAAAATTCAAAACGTTCTAAAAAAATGATCATCCTATGTGTCTTTGTGGATACAGTCCTATGTCAAGTAAAAACATTCAGAACATTAATTGAACCATTAAAAAAAGATTCCGCAAAGTAATAAACAGTAATTGTATTTTTTTTATTTTTAGTGTAACCGTAAAATTATTTAATGTACATGTATCTTAAGTTTTCAGTTTAAACCCGAAATGTGCATCGCTACTAATGGCATTAAATGTGAATAAGACAATAAAAGTTATAAAGATACATTTCTAATTATTACTATTAAAATTACTTTTAAAGTGTTAAAAAAGTAAAGAATGGAAAAGGAAAAGAAAAAAGGCTAATTCAACTAAGGGGCTGTCCATAAATGACATCACGCACCTAGGGGGGGAGGGGGGTCCCAACATTAGTGACGATGTGTGACAATGGGGAAAAAGGGGGGGGGTAAGAATAGGAACGTCACGCTTCTTTAAATCAAAGTTTCACTGAAATATTTTATTGCTTACAATTTATTTTATGACGTTTTCCATGTCTTCACGCGTGTTACGATATTAGAGTGCAGCCTTACACTAAATACATAGTAAAATGACAATAAACTGATTTGAAACATGCTCATTTTCGAATAGAAAATATGCTTTTAGGGGGGGGGAGGGTCACAGCGTTGTGACGTCATATTGGAGGGCGGGGGGTCTATGTTTTTGTGACGAAGTGTGACGAGGGGGGAGGGGGGTTAAAATCGGCCAAAATCGCGTGACGTCATTTATGGACGGCCCCTAAACTGAAAATAATGAAATACACTATTAAAACTCAATTTTTTTTATTTCAACATATATGTTGTAGTTTTTCTACAGGTTGATAGCCCTGTATACGGTTACTTAGGCATTGTACTTTTATGCATAAAACGTTTCGAATTATTTCAAGAGTTCACTTGTCTATTTGTTCAGTTGTCAGTATTGTCAATGGTCGAGTGTTCAGTTGTCTGGGAACCAAATATACTGCACAGTTAAGAATCGAAGTGACGATGGTGATCTGGTTACTTATGTAAGTTGCTTTTTAAAATAGGGATTCCCTATGCGCCATAAACATTTTTAAATACCGGGCACGTATTTTCCCTAATTGTCATTGAAAATGTTTGAGCACGAAACAACATAGGCTGTCAGTGTAAAAAAAACCAACAAAATTTCATTATAAAGGGGATAAAATCCAAAAACCTCAGTTTTAAGTTCAGATATAATTACAATGTACTTAGTTTTCATCTGCATTTAAAACTACAAAATGCACGCACATTCGTAACACACACAATAGCGATGAAGATAATTTAATTATATCATATATTAAACGTCGTACAGGCATTTGTTATGAAAATTTATTAATTATCCGCAGTAAATTTTTCTTATCATATGCTTTTGTCAGTTACATAACTTTGTGTTATGAAAGTTGTAAGATGCTCCATTTTCTAGTCTCAATTAAAACTTACAAATTACGAATGATTAAATAATTAATTTTTTAATAAAAATTCAGCAATAAGTAAAAAACACAAAAAAACATGTGTTTTGTACTCCAAATGTCATAACAACTTCACGTAAACCTAGGCGTCATTAAATTAACTCTAGTACTCCGCCCCAGATTCCTAAGGCGTTTGTCATGCACTGCTAGATGTAAAAACAGGCTAAAAAGAGGCTTTATGTTTCTTGTGCAGTTCACTAGATCACAATTGAAAGTCGCCCTAGTGTGTTAAGTTATTAATAGGCTCTAACAGGCTCGTTGGCCTGCATTAAGGCACAGGTCTGCAAAAGTTGATGTGCTTTCCGCATTTTAAGGGTACGTATAGCGTCGTATTTGAATTCATTACAGCGGACTCATGTTATTTGTTAGTGTGTTTATTTTTACAGCACTTAACCTTATATCAATAAAGTAATGGCGACATTTAAGACTTTTGCTACAGTCATTTACTTTTAACGTATCCTATACGAACATCGAGATGATAAGCATTACATAAAAGTAAAAACAGAAAATTACTAAAATACATTTTTTTAAATCTTAATTTGTATCAGCCTCTTTTGTAATCCCGCAGTCAATTAGTCGACAGTATGCAATATACAGTATTTTACATTTATAGTTAATAGTCTTAGGGACTAAAAAATTCAAAGGTATGCACAATCGAGTCATATATGTTGTACTGACAATGAAAAAAAGTAAAAGAAGTTAGTTTTAGCTAAAAACAAAATTCATGCTTTAAAAATATTAACACAAATTTAAACAAGTGTTCAAAATGTGGTGTGTTATTTCCCGACCTTTGCTTGCGTAATGTATCAAAAGCCAAACACTGTATTGATTCTGTTAAACGCTATTATTTTGTCCCCACTTCAAAATATATGTGTATTCTTATAATTTTATTGTGCTACCTTTCAAATATGAGTTCCATTCATATGCCTGTATCACTCCATGAGGATAAGTACTTCTTAACGGTTGCCAGACAATTGAACACTCACAATACTGACAAATGAACGCACAGACAAGTGAACACACAGACATGTGAACACAGACAAGGGAGCATACGGACTAGTGGACACACAGACAAGTGACCATATTAAACTGAACCTATAGACCATGAACATACTACAATTGAAAACAAAGATAATAGAACATAAATTGAAAAAATAACAATTCGAAACGTTTAGTGCAGAAGCGATCAAATGGGACAAACAACCGGTATACCTGGGAGTCAAACTGGATCAAAAGGTGCAAATGCATAATTTTGTACAAGACCTGTACTCCCAGGCTACCTACAAGCTCAACCTGGTGAAAAAGCTTGCATGCACAAACTGGGGCGCTGGAGCAAGCACACTCAGAGCTCTCTTTCTGGGCAGTGTAAGGTCGATAATGGACTACAGCATGCCCGTCCAAGCCTTTGCCAGCAAAACGGCATTTGAAAAACTGGATCGAATCCAGAACCAGACTTTAAGATTTATCTGTGGCGCATACAGAACGACACCCACAGCTGCTGTGGAAGTCATTGCAAACGTAGAGCCGCTCGATATACGTAGGGACAAGGCAATCATAACAACTGCAGAGAGGTACCGCAGGCTATACTCTAGGGAGCACTGCTACCAAATGCATCACAACTGGGGCGGACGTGGGTGTTTGAAACGTTCCTCATTTATGCATCAAGTAACGGAACTTGATAGGAACGTCAAACCCCCACGAAATAGAAGACAAATTATAAATGTCCCACTCAAACCGCCCTATGCGGAATGCACACGTCCCGAAATACGTTTGTCTTTGACTGACACGGCAGCGACGAAACGCAGCCCTGAACATGTACAGAAAGCGGCTGCCCTTGAGACGGTAGAAGGGTTCGCGGGAACCCAAGTGAAAGTGTTCACGGATGGGTCTGCCAGTTCAAGTGAAGGAATTGCAGGATATGGTGCGCTCATCTTATACCCAATAGGAGGGCCACCAAAAGAAGAACTTCTAGGTCCCTGTGGGACTATGGCATCGAATTACGATGCGGAGCTTGAGGCTATACACAGGGCCCTGGAAAGTGTGCACCGGACACTGCAGGGGTCGGAAATTTTCGGTTTCGACACGGTACTGTTTTGTGACTCGAGATCAGCCCTCGAAGTCCTGGCTAGTGAGAAGCGTAGTACCCACTTGGTTGACGCCATCTTGGAGGACGTGGGTAGACTCGAAAGACTTGGAGGTAAGGTAACAGTGCAGTGGATCCCGAGCCACGTGAATGTTAACGGCAATGAAAAGGCAGACTCCCTGGCCAAAGCAGGAGCGGCCCTGCCCCAACCAGAGGCCCCAGTCACTTATCTTGGGGCTAAAACCTGGCTAAAGGACCACTTCCGGAATAAGTGGTACCAGGAGTGGGCTGACAACACGACAGCCAGGGGGTATTCGCTAACATGCCCAGGCCAAGCCGTTCAGACCAGTGGTGGAACCTGAGTCGCAAACACCAGAGTTTAGTGACTCAGATGAGAACAGAACATTGCCCAACCAACTCATACTTTCACAGGCTAGACCACAACAGGGACTCGAACTGCCGTCGTTGCAGCCAAGCCTCTGAGACGGTCGTACACCTGGTGACGTCTTGCCCGGCGCTTGATATAGCCGGGGAGGTGAGGGAGGCGGAAGAGTCCCATGTAAAGACAATGTTGTACATGGCAATGCTCAACAGATGGAGCAGATTGCCCAGGTACTAGCCAAGGCCTTAAGAGATTAGTCTCAGGCCTACAGAATATGTGTTTAGTGCAGAAGCGACCGCTCGGGGGGGGGGTGTCCCAGCTGTTACGTCCCCTTGGGGGAGGGGGCCAGATAGCTGGGGGGGGGGTCTTCCAGGAAGATTCATGAAGCGCATTAGGCTCGGGGCTTCTGATTTTCTTCCACATGTAGGATCATTAGTGCAGTTCCTCCGTCGAGAAGGGGTGGCCTCTACTGGGCTCGACGGACGAGTAGGATCGCGGGTCGCGACCTGACGGCGACCCGAAACCGACATCTCCTGGCAAGCAATGTCGAAGTCCGATGTGTTAGGTGTTAGGTGCTAGTCACATATGATTACAGTCGCTGTACGGATCTTAGACAAAGAATTTAGATGCAATGTCGATGATTAAAACCAAATTACCCGTTGAGGGTCGGGTTACTCCGAAGCGACCGTTTCGTCCCCCTCTTTTAACAAGCAACGCCACTAAGCGGTGCCGGTTTAGGGCCAGGAGCGCCAGTACGGATTAGGAAAAGGAACCGCGAAAAGCGCAGCGGACGCCAGCTCTGAGGAAAACCTTCCACTGGGGGTCACACCCTAGGTAGGTCATTGATGAGCCCCCGCAGGGCGGCGGTCCTAACCATTGAGACTCGTGTGCTTTGCCGGGGTGGCGCCAAAGTGGTAGCGGGTCATAGTAGGTAAATTCCACCCTCCTTGTGAGGTCAATTTGGTGGGAGACATCTTCGACTTTCTGTCCTGGATGCCCAGGTGGCCGCTTCAGAAGCGACCGCACCAGGGGGGGGGGTTTCCCAGCTGTTAATTCCCCTTGGGGGAGGGGGCCAGATGACTGGGGGGGGGGTCTTCCAGGAAGACCCATGAAGAGCATTAGGCTCGGGGCTTCTGATTTTCTTCCACATGCAGGTTATTAAGTGCAGTTCCCAAATGGAATACTATACAGTATAGAGAGATAGCTTCTTATAAGTTTGAATTTTAAACATTTATTTCATTGGTTTTAGTTTAGTTAAATTAGCTTTGTTCTTTTTTCATTTTTACACACTTTAAAAGGGTAACTAAAAAAAATTTCATTATTGTATTATTAAAATTCAATGCAATTCAAAGGGTTGTACAGTTTGGGTTTTAACTGAAAATATAAGACCCATTAAACTTTAAATGCGGTCACTCAAAAATATACAATTAAATTTATTACTGATTGTTTTTTTTTAAATTCTTTTTAATAGTGAAATTCACGCTGTGAATTTTTTTACTTTATCTACAACTCTACCCTCATGGGGCCGTCCATAAAGTACGTCACGCTATTTTTGACCATTTTTGACCCCCCCTCCCCCCTGTCACAAACTGTCACAAATCTCGCCCCCCCCCCTTAAAGTACGTCACACTTTCAAAAAAATAATTAATTAACACCTAATTAAAATATTTAATGTAATACTTAAAATACACTTCACTATTAAATTGTATTAAAATATAAAATTTCCACTTAAAAGTAGGGATGTACCGGATTCAAAATTTTGAAATCCGGCTGGAGCTGAAGTGGGCCGGATTTATGAAGTGAAATCCAGCTGGAGCCGGAATCAGATTTGTTAAAATGGCCGGATTCCGGATTTTCCGGGGCCATTATGATTATGAATATATATATAAATTAGGGATCTACCGGCCAGCCAGATTTATGAAATTAAATCCTGCCGGAGCCAAGCCGGAGCCGGATTTTTAAAATAACATAATAAAAAGGAAACAAAACAATTTGACTAAAAAAAATAAGACTAGATTGACAAATTATGTGACCAACTCTTGTGCTATATTTAATCTGTTTATTATGGTCCTATGAATTATATTTCATTCAAAAATATTCACTGGACATCATCTGTGTTCATCCATAGTTACGACTGACATCAATCTTTCCTCCTCTGGCAATAACTGCCATGGGTTCTCTTTGACTTCTAGAAGTGATTCTCAAAGGACGGATGCGTTTTATCTGAGTTGATTCTTGAACAGTTTGTGTGTAGACATTCTCCTGAGCCCGAGCTATGTGTTGTCCTGTATGTTTCTTCAACATTGTTTGTGAGGCAAAATATGAGTGACATACTTAGCAAAGTCGATCAAATAAGCTGGTAATTATATGGTTGTACTTTGAAAGCTCCTGTTGATCTTGGCATAATTTCATCAAATTTGAGAGTTTGTGCTACAAACAAGGAAGGAAATTTATGAGAATCTGCATCTGCTCTTTCTTAAGCTTTGAGTCCATCATTTGTTTGGTTGATTGGGATTGGAGGAGGGAAGAATCTTTAAGGTAAAACGTTAAAATATGAGCTTCGTGCTTTGTCGCAACATTTCATGTCCTGATATTTAATAACAATTTGAGTGAAATATTGGCTGGTGCGAACATGATTGTCAAACCATTCCTGATCCTTCGATATCAGTCCTGCTGCATCCAATTCAGATTTATGAACAACACATTCAGGAGATACGATGCTATTTTGACATAAAACTAATTCTAATGTTTCACAAAATTTTTGAAAATTATTTTTTAAAGCTATTTAAATTCTACTAAAAAATATTAATAAATTAGAAAAAAAAATAAAAATAAAAATGTGTGACATCACACGTGGCCTGACCCCCCTCCCCCCTGTCACAAAGTGTCACACTTTCTTAGACCCCCACCCCCCTCGGAGCGTGACGTACTTTATGGACGGCCCCCATGATGATACTTAATACTTACATGGGCCTAATAAATTTCCTGAACATTTTGACGTTTTAAATATTGTTTCAACTTCTTTTAGTTTTGTGATCACTTGTCATGTGTTCAAGTGTCTATAGGTTCAGTTTTCAATGTTGTCAATTGTCTTGTGATCTCTTGTCCGGTCACCCCTGTAAATCTGTCATCTTGGAATCTCCTAATTGATGGAGGCAATGTATTGGCGTTTTGTGCAACATTGTCGTTCTTCGCTTGAACATTGACACTATAAATTGCAAGGGGTAAAAATTTAACTTTCATTTAACTTTCTTAACTATATAATATATTGATAAGTGAAAATATAGTTACAAGATAGCTGTCCTTTAAAACAAAAACTACTTCTTTTCTGCCTCGTCTGACAGCCCTTGTGATCTGGTGACCGGTGGATTGACTTTCTCTGTTTATTATGAGGTTCAAGTCCTAAAGTATTCATTAATTGTCTGAATTTCATATTATTTTATATAAAATATGTACAGTAGACTTAAATTAGGCTTTTTGTTAAAACGTGTCTTATCAGTTATTTTTTTTTACCAAAGCACATTAGGATGCTGTATGTTCTATAAATGTAGGCCTATTTAGCAATAAAACATAAATTTCGTCAAGATTTAAAGGGACATCAGATTGTATATACAAGAACATAACGAATGTCCTAAGCAGCGGCGTAGCGTGGGTATGTGCCGCCCGGGGCAGAAACCAAATTTGCCGCCCCCCCCCCAACAAAAAAAAATATGTTAACCCTATAAAGTAAAAAAATAATTTATTAGAAGTAATAATAAGAACACTATATATTTTTATGTTAAAAAGAAAGGCTTCATTTCTTTAATGAAATTTAAGTTTTATGTTTTTCCTCATGGCACAATCTTTCATGTATCAATGTTTTCAGCCATGACATGCTCAATAGCCAAAATAGCAATAGATTATACAATTTTGGTGTATTCGTAATTGATCGACATTAATTTTTCATTAAAATAATTTTAGAAAAGCCTTTTAACACCTTGCATTACTTAAGACAGTAGTAAGCAATGTTCGAATTAATTATATTATTTTAGGCAGGGTAACTTCGAGCTTAAATATCTTTATAAACTTCAATAAACCACCTAGTCTTGAATTCATTAATTTTTTTCTCTATTCATGAGGTTAAAATATTCCTTGCCTGACTATATAATGTGGGATATTTTGAATACTCTAATTTGAAGACGAAATTTCAAAGCTTTTTTGTCTGCATCTTTCAGTCTATATCTTACAAAGTAACCTCAAAAAGGCTCCATGGTATATTCACTATTTTGTATCCTGAAGTCTGAATGCCTTACTTGTAGAAGCAATTAGTTATTTCCAACAGTGTGTGGACTTGGAAAATAAAGCGTAACAATGCTCAAGTGTACTAAAATAGTTGGAGAATTCGTTTCAGTTGGACTATCATGTTAACAAATTACGTTTAACTGTTTGAACGAGTTTGACATGAGATTTTATGTTTTTGCGCCTTTGTTGAACTCTTGTATACTTTCATGCCCTTAACAAGTATTAACACACGTTGAGCCTGTGCAGTCCATTATTTTAAGATAATCTTTTATTGAAAATCATTACAGAAATGTCATAAGCAGATTCATTTTTGCTTGAATGAAATCTTTGAAAGATTCTACAGCATTTACTTTTTAATCTTCAATCTTTACATATCACACAACTGTACTTGTGTGATCCTTATGTCAAATATATGAAGAGCTATCAAATACAATGGAACAATATGTGGTATCTTGTTCTTGAAGAAATGATGATTTTTCGTGAACTGTATCTCCTAAAATTGCTATGAGCTCAGTTTGAATTTTAGATGACAAGTTGTTTACTCGTTTTCACACCATGTTCTCGGAGTGTTCGGACGTACTTTGCTAGGGAATGCATTAGTTCCAGAATATTGCCTTTATTTGCAACAGTATTGCTTTGTCTGTGACCCCCAAAAGTCACATTCAATTTCGTCAGGATTCAATAGTGTCAAATATTCTAACAAGAATTTCTAGCCACTTTGTTTTCTCTTTTACAACAACTAATTGTCGGTCTTTATTAATAGTCTATTCTTTTTTATCCAATTTCTTATTCCTTCCAATTGCAAAACAACTTTGGTAATATTAAGTACTTATTGAATACTTATCTTGGCTTTTCTTTTCTTTTATTAAAATTTAATGTCACATTATACCAATTATCTAATTAACAACGAGAAATTTGCAGCACCAAAAATAAATAAATAATAATAATAAATTTTTTTTGTATTTATTTGTGCCAAGTTTTAATTCCACTAGATAAACAATTGTTTCCATTATTTTTGTGTATGCAACAAAACAAAAGACATTGAAATTAAAATACGCCAACATTTTTTTCCAGTAGTTAACTTATGTTAAAATCAAACTTGAATCAATTATATATACCAGCACATTATTGGCATGCTGTCAGCCCTTATGTTTTCAAGCTCAGCAACATTAGTATCAGAAGACTCTAGATTTATAATGGAGTTTCAAGATTCGGCATTAGAAGCGTTCTCGTATTGCAATATAGTTCTTCGTTTCGTTTAATTTTTTTTTCTTGGCTTTACTTTTATTTTATTAACATTTATTTTCACTTTTTAACAATAAGCTAATTAACAACGAGGAATTTGCCGCCCCCCCCCCTTCAATACAACAGGGGCGGCCGTCAATTTTAAGAATCAATGAATTTATCACCACATCTGTGTCACGTTCTCATACTAATTTAGCCTCTGGTTTTGATTTATTACGGTAGTATTAGTATCAGAAGAATTTATATCCAATAAGGAGTTTGAAGTTTTGACAGTTAAAACGTGTACATGCTTTTGGATAGTTCCTTTATTTCTTTTATTAATTTCTTATTTGGCTTTTCTTTAGTTTCGATTTTAAAAAAACTGCTCTTTCTTTTCAAATGTTCTTCTAAGACACTAATTAACGGCTAGGAATTTGCCTCCCCTGGCGAAGTGCCGCCCGGGGCATTTGCCCCCTCCCCTGCCCTCCCTCGCTACGCCACTGGTACTAAGCTGTGTATAGCTTGTCTTTGCAATATTCTGTCACTAAAGCACTACCAATAATGTTGAGGATATCCCTCGTTTTGTAAGAGCCAGTTCAAAGAAATTTATTAATATGATAACATATATATTTGTGATGACTAAATCTTGTTCTTTCTATCTATTTTTCATAGATTCATATCTAGATTATCTCTCATTCTAAGCTGAGGGACCCCGTGCTACTTTTTACTACAGGGCAGCAATTCAATAAATTAATTTTACGCCCAATCTGAAGGCTAACCAATAAAATAATCTTTGATAATTCGTTAATTTTACCTAACATTTGACTTAGTGTAGTTAAGATTATTAACATTTCATAGGCCACAAATAGCTCGCAGCCTATGTGTTGCACACTCATGGTGTTGAGATGACAGTGTATTTCTAATTGGGCATACACCTAGCTGTTTACAAAGTTATCTGAAAGGAATTTAAGGCATTGTCCAGGTCTTGTCATCCATAAACAGGTTTGCTTAGAAGCCTAATATGTACTAGCCCCACTAATTACTAATTGTAGCTCTGCTATAAAAGATAAGTGCTTGTTGATGCAGAGCCTATCTGATTGTAAGGGCCTATTTAAAAATATAATAGAATAAAATCAGAGATGATCATTGAGCTAGACTGCAGTAGATCACAAACAAGGTCAAAAGTAGATTTGTAATACTTCTCATCTTCATTTTCCACTTACCTGACTAAAGCAATACACGCACGGAGACATGTAAGTTTACATATACATACACTGTACATAAGTCTTAAATTGGTCGCAAATTTTCTTTTTTTAATAAAAAATAATTCATGCAATTAAATGTTATGAGTTACTCTTTTTTTCAAAGAACAGGGGCATTTGTAATGACTTAAGCTTTTGAAGTTGGTTGATCCTTATCACAAGTTTAGGATTTTGATATATAATTGTACAAAGTCTTATCTTTTATATTACAGACGCTTCTTCTATACAGAAGATTATTATCCAGGGTATCGAGGAACCATATATGGTTAATAGGCAGGCATTCTGTAAAAAAATAAAAAATCTTATTTAAACGAATTTTATATATATAGATATTTTGTCGGGCGGCACTTTTTGCCAGCTACTGTATTGATATTGAGTTGGTAAAGGAGATCGTCTTAGGATGAACTAACCCTTACACACACCACTGTAGCCTGCCTGACTTTCAACAACACAGTCCTCTATTTACCTTGTCATGTTATCCTGAACAGATCCGCATTCCAGGTAGCGAGCGATTCACACGGTGTCACACAGTGACCCCTAGCCCTTGTCGGGCCATTACACTATCATATTTGACATGTATAGATTTCGAACTTGGTAATACTGAGGGCGAGGGAAGAGGCCTGCCATGTGATAAAAGTATGTACGATTAATTCACATTTCAAACTTAAATATCATTTCTGAAACTTATAGAAAGAAAAGAAAAGATGAATTTAGGTCACATCAGGGCTCTTTAGAAGTTGACAACAGGATCTGTTTACAAATATCTATAAACATAAGCTTTTTAAAGTACCTTTTACTTATACTTATAAAACATCTTGATCTTTGATTAAATATATATTTGCGTTGTTCCTTTGAAGATTATAAATTAAGATAATGACTTGCGGTGTGACTGACAATTAACTATGAACGACTGAAAGACGTCTTATTTAGGTAAAAAAACTTAATGGGACTCATATTATATCTCTTTTAACTTATTAACCATCCAAAAGTTAGATATCCTAACACTTGAATGCTAGCACTTTAATTTTGTCATGATCCACCATCCTTCGGATGGTAAAAAAGAAAATTAAATCTTAGCTATTTCTTGTATCTGTAACGGAATACGAGAATTTTAATGTGTAATTTTAACAGCTCCTAGTAAATCTAAGAAATTTTCAAAATACTTGATTCACAAGGATGGGACTATTTTTAAAATATATTTTAAGTTATGTTCAGAATATAATTGAGTATCTAGCTTTACAACAAATTTATCATGTATCACTGATCACATTAGTCATTAGTTTTTTCCTTTCTTTTAAATTTCGTTTTTAAAAAAATGTTAATTTATAATTAAACAAAAATAAATTAATACTTCTGATTGTGAGGGTTATTAATTGAAATTGTTTTAATTTCCTTAGCTATGAAAACAATATAATGTAAGAGCATGGTAAGGATAAAAAAATGGTCTGAAAAAATAAATTAAAGAACCTTTTCTTTCATAAATTATGGCATATTATTTTTCCAAAATCCTCCCGAAAACTATTTTAGAAAAATTAAACTTAGAAATAAAGAATTTGCATAATTGCTTTCAACGTCGTCTTTGTATCGTCCCAAGAATTTCAGTATCAGATTTAAACACTTTCCAGGACTTGTAAAAATCATTTTTTGTATATATTTAGACTAGTTGGGGGTAAGGCAGATGGAAATCAAAGCCCTGAATGCATTGTTATAGTGATTTATAAATTTATATTTTTAATTATGGATTATATTTTCCCAATGCAAATAACAAGAAAATAAATTTTAAATAAAAATGTGATATTTAAATATGAAATACATTTTCCTTGTCTCCGCGTATGTTGACGGCAAACTACTTTTGTAATTCTCAACCTTTTCGTCCACACTCATCTCTATACATATAAGACGCATTTGTTGTCTGTCTGTCTCTCTGTCTGTTCCCTAATAACTCAAGATCCAGACAACCAAATAACGTGAAATTTGGTACACGTACACAAAATTATACCGGAAAGGTTATTAAACAGGTTTCGTTCCATATATATAAGATACTGGGGGCCGGGGGCCCAAAATGTAGTTTTTCCTTATATGAGCTATATAAAATAAAAATTATTGAAAATTAAGACGTAAAATAATGACGCAAAATAATAAACATTTTGGTGTCGAGATTAACAAGAAGGCGACCATAAAACACCATAAAATAATTGTTTTGTTGTTGTTGCTTTGTTGTTGTAGCTTTTGTTGTTGTAGTTGTTGTTTTGTTGTTGTTGTTGCTGTTGTTGTTGTAGTTGTTTTTTTTTGTTGTTGTTATTTTTGTTGTTGTTTTGTTTTTGTTGTTGTTGCAGTTGTTGTTTTTGTTGTTGTTGCAGTTTTTGTTGCTGTTGCTGTTGTTGTTTTTGTGTTGTTTTTGCTGTTGTTGTTGTTGTTGTCCACATCCTTTGCCCTGCGACGACAATGTCCTTCATGTTATTGTTGCTTTGTTGTTGTTGCTGTTGTTGTTGTAGTTGTTGTTTTGTTGTTGTTGCTTTGTTGTTGTTGTTGTTGTTGTTGTTTTGTTGTTGTTTTCGTTGTTGTTTTGTTTTTGTTGTTTTGTTGTTGATTTTGTTGTTTTTGTTGTTGATTTTGTTGTTTTTGGTGTTGTTCTGTTTTTGTTGTTTTGTTGTTGTTTTTGTTTTTGTTGCTGTTGTTGTTAAACCCGGGCAAAGCCGGCTACTTGCCCCTAGTACATATATATTTTTCACTGGGTAAGATTTATTATTAATAATTATACTTAACATACTGTATGAAAGTAAGCTATTTGTAATAGCATACATTGTATATAGTAGCCTAGGGACCGGAACTCTTTTTTTTCCACTTGAGTTGTCGAAAAATGCCGCAAATCCTAAGAAAGACAAAATTGTGCCACCAAGCCAAATGAAACTTCATATTAAGAAATGCATGTACAGGGCAAAATGGACATCAGAAATAAAAATAATAAATGGATGAAACCATTTTTCGAACTTTGTTACAAAACTAAGTATTTCTGAAGATGTCCATTCTTTGCAGGGGTCGTGTATGTTTCTTCCACGTACATCTATACCTTGATTCTTGATTGTCGAATCTTGAAACAACCTTTCATGCGGATTTATCTGGAGCCAAATTTAAAAAATACCATGGGGTCGGAAATTTATATACGGTATTGATTTTCGGCTGTGAACTATACATGTTTAATTTTTTTTAATGAATGGAAGGATGGAGCTAAGCAAAACGAAGAACACAGTCATTTAATAATCCTACTACGAGAACTGGAAGTCGAAGAACGTATAACATCCACTACTTTGAGGTCGAAGGCCCCATATAATTTACCCTGAATCTCTCTCATTTCTTTTTTGGGTTTGTTCCACATAGTTTGATTTTAATAACCAATCTTGAAACAACTTGGGGGGGACATTTTTTTAAATCCAGAAAGTATTATTACTATAAAAGTGTGTATGTGTGTGATTGGGGCTCATTAGATTAGCTCATCACTTGAACCAAATAATCTCAACACACTTGGTTCTTTTTTGCATAGTTGATGAAAAGATGACATATAAAGGAGACATTCCAGTGTTATTCAGATTTTCAACAAGAATGTGTAATAAGTGTTACTTATGAATATCATAAATTTTAATTTTTGGCTTTAATCGAAATTAACGATGAATTAATAGTTAATTTTTCAAAAGTTAACAATTAAATTTAAATTAATATATATATATATATAAATAAATAAATAAATAAATAAATATATATATATATATATATATATATATATATATATATATATATTTATGAGGTGACAAAGAAACCAATAAGTATGCATTTAAAATGAAAATTCGATTTTGTTTTAATGCAAATTATAAAGGCTGTGTACTTGTAACTTGTCTGGGGAACGAAAATTTGAACTAAAAATACCTGGTACTCTGGCGCACTTTAACCGCGTTATTTGTTTAGAGAAAAACAATATTGACTTTGCCCTGCCAACCCCACCACCCAAAAAAGTAAAGAAACGTCAATGGCAAGAAGTTTGGTGGGAAGCTGAAGACAACAAACAAATGTTAGGCTTTTTTCCAGCTGTTTATCCATGATAGTCCAAGTACATAGCTAGCTAGCTGCTTTTAAAGTGTTCGCACATTATTTGATGAAGAAATTAATGCAATTTCACCATAATTCGTAAATATTTAATTTTCTTTATGTATTATATATATATGCTTTCCTAAAGATTTTTGCAATGTTTTGCTGATTCTTTATACCCTTTGTTTCTGAACAGATTAAGCGCCTTTTACCGGAAGGTGCATGTGCAAAGTCAGGGCATATTGAAATAGGTGATCGATTATTGACTTGTAACGGGCATCATTTGAAAAGTTTAACGCAAACTCAGTGTCTAGACATCTTAAGGCATTCCAATAGCCCTTTGGATTTAACAGTGCTGCGTCAAGGGGAAAACAGATATCAAAATGTACTCCCTGAGAAAGAGTATTGTAATGATTCATTAGTTTCGCCTCATAAAGAGTCCGAAATAGAAAATGAAGCGAAATATTTGGACATCTCAATAAATAATAAGTCTCTATCACCTAGCAACAGTATAATTTCAATAAAGGAGGTTTATTCCGAATATGATACACCAAGCCCATCCCAAAGCTCACCAACAGGTTTTTTTGAAAAAGGTCCAGTTACAACTTCAGACAAAATACTCAAAGAAAAATATGATAACTACAAATACGATGATGGTAATATAGTCTCTTTAAATTGTATACACAACGATCATAGAATTAATAAAGGAATTCTAATTAGAGGATCAGAGGATTTCCTAAATAGCTGCAACAAGTACGATGCTGAAGTGACGCAAGAAGTCAGTGGCAATTTCAGTGATTGTGCCTTCTTGAAGAATGCTTCTGAACAATTAACTGATTCGTTTCTATCTACAGAAAAAGAAACTCTTCCTTCATTAAATTCATCAGTAAAAGGAGATAATGACATTATAATTAACAGTCCTTCAATAAAGGAGTGTCTTAAATCTGGAGAATTCATTGAAGCACACAATTTGTTTGAAATTATTGACTCACAGAGTTCATGCGCTTTTAATAATGTGGAGAAAAAATTGAATCACATAGAAACCTCCAAATATACAAAGACTCCGTTAATGCTGGATCAAGAGAGCACAGGTAAACTGTTGGATCCTTTTGTTAATCCTTATTCGTCAAGAAATCTTTTGAAAATGGATTTTTTTCCTTCAACCCCAGTTAGTAATGAAGAGAAGTCAATAGGATCAACGCAGGATGTAGAAGCTTCAATAAATCCATTTGAATGTGACAATAAATACAAGGAAAGTATCTCTACTCATGTCATTGTAGGAGCAAATATTTTATCTGAAATAAAGGATGTGCCAGTACTTGCCCAAAACGTACAGCCTGCTACTAGCACACAAGCACTTAATCTATATCAATGTGAAGAAAAAGAGGTATCGAACAACAGTTTTAACACAAATGACTCTTTGGGAGAGGAAGCTAGATACTACACAACTTTTGGTGCAAATACTATTGGGCAGGAAGAGGAAACGCCCATCTGCCCCATGACTGCAATTAAAGACAGTAACGGAAATTCATTATGCATACCATTACTAATAATAGAAAGAAATTGCTTAGAACAGTCACAAGTAATGGATCGAGATGCTAAAGAAGATATTGCCATCATTTTGGCAGGTTTCAGTGGTCTGAAACCTCAAATAAAAGATGAAACATCAAATGTACCGCACCGTGTTATCGACGAAGACGAAATAGTACCAACAATTTTGAACCAAAATCAAAAGGAAATAGTTACAGATATTTTAAAGAAATGGCAAAATACTGATTCACACAAAAGCATAATTGAAAGAGCTGTAAGCGGTTTTATAAAACCAGCTGCACATACACCACTTAGAAGTGATTTTGATAATGTGTCTGTTTCTGATAAAGCTGTTGCGGAGGCTTCATTTTCAAAAACACAAATTAATGAAACAGCTGCATTTCAAGATTCGTTGAAATCAGGTTACTTCATTAAGGAAAAGGTTTCAGAGGTAATTGACGAAAAAAGGAACGAGGATGCTCCTAATGTTCAGTTACGTTTAAAATGTAAAAAAGATTTTCAAAAGGCTAATAAGAATATCGACACACAAGAAACACAAGAAACTCTGAAAAACCGTGATGACACTGGACAAGAATATAAAACCATAGCAACCTCTGGTTTTCAACCCGTACTTGAAAACTTTGGAAAAACATTGGATCCCATTTCTTTAAAGTCAACACCTAAACGTACCAAAAGTATAATGGAAGACTCTTGCCCACACAGTCCTACTCGCTTGACATCACTTACAACCGAGGACACGGTTTTACCAGCTTTTAAACTCCAAAGGTCATCAATCGCGACATTTTTACCTAATGGAAGACCTTTTAGTGGTAACTTCAATGGAGTTTCATTTGCACCTAAGATAAAAACAGACTATCCGAAAACAAGGCAAGACGATGGAAAGCTTTTTCAAGTTGATGTTTTGAAAGGGATTACTGGACTTGGTATCAAGGTCTCTGTAAATTCGTCTGGGTATGCTCAAGTATCTGATATTCAAAGAGGTGGACCAATAGACAAAAATGGACAAATAAGGTAGAAGAATGGTTTGATCTATTTTCTTAATATTGGAATTATGTATCTTTTTTAAAATTCTTAAATTAAAATAATAAATAAATAAAATACATGAATTTTATTGCCTTTGATATGTTAGGAATTAGTTTAAAAAGTTTAATCAGATTTTAATATAATCAAAGCCGTCACAATTTTAAAAATTGTAATGTCGACTACTTCTCTCAGAGTAAATGATTATATATGGAGCATTAACTTGACTGAACTAACTGGTCAGAATGATGCTAAAGTTCAGCAAGTGCTTAGATTACTTCCCCGAGGTCTTGTCAAAATTGTTGTCAGTAGTCCGCAATCGACTGAGATGGAAGGTATGTTCGCTATATTAAATCTTTTACTTAAGGAAAAAATAATAATTAGATAAGTAGGGCTTGACTATATTGCTAAATGGGGAAATTACATATATTTGTTGCAGCTCTCAAAGGTTAAATATTGTCAAAATTGATAAGAGCGAATAATAATAATATATTTTTAAAATTTACATTTGATCACTTTCTTTGCAGAAAACATCAGAGGACAAAAAGAATCACTAAACTCCGTATCAACAAAGCCTCATATATTTCCTCCAAGCACATACAGCTCATTACAAAAATCACAGACAGAGAAAAAATCATTGGATTTGACAATGGCTGTAAAACCTGAGATGCCTTTAGCTTATTTCATCACAGAAACAATAATAGCAGAAAATACACACGATTCAAGCAGTACTGTTTTACCGAAAGACTTGCCTTTAGATAAAAAGCAATCTTTGTCAAGTGTAAATTTAGGTGATTTGTCACCTCTTGTCGACAAAATATCTAAAGAGATAGCTAGTTTAGATAAAGATAAAAAACAAAGTGCATCACAAAAAGTTAACCCCATAAAAGATGAGGCAAGAGATTCTCTTTCTGATGATAATATTGATGAATTTGACAATGGAAATGTGTCCATTTTAAACATAAATACAGATATCAACGTTAATATATTTTCAAATATGAGGTCCACGTCAGAAGCAATATCTAATAGCTATGAGGAATCTTTCCAGCTCAAATTGTCTCCAGATTTTACACCTAAGCAAAAATCTCAACTTGTAGAGCCGGATGTTTCAATTTTTAAGGACACGTCAGTGGCACCTGGAGCAAGTCAACTATCTCTTATTACAAAAGAGGTCAGGATAACCTCTTTAAAACCTAAGATTCCACCCCCAGTAGCTCCTAAACCGCAGTCAGGTTTCCGAATGACCGCCAAAAGTGACTATAGTGGTGATATAAAATTAGGAGAACAGTTATTGAAAAAATCACATCTTATAACTTCCAAAAATGATAGTCCAAAACTTTTTACTCAATCTGTACAAGAAGAAAATGTTGAAAGTTCAAAGACCATCGTGGCATCTCAATACAGAAAGTTTGATAAACCATGCTTTACCGAATCTAATAAGAGCACGCCTACAAGAACAATTGAAAGTAGCAAAGTAGAAATAACGACATCACAGAACCTGCCAATTACTCCTTCCGTAGTTAGTACCAACTACAAAAGCCCTGTCACTTCTGCAATCAGACCCAAAGATATTGATATTTTTTATATCAACAGAGAACGTTCAGATTCTAAAACCATAAGAGTGTTAAGCCCAAGTCGACTTAACAGCGCATTGTCTCCACGTATTTCTGCTGACTCTCCAACTTCTCCTACACAAAAATTTGCAGTTAGCAAAAATACCAGACCGCATTCTCAGTTCTTTATTGGTCAAGACCAAATGGCAAATCAAGTATCATCAGACAATGTTACGAAAGGGTCATTTGACTATGATATTGATACTTCTCAAAATACTCACAAATCCGTTGAAGTGATAAATGAACAAAACAAAAGTCTCCTCGCCACCAATGATAAAATAAACTACAATTTTGTAGAGTTTTCGGAAGAAAAGTATGGACAATTTAGTGACAATTTTAAGAAAGAAGAAAAGGACATAAGCGATTCTTTCTCAGCAGCTCCTTTGTCCCCCATAAAAACAACTGTTTCGGAAAAAAATCAAGACAATTTAGCGCACACTACTTTACGCAATAAAAAACCTGTAGCACTTCCAAGAAAAAAAGTAGAAAATAAACCTTCACCCGATCAAACTGTAGACAATGGTTTCTTCCAGTTTAATCAAACTGACGATTTTTTAATACACGCAAGTCCGTTTTCTCAAATATCAAATGATGCTCCTTTACTCGAGTCTCCAAATCATAGCATTAAAGTTAATACTGGCTCTTCTGACCTCAATAAAAGTTGTGCGGTTGATTTGCAAGAGGAATTTACCAAGAATGAAAACTCAGAACAAAGTATTAATACTTCCAACAACAATGAACATCTTTCAAATTTATTACTGTTGGCTGAAAAAGAGACGAACGTACCCCTTGGGTCAGAAAAAGAAGGTGATATATTTATTCTACAAGCAAAACAAATTGTTGAACAAGTTATAACTAATGTTTTCAGTCATAAATACATGTTGAAAAATACAGTAAATGACCTTGACATAGCATATCAAGGGTTATCTGAAAATGAACCACCACCTTTACCTGAGGCTCCACCTCCAAATATTAAGAATTCAGAGCAGCATGTTTTGTTGGAAAAGTTATATCCAAATTTGGATAATAACATAGAAAGTTTATCCGAGTTTCCAAATGATCAGAATATGAATACCTTAACAAGTGGTGAACATGTTGATGAACTGGTGATCATTAATGAATCGTCAGAACCTTTAACTGCTATTGAAAAGAAAGATAATTTTGTAGATAATGGGGCAGCCTTGTTGGATATGCCAAATGAAACATTACATATTCCCATTGAGGATACATTTCTAAAAGGAACTGTGGAGAATAGTCAGAATTTATCGGGCTCAAAAGAAAATGACAACCTTGAAAATAAAAATGATGCTTCCTGTAAAGAACATGAAATGATTGTTTATACCATCAGTGAGCAGTTTGATACTGTTCGTAAAGCATCCAATATTGAACAAATGATGTCAAAGATTCATGGAGAAATTCAAAATGTAGTTGATAATGGGCAATGGGTTCCATCACCTCCTACCACCGCACCTCCAGTTTTTATCATAAAAAACTGTGTCAGTGATAATACAGTCATATGTCATGAGACCAGTTTGGCAGCGACACACGTTAATGTGCTTCCAAGTTACAATTCATGTTATAATGATGAACACGTTAGTATCAAGTTTTCAGTTCCATTTTTTCAGATAATCAAAGTTAATAATAAAACAATTTGAAGGTATTTGAAAAAAATGTTTATTATTCATTGATAGAGCTGCCAGGTACAATTTTCAAATTATATAGATCATAAGACGTTTGTTAATAAGGTATATTGAAGTATTTGCTAATAATTTTTAAATTTTTGTTTTGTTTGTTAAGACTGAAGAGATTCTAAATTACAGTCCAATTGCAAATGAACAGTCTCATGTCTGCGACTTAACGTTACGAAAAAGTGTTGAATCATGTGATCAAGAATCAGTTAATGAGATTTGCTATGCTTCACAATATGAGAAAGAAGAAAAGGAGGATAGCAGAAATGAAAAAGTGGAAGAACCTATCGGTATGTTTGAGCCATATGATTTTACATTTTGTTCCAACCAAGTGCGAGAGAACTTGTGACAGTGGGTTTCTTTGATAATTTTTATCATAAAATATTCCATTTTAGCACATCGTTTATTCAAAAGAGATTCTATTGTCGCTTCTCTATTTTGGTTAATTTGAAAGATAGTTAATGTCAGTTTTGGATGGTGTTTATCAAATTTTATGATAAAATGAGCTCACGTTACCAAATTTTAATATTCAAGAATTTCATTAATGTGCTGCTTATATAACCAATTATTAATATTCAATAATTCTATAAATACTCTTGTTTAATATATAGTATAATTAGTTTACAGAAACTGAGTTATATCTTGGGGTTTGGGGCTTGGAGACACTTGCTCTATTGTTCACATATAAAATATTGAATTATTGAGTTGATAACCAGGCATATAGTTTTAAGGAATTGGTTGGTAATGGTTTTGATTGATTAATTGATTTTTTTGGGGCGGGGTCAGGAGTGGAGAAGGAAGGGAGTGTATGGGTTTAATACCATTTTTCAATCTAAAAACATATATTTAAATTGGGGAGAATATAATATTCAATTAACCGTGCCAGAAAATCATTTACAACTTTATTTAAATAATACACAATTCTCTATTGCTCTATCTCAGCTGCTTTTTCAAACAAACGCTCTAAATAAAATAGTGTAATAAATTAATTAATCAGCCCAGTAAAGGAGGCAGTTATTGAAATAGGAAAAAGGAGGTGAACAAATAGTGCGTTTCATAGGTGGGTAGCACAGTGGCGTAGCTAGAACGTTTGCCGCTCGGGGCGGTCTCTGATTCCCCCCCCCTTTAGGGGCCGTCCATAAATGACGTCACGCACCTGGGGAGGGGGGAGTCACATATTTGATGTCACATCAAAACGCGCAACTTTAAGTAAACGTTCCACTTAATATATGATTACGGACACTTTATGTAATGACGTTTTAAATGGCTTCACTCGTGTTACGATATTAGAGTGAGCCTTACACTAAAAGCATATTTAGATGACAAATTTTTTTTTATTTTGAAACATGCGCATTTTCAGTTAGAAAATACGGCTTTTATGGGGGGTGGGTGGCATTGAGCTTTGTGACGTCACATTGAAGAAGGGATCTAAGTTTTTTGTGACGACGTGTGACGAGGGGGGGGGGTGAAATATCTGCCAGAATCACGTGACGTCATTTATGGACGGCCCATTTAAGTCAATCATATGATCATTTTTATCAAATTAATTAACATGAATAAATAATTGTAGTTGAAACAAAGTAAAGGTGGGGAACATTTTTACCATTGCATGCCCTATTTATGTAAGCAGTAATAAAAGAGGCCGCATAAGATAAGTACACATTTATCTTATCTTATCTGTTATAGACGCTCCTTCTATACAGAAGATTATTGCGTCCTATGCTTATTTATGGTTTGTGTTTAGTCCTGCATTTTTATTAGAGATTTAAATGTTGATAAAGTGTTGGTTTTCCTTGGTTTCTTCAGGCAACCCATTCCACGCCCGAATTCCGGACGGGAATAACGAAAATTTGTATGTGTTTGTTTTTGCATACGAATAAGAAAGGTGTTTTTATCCTTATGTCGATCTGAGGGTTGTATTAAGTTACATTTGTGTTGCATTTCTAAATTAGAATTAATTGATTTATGCATGATTAGCTTTACTCTTGGTTCTTCTATCCTCTAGTGTTTCAAGGTTTAATGATTTAACTAATGGTGTTATTCTTGTCAGTTTTGAATATTCTTCAGTAATGAACCTGGCAGCTCTTTTTTTGAATTTTTTCTAGTCCATCAATGTTTTCTTTGGTGGACGGGTCCCATACAGAAGATGCATATTCTAGTACAGGTCTCACCAAAGTGAGGTAGCATTTTAGTTTTATATCTCTATTACATTTATAAAAATACAAGATACCTTTTTAAAGGTCACAAGAAAGTTATTGAGGTCGCAGGACCCCCCCCCTCCCCAAAATAAAAATGAGACAAAACATATTCCAAATTAACACCCAAAAAACATTACCAATTAATATGCTTTTTTAATTTATTTATAAATATATGACTTTTTTTATAAACAAAGAAATTGTATACATTAGTATGTAAACATATTTATACATTTACTTCCCTAACTTTCATTGTAGGAAAAATCGTGTATTATGCTATCAAAATTTAAATTATTTGTAATATCTTGTTCTATGGACAATATTGCAAGATTTTGTAGTCTTAAATCACTCATTGTGGAACGAAGTAATTTTTTTATCAACTTAAGTTTGGCAAAGCTCCTTTCATAACTAGATACACTGATAGCAATTGTTGAAAAAATTCTTAGCAAAATTATAATGTTTGGTACATAATTTTCCAATCTATAATGTTAAATATATTTTAATAGATCTAGAGGAGGCCTTTCACCCCGTTTTTCTAACATAATGCCTCTTCTTGTAGTGTAGGTACAGCCAGGGCTGGTCTTAGGCCAATGCAACCTATGCGGCCGCAGTGGGCCCCGCACTTTCATGGGCCCCACCTATCTAAATTTTCACTTATTATCCTTATTAATACCTTACCCCCTACCCAACTGGGTCAAGCGCAATCCGTTTCGCATACTAAGCCGCATAGGGCCCCGCAATTGCTAAGATCAGCCCTGTGTACAGCCTTGATCGTTTTTCTTCACATAGTAAACTGTTCTTTATCAATGTCAATAAAGTCATTTGTTTGACATTCAAATGCTTCATTTAGTAGGTTAAATGGTATTATACACGAACATTTTCTTGCTAGGACATGGAACTCATCAACGCGTTCTTTTATTTTCTTTTATAATTCCATCCATGGATAAAAACATTTCTCTTTGTACTTCTTGCTCTAAAGATAGAATCACGTCTTCTGAATTTTCCCCACTCATATTTTTTCTCCTTCTAACTCGGCGTTCAGTTGATATCTCCAACTCTCTATAAGCATCTGATCTCGTTTTACTAGTTACTTCTTCATATATCGATTTTTAAAAGACGCTTGAAATGTTAAAGTATCCTTTTCGAAATTATTATGCTATTGTTGTTTTTATTAACGGAGAAATGCGATTATTTTCATGTTCTTGCCATAAATCTTAATAATTTTCCATAAAACAGACGAATTCTAATTATTTACAGATTAATTTAATTTGATAGGCGTAACATTTTTAATGAATAGCCGTATTTTAATGAAAAACACAAATCATGTGTGCTACTTTAATGCAATAGAAACAAAATAAATTATTTTTTTTGTAAGTTCCCATACAATAATTTTCTGAAAACTGAAGAGTAATATAAATTACTGCTTGCAAGTTAAACACAATATACGAACCACATGCCATGTAGGTACTTGTTAGCGCATCATTCTGCAAATGTCGAACTTCCACGCAAAAACTGTCGTGGCGATATCAATGGCATATATTATTCGGCCCAGCGGTGATGCATTTTTTTGTTGTTGTTTTTTGTGGGTTTGTGTGTGTGTGTGTGCAGTTTTCTTATAAAAGTGCCATCTGTAACGTATACCGCTTAATTTTCCAAACAAATGGATACCTTTTTTGAGTGATTTTAAATTTTTGAACGGTTTTTGGTTAGTTATAACAAGCACTATGTAATCAAACAAATGTTGCGCGAATCCGTTAATTAAGACTCGACATTGAGAATATTTCTTGGTTCACCTTGGTTTTCTCCCTTCAAATGAAAAAGGGCAGTTGTCAGAAATGGTTTTACTTTTCAAATGCCCACAAATGCCGCCCTCTAAATGTATGCCGCCCGGGCGGACCGCCCCCCACCCAGCGCCCCCCCCCAGCTAGGCCACTGGGGTAACACTAATTTAAATTGTGGTTCTTATAAATGAAATGTCCGTTATATTTAATTACATGTTTTTCATGTAAATTAATTAAATTAATAACTAATGTATATGACAAGTTCACGAATTATCTTCATCAGGCTTTCCAGTTTCTTATGATTACTTACACAGCGGTACGGTATCACCAAATTCCACCACTTTCATTTTTATTGTTCAAAGTGTTCCATATATTTCTCCCCTCCACTCAACGCAATAGACTACTTGGTTACAAACCCAACCCCAAACTTATCGATAAAATCCTGGATATGGTACTGATACTGATAGCTTTTTGACTGCTTAACTAAACACAACTACGAAGTCATCGTCCCGAAGCTCTCAAAACCTTCTCCAAGATCCGGATTCCGGATCCGGATACCTACAAATTTAAGTGTCAGAGCTCAGGGGGTATACTTTACTACTTTCTATAATTAGTATTTAATACTATTTATTAAAATATTTATATCCAACATGTGGAGAGTATCTGAATCTGCTATCTTCAATGACAGTCTGAGATACGGTAGCGATCCATTGAGACATGGTGATCTCTCCCACCGTCAGAAGCAACCCCTGGCGCCTAGCTCTACGCTAAGCATGCCGGATATACGGCCACCCCCTAAATTATACATAAACCAATTAATTCTATTTTGGAAATGCACCATAAAGATGACTAAATACAACCCTCAGATAGACATAAGGATAAAAACACCTTTCTTATTCCGCATACAAGAACAAACACATACAAATTCTCGTTCTTCCCGTCCGGAATTCGGGCGTGGAAAGGGTTGTCTGAAGAAACCAGGAAAACCAACACTTTATCAACATTTAAAACTCCAACAAGAATGCAGGACTAGACACAAACCATAGATAAGCGTAGGACGCAATAATCTTCTATTTAGAAGGAGTGTCTGTAACAGATAAGATACCAGGTGTCTTAACTAGGGCAATGACCCAGGTCGTTTTATTGTTGAAAGATCCCCTGCATTGTGATCGTCTCTCAACGTCTCCACACTATGGATGCAGTGTACCTCATGTAGCGCCGAGGGGTTCGTGGCCAACGCCCTGCCAACGAAATGCCTTTGGGACGCATCGTTGCAGGCCCGCTTTTTGACTGCTAAATGATTTGGCTAAGAATACTAACATTATTGAAGGTTAACGAACAATGTCTACATAATAATTTAAGAATTCTATGTATTAACCATTGAATTGTGTACATCGCTCTGTCCTCAAAACTTTTGATTGGTTAGATCCATTGCATTTTTTAAATTATGAGGTGGAAAAAATAAGGAGAGCGCACAATAAAAACATTTAATATAAGTTTAGAAATTGTCCTTCATAATCTGAAGTTCTGGTCCCATACTAAGATGAAGGTATATTTTTTTAAAATTATAATTATTATTATTCATGATAGTGAGATTAAAGCTGGCTGCTGTTCTTTATCTTCGGTTCAATGTATTATATGTAGGGCTGTTATCGAGTAATTTAAAATTAATCGTTAACCTTTGAAAAACTAACGATTAATTAATCGTTAATTTAAATTAAAGCCAAAAATTGAAACGTATGTTGTCATACTTAATATTTATTAAACTTACTTGTCGAAAATCGAAACAACACTGGAATGTCTTCTTTATATGACATCTTTTACCAACAACGCAAACAGACAAGTGTATTGACAATATTTGGTTCAAGTGATGAGCGGGTCTTATTGACAATATAACCAGCCGAGCTGAAAAATCGTTTATATAGCTTTATATTGTCTCAACTGAAGTTTCTAATACTGTAGTGGATGTTTGGTTTGCAGGTGATACGTAAGCAGGTGCAGTGTTAGAACCATGGTAGCAATGTTCCCTTTAAGCAGCTCCGCTACGCAGATATTTTACCGACGCCACGCAGGAGTTTAGAATATCCGCGCAGAAAATTTTGTAAAATTTTGTACAAAAAATGTACATTGTGCAACTTTGCACACGAGTTCATTTAAAACTTTGCATACGAAAAAACGAGCTTAGACTTAGAGGGAACATTGCATGGTAGGCAAACGATTTCTCTCAATGGAAACAACCTTTATCAACATTTTGAACAATCACCTAAGCCTAAGTGAATAGTTTTAACAAAAATGTTCGTGTAATCGTCCGGAAATTAGTTTATATTTATCGGCCGGAATAGTTTACTTTTTGCCTTCCAGTACATGTATTAGTGGTAGGTCGATTAATCGTTAAAATTTTTTAACAATTAATCGAGAAATTAATCGTTAATTTCCGCACCCCTAATTATATGTATTACTTTGTGTCCTGCACCAAACAATTAGTAAATTTAATGGAATAATAACCTTATTCCAGCTCCATGGAGAATACCTGTAATTCTTTGTAGAAACCATTAACACGTTATAGAGAGCACACAAATTAGTTCGCAAAAAAATTGTCATTTTAATCATTCTTATCTGTTTTTCAGAAAACTTTTATACCCACGAAAATGAACAGTTAACATCGGAACCTAAAACAACGAAACATATTATACAAGATGACATTAAACATGCAGAAGACCCAAGAGACATTTTGTTGCAGAACAGCTCATCTGCCAAAAAGAATCTTAATACAAAACATTTTGTTGAAAATTCTAAAGAAACATATGTTCACCCAGCAGTGCAACCTGAGACTGAAACAGGAGAACAGTTGGATTCTAATAAAAAGCCACCCCAAAAAGAAGAAATTCTAGAAGTGGTCATGGTTAAGGGAGCCACAGGAGTGGGTCTGTGTTTAGAAGGTGGTAAAGGCTCACCAAAAGGGAACTTGCCTATTACTATTAAAAGGATCTTTAAAGGTTAGCATATAAATGCTCGTTAAAAAAGGGGAAATGTATCCCAACATTTACTGAACTTTTTTCATATTTAATATCTTTCAAACCACCTCTACCGCAAACAAAAAACACACTGAACTTTATAACTGAGTTATAAAGGTATTCATTTGATTTAAAAAATAAAACCAACCCGTAAAAACAAAGTTTTTGACTATAAATCCCTTATATATGAGACATAACTAACAGTATTGATTATGTTCAAACGCGACAAACATTTACAGACTGAATCCGTCTTCACTCCCCTTTGCTTTATAACCCGGAGGGGGGGGGAGAGGGGAAAGGTCTGGTCACCGATCGCTGGACCGAGCTCAGCGTGACAGGTAAAATGTAAACAAAAGAACGCCAGTACATCGACGGATGGCGTCAAAGCTTCAAATGAACTGTCACGTGAAAAACAAACAATAACAAACTGTGAAATTGAATTACATACGTTGTATAGAAATAAACTAAAAATGCATTAATTTAATTACGGTACGTTCGATCGATCTGAAATTTTGATACGATGCATTGTTATGTGACACGAGTCTGTGTGCCAAATTTCAGCTCGATGGCATCACGGGAAGTGGTTCATTTTTTACTTTTGTTTTTCCTCCCGCCAGTCTGACGACGAACGACAGACAGAAAGTGACAGAGAGACAGAGACGGCGGTGAAGTTAATATAAGGGATTTAATAAAAAACAAACCCGTTAAAACAAAGTTTTTGACAATAAATCCCTTATATATGAGACATAACTAAAAGTATTGATTATGTTCAAACGCGACAAACATTTACAGACTGAATCTGTCTTAACGCCTTTTGCTTTATAACCCTGGGGGGGGGGTTGGGAGAGGGGAAGGGATGGTCACCGATCGATTGACCGAGCTCAGCGTGACACGTAAATTGTAAACAATAGCACGCCGGTACACCTGGTTAAAACACGAGATGTGTTCACCGATGGCTGGCGTGAAATCAATTGACCCGTAAAATGTAAACAATAGCGACTTCTACATTTAGTTTTATATAGATAAACTAAAATGCATGAATTTAATGATCTGAAATTTTAATACGATGCATTGTTAGGTGACACGAGTCTATGTGCTAAATTTCAGCTCGATGGCATCACGGGAAGTGGGCCATTTTTGCCTTTAGATTTTCCGCCCGCCTGACGATGAACGACAGACAGAGAGAGAGAGAGAGAGAGAGAGAGAGAGAGAGAGAGAGAGAGAGAGAGAGAGAGAGAGAGAGAGAGAGAGAGAGAGAAAGAGACAGAGAGAGACGGCCGTGAAGTTAATATAAGGGATTTAAAAATAAGGAAACATTGTGTGACGAAACTTGAAATGGAACAAAAAGGTTAATACAACAAAACATTTCGCCTAAAATTCACACAAAACACAAACTGCAAAATATTGACATTTTCTCAAAATTATATATTAGTAGACAGAGGCGAAGATATGGTAGGTGTCCCCCGGTGTGTGCGATAAACTTATAGCGTCACCCCTGGCCCTTTTTTCAAGAATACCATCTTGTTAAAATAAGAATTAGAGCATAGTGTAACAATGGGAATAAAAAAATCAAATAAATGAAAGGTCATAGGGTGAAATACACTTAATAAACAATACACAAAAAGTAAGACAATGAAGAGGTAGATAGGGAGAGAGAAAGTAAGAGATTACTAGGAGAGCAAGAGTGGAGTAAAAGTTTATTAACAGTCAATGTACTAAAGACTAGATTATTCATGACCAGATTTATTATTTTCATAGAAAGGTCTGTTTCGAGACTCCACCTTTCTAATTTGACATGAGATTTCGGACTATTAGCCAAAAGCATATGCAGATAAAAATAGTCTTAAGAACTATTTAATTCAGATTCATTACTGGAGAATATTCGAAACTGACAAGAATAACACCATTAGTTAAATCATTAAACCTTGAAACACTAGAGGATAGAAGAACCAAGAGCAAAGTAGTAATCATACATAAAGCAATTAATTCTAATTTAGAAATACAACACAAAGATAACTTAATACAACCCTCAGATAGACATAAGGATAAAAACACCTTTCTTATTCCGTATGCAAGAACAAACACATACAAGTTTTCCTTCTTCCCGTCCGGAATTCGGGCGTGGAATGGGTTGCCTGAAGAATCCAGGAAAACCAACACTTTATCAACATTTAAATCTCTAATAAAAATGCAGGACTAAACACAAACCATAGATAAGCGTAGGACGCAATAATCTTCTGTATAGAAGGAGCGTCTGTAAACAGATAAGATAAGATAAGATAATTTATCTTAAACAGATTTGATATGTCATTCGATTATGCATTTTAAGTTGCAGATATGTCTACTTGAGATCTAATGCTCAATTTTTATAAAGTGTGCTCGTTTATTTTGTTCTGATAACCTTTTGTATTATCTTTCAGGTGGACCTGCTGAAAAGTGCGGCAAATTGAAAGTCAAAGATGAAATAATTGAAGTCAATGGAGTTGATTTTACTTCAATGAGACATTATGAGGCTTGGAACCATCTTAAGTTTCTCGATGATGGGGATATTAATTTAACGATCAGAAGAAACTGAAACATTGAGTTTGCACTATTGTAATTCTATTGTAACCATATTAACAAGTTTTCTAATGATTTCTCTATAAAAATGTAAACCTGAAACTGTAGATAATGATATAAAACTCTGATTATAATCTAAGCATGTTAATTAATGACGATTACGTTCCACGTATTTGCTCAAGTTCACTGAAAACTCTTAGGGGAAACGTTTTACAAATCTGAAAGAAACGAAACAAGCTAATAATTATTTAAATGTGTTTTCTCTAAAGACATGCAATTAATTAAACAAATATTTTCTCCATTAATTCAGATTCCATCAATAATTGAGGTATGGTTATGGTACATTTTAATATCAATAGTATCAATTTATGAAACACTTCATTTTTTAAAGATTTTAATTTTAAACTAATAACCTTAATTTATTTTTAAAAAATATTATAATCAGATCCTTTTGTAATTTGTATGAATTTACAATTTTTACAATTATGTTTTACAATTTTCAAAACAAAGAGTTAATGATTTTATCATATTATTTAGTAATTTTGACTGAATGTACCTATATATTAACAAAATTAGACATATATATTAAACTTGTCATTTTTTAAAACAATTATTATGTATTCTAACTTGTAGGGTTATGTTTTTTGTTTCTGTTGCCATTTTTCAACAACAAAAAAAAAGATTGGTGCGTTTCGTCTTTCGTTTTCATGTGTGAACATTTTTGGAGAGGTCAATATTACAAAGAAGAAACAAATATCTATTTAAAAAATATTTTTAAAGTAAATTTCTGTAGAATTATGTTTCTTTAAAAAAATTCTTTAATTTATTATTTCCCGACTAGTTAATTAAAGGTGAACAAAGTGTAAATTTATTGAAGGTAACAAAACCTGATTGATTAACAAACTATGTATATCTGTTACCATGAAATAATCATATGGTCCCGACAAACTTTAATGTATTACAATATATTTTTGCTCTTTAAATAGGGTTGTTAAACGATAATCAGAAATACGATTATGGGTTTTTAAAGCGATAATCGGTTATAAATATCCCAAACCGATAATCGAATTTAATTTATGAAGTGAAATCCGACCGGAGACGAAGCCGGAGCCGGATTTGTAAAATTTACCGGATTCCGGATTATGTCGGAACCGGGGCTATTAAATTTATATATATTAATATACTATCGCAAAACCGTCCAGCGGGAATTGGCGGATTTATGAAGTAATTTCTGCCGTAGCCAGATTTGCAAAAATTGCCGGATTACGGATTAGCATGAGCCGAAATCCGGTACACCCTTAATTTCTATGAAGTCAGCGGTAAAACGATAATCGGTTTAAAATCGGATTTACATAACCGATAATCGGTTTGCCACAACAACAAAAAACACCCAAATTAACAACCCTACGATTAACAAGAAATAAAAAATTACAAAACACCATATGATTTTGTTCTCCGAAAGAACGAAATACTAAATGAAGGAGAGGCGATATTTTTTCTCAATTGATGACTGGCGTATTGAAGCCTGTGTACAAATAATTATTGAAAATGGTGCGCGTTTTATCCCCTACTTTTTTTAGACACATATTCCAAAGGAGAAATAAATAACAAAATAGAAAATATCAAACATTTCTTTGACAATTTGTAGCTTAAAATGACTATTAATTTTAAAAAATAATTATCAGATCAGTAAAATAAAATTAATTTTAAAAAAAAATATTTTTATTCGTTTTATAATTTAAATTTATGTATTAAATTTCTCTAAGTGAAGTACCATATTTTCACGCATATTCCCCGCGGGTAATACCAGATTTTACCCCCTCGGGTTTTACAGCAAAGTGGACTTAACTAGTTTCAGTCAGTAAATGTCTGTCGCGTTGAGTTCTGTCTCATATATAAGGGATTTATAGTCAAAAAATTTGTTTTTAAATCCCTTATATTAACTTCACCGCCTTCTCTCTCTGTCTCTCTCTCTGTCTGTCATTTGTCGTTGGGCGGGCGGAAAAACAAAAGTAAAAAATGACCCACTTCCTGTGATGCCATCAAGCTGAAATTTGACACACAGGCTCGTGTCACCTAACACTGCATCGTATTTCAGATCGATCAAACGTACAGTTATTACATTAATGCATTTTTAGTTTATCTATATAAACTATATGTAGCGGTCGCTATTGTTTACATTTTACGGTTCACTTGACTTCACGCCAGCCATCGATGACCTCATCTCGTGGAGGAGGAGTTCACTCAGTTTTAGGCTGTAAATGTTTGTCGCGTTGGAACATAATTAATACTTTAAATTCTGTCTCACATATAAGGGATTTATAGTCAAAATCTTTGTTTTTTCGTGGTTGTTTTATTTACTTTTGCTTTTCCGCCTGCCCGACCAAGACAAACAGAGAGAGACGTCGGTGAAATTAATATAAGGGATTTAACAAAAAAACAACCCCGTAAAAACAAAGTTTTTGCGTCATTTATGGATGGCCCTTTATTTCATCAACAACCATTTGCAGACCAAATATTTAACTTTTAAATTTTAAATCAAGCCCAAATTATTTTCAACCCTATGTTTTGTCCAGATTAAAAAAAAATAACAAAGAAAATCTCGATTTCTCCTAACAACCACATAAATGACAGTACGGTACAAATAAGCTACGTTTATCGTTTAAAGAAATGTTCTTTAATTAATTAATAAATTACCAATGTTAGGAATTTAAAAAAAACTACTAAGTATGGAAAAAGAACAACAGTACGTCTTGGCATAAGAAACAAAAGGGCGGTGGATTTTTTAAATTAAAAATAATAAATTTAATTACGTAACATTGTTAACAATTCAAATATCAAGTATATACTTTTATTTTTTTTAAAGTAATTTAATTACATTACTTCGAATAAAGAATATCTAGTATTATTGTTCGAATAAAGATTTTTCTCTACTCTTCCTTAACAGCTTGAATTACCCCAGAGTTCGGAAATGTATACTGTAAATAGTCTTGCGGGAGATAGAGTTATGATTAGCTACAGTGAAAAAAAACTAGTAATTAAAGTACTTTTAAAAATGTGCATTTCTGGGTTTCAGCCGATAACTAAACTTAATCGTTTGCTGGTTATAAAAATAACACTTGAATTACGTTCAATATATTATGAATATTTAATAAAAATGGTATAAAACAATCTAATCGTAAAACAATCTGAAATTAAAATATAATCGCTAATATAAGGAAAAGTATGACATTTTAGGCAACGACGTAGCGTGGGTATGTGCCGCCCGGGGAAGAACCTAGGTAAAATATGTTGATAAAATAAAAAATAGATTTTATTTATAGGACACTAATAAATACGAAAACTATTATACATTTTTATGTAAGAAATATATACGAGCGCTTTCATTTCTTGATCTAGAATGTCATAATTGCATAATCTTTAAATACTTTAATGTATCAATGTTGTCAGCCAAGCGATGCTTAATACGAGAAATAGCTATACAATAGTCAAACTTAGTGTAATCATTGTTGTTATTATTCAAAGTAAGGATATTATATTAGATCGAGTAACTTAAAGCCTAAATATCTTAAATAGCTTGAATACGTAAAAAAAAAGTAAATTTATTAATTCATTTCCTTTACCTATAATGTAAAATAGTCCTTGCTTGATAATATCATGTGATATACTTGAATTAATTTGCAGGCGAAATCCTCCAAGTTAAGTAGATTAGCCGGTGTACGAAAATCAAATCTGTTTTCCAAATTCTGCTAAGGCCAAAACTTCACAGGAATTTTACAGTAACCTTAGCAACCTCATTTTATGAGAATACACTTTTTTTCTCAACTAATTTTTTTACACAACATGGCTAAATATTCGCTTCCATCTGCTAAAGTTTGCTCTTTTGTTCTTTGAATGGAATGTTTCAATTAAAATGTTACCGTCTCCACATACACTTTAAGCAAAAGTCAAATCATCCTCTATGGATTCTATTAGTTTCTCTGTGATAGATCTCTGCAAATAACTTTTAGCACTATTATACGTTGGTAAATAATTTCTGGCATCATTAACTTCACAAACTAATTGTTTCCAGATAGCATATGATTCCAGATGTTAAAAAAACTAGACCCAAAAAAAAATTCATTGCGAGTAGCAAAGTTCCTACGTCTGTTCGTGTTTTAAGCTTTTCATCTGTCTCTGTCAGTTTTTCTATAGCTTTCAAATTAAACTCAAAATGGCTCCATGGTATATTTACTATTTTAACGCAATTTCCAGTAAGAAAAATTGCGTTTATATATTTGAAATGTCTGTAACGCTTGATCCTGCAACTCCTCCTGAACCATACCAGATAGAGGGTTCGGGTCTTTTGCAAATATGTTAAGAATGTCTCAAGGATGTGCATGGACCAAAAAATACCTAAAAGGCTAACTGGATTTCCTGGAAAATAAAAATAAAACGAAAAATATCTGTATCTTGTCAATTTCTCGATAAACATAACAGCTATCGGGTTGAAACAAACGCCAAACGAAAGTTAATATTTAGAACCATGTTGGAGAATGAATTTTTGAAAAATCTCTTTTCGTTTGACTCCCGTAATTTTAGCAGCAATTTGTAGATAACAATTGTTTTGTTTACTTTCATAATTATTGATTTGAAATTACTTTTAATGTAATCTAGAATGACTAGGGATTGTAGGGCGCCTACGGCTTCCACTTTTTTTTCAAAAGCCCAAGTAACTTATCCTTGTTTGATAAATACGAAATATAAAACTTCCGGAAATGTACACAAAGTATTTTATAATTATAAATCCTCAAATCCTCTTTCTATATCTTACCCTTTTCCAAAATTAAAATAAAAGCTAAAACAATGACGTCATATAATTTTTTTACGGCGAGAATCACCACACGCTTTTTAACTGATTTGGACTGTTGTAATATTTCTAAAATAATCTTTAATTTATAATTATTTTGCACACCTCCTGATGCACACCTGAAGCTCACACAATGACGTCATAACGTTACGGGTACATCCATCCAGCCAGTGAGTGAGTCACTTGGGCTTTTATATTGTTTATAGTTAATGGGGTTTTCCCGCTTTGTGAATGGTAATGTTAGATTGGTAGGTGGTGAGCATTATATTGACACATTAATGGTGTTATGTACCGTGAGCGGTTATGACGTCATTTTTGTTAACTTTCAGAATTACTTATTTAAAATGACTTTTAATGTAATCTAGAATGATTTCCCTTGAATAAAAGAAAAATCGGAAATTCTTTGTTGGAAATTGCGTTTAAATACTCATTCGAGTTTTTATTACTTGCTCATCATAAAGTCTGTTTAACACCTTGTCTATAGCTACAATTAAAATTATCCACCGGTGTGTGGGCATGGGAACGGATGCGTAAAAACATTCTACCGTTCCAAAAATAGTTTGAGAGCTCTTTTCTGTTGAAGAAGCAAAACCAGGTTTCATGAACTGTTTGAGCAAATTACTTATTTGACATAGCGATTTATGTCTTCGAGTCTTTCTTAACTCCCGTATACTTTCCAGTCAGGTAGAATTATTTATACATGATGATCCTTTGAAGTCCTGTATTGTAAGACCCTCAGATTAAAACTTATTTAAAATCATTTCAGACATGTCATAAGCAGATTCATTTTTAAATCCCTTATATTAACTTCACCGGCGTCTCTCTCTGTCTCTCTCTCTCTCTCTGTCTGTCTTGGGCGGGCGGAAAAACAAAAGTAAAAAACGACCCACTTTCCGTGATTCGATCAAGCTGAAATTTGGCACACGGACCCGTCTCACCTAACAATGCATCGTATCAAAATTTCAGATCGATCGAACGTACCGTAATTAAATTAATGCATTTTTAGTTTATCCTTATATGAGGTATGTAATTCAAATTCACGGTTTGTTATTGTTTTTTTGCCACGTGAAAGTTTGAGCTGACGCATTGAGGCGACCCAACGAAGCGACGGGGTGCTTTTGTTTACATTTTACGTGTCACGCTGAGCTCGGTCAAGCGAATCGGTGACCAGACTTTTCCCCTCTCCCCCTCCCACCCACCCTCCCCCCCTAGGGTTATGAAGCAAACTTGAGTTAAGACAGATTCAGTCTGTAAATGTTTGAAAATAATCAATACTGTTAGTTATGTCTCATATATAAGGGATTTATAGTCAAAAACTTTGTTTTTACGGGTTTGTTTTATTAAATCCCTTATATTAACTTCACCGCCGGTCATCTCATCATCTCATGGGCGGGCGGAAAAACAAAAGTCAAAAATGACCCACTTCCAGTGATCCGATCGAGCTGAAATTTGGCACACGGACCCGACTCACCTAACAATGCATCGTATCAAAATTTCAGATCGATCGATCGTACTGTAATCAAATTAATGCATTTTTAGTTTTTCCTTATATAACGTATGTAATTCAAATTCACGGTTTGTTATTGTTTTTTTCTTCCACTTCCACGTGAGATTTTGAGTTGACGCCGACCGTCGTGCCGACACCCCCTCACGTCCCACCCCCCGTTATTAAAGACAAGGGACATCACTCTGTGTCCGTCTGTAAATTTTTGTAGAGTTGGAACGTAATCAATACTTTTAGTTCTGTCTCATATATAAGGGATTTATAGTCAAAAACTTTGTTTTTACGGGTTTGTTTTTTTAAAATCCTTTATATTAACTCGTGGTGTCTGCACCCGCCCTTGCTTGTCACCAAAACTTTTGGTCGATTTTTAACCCACTTGCTCGTAAGCTAGCGAGCTGAAATTTTGCAGGCAGTTTTGTACCGATAATAAAAACAATGTATCAAAATTTCAGATCGATCGCATGTACCGTAATTAAATTATTGATTTTTTAGATTATTTTATTTATTCCTATGTATCATGCTATTTTTTGAGTAGAGCGTCGCGGTGCGTATTATATTGAACAACCTTTCTGTCGCGCAATAAGGTGCGTATTTTATTGACAACTCTTTTTATAAACATATTCCTGATCGGTGCGCATTATATTAAACATGTTTTACGACACAACTGCAATTTTGTATTTCTGGATGGTCTGGCGCTGCGTATTATAATGAACATTCTTTTAGTTACGTCTCGTACATAAAGGATTTATAGTGAAAAACTTGGTTTCTTACGTTTTTTTTAAATTCCCTATGAAATCTTGGAAATATTCTACAATGTTTTCTTTCTGATTTCAATCTTTACTTATCGCACAACTTGGCTTGTTTGATCCTTGTGTGAAATATCAGAAGAGTTGTCGAATACTATGAAATATTATTTGGTCTATCGAAATTTAAAGATATTTTTTTTCTAAATTTATCCCCTAAAACTGCAATAAGATCAATTTGAATTTAGGTGACAAGTTTTTTACCCCCTACACATGATGTTCTAAGAGCACTGGATCGTACTGTGCAAGTAGATGCATAAGTTCCAGAATATTGCCTGTATTGCAAGAGTATTTTACTTTCTGTGAGAATCAAAATTCTATTATGCCAGGATTTAATCATAAAAAACATGAAACAGGAACTTTTTGCCGCTTTGTTTTCTTTTCTTTTGCAATATCGCATGGGTGTTCTTCTTTAAATGGTCTATTCATTTTATTCGATTTCTGAATCCTTAAATTTAAAAAAAAACTTAGGTAACGTTGAGCACTTGATCCATTAGTGCCTATTTTGGTATTTATTTTATGCCAGTTATTAATTTATCCATTTAATTAGCAATTTTGTTCCTTCTCTTTGTTCATGCTGAAAAACGAAAGATTAAACTGAAAATAATGATGCTGCAGAAGGAGAATAAGCTTTTTAAGTGCGAGAAAAAAAAATCCATGTAGTTTACCTATATTAATCGCAAATTTGCATCTATACTTAGGGGAATTTATATCGTTTAAGTCAAGAATGTTTTTGAAAATTTTATTGGTTGTCTTTGGAATTTAGCGGGTACAACAATTTATTTCCGCTTCCAAAAAATGCGCGCCTGGCAAACTTGAATCAGTTGTATATACCATCAGTATAATATTCTTTTGCTACTTCAGCTCCTTGGTTTTTCAATTCAGCAGCATTTGTATCATAATAATTTATATAAAATATTGAGTTTGAAGTTTTGGCATCGGTAACGTTCAGCTATGTTAAGATATCTCCTTCATTCATTTATTAATTTTTACTTTTGCTTTGCATTAATTATTTTTATTTTACAGCTTTTCACGTTTAAATCCTTTATATTAACTCGTGGTGTCTGGTTGTTTGTTTGAACCCTTGATTGCTTGCTTGTCGCCAAAACTTTGGATCAATTTTTAACCCACTTCCTCGTAAGCTAGCGAGCTGAAATTTTGCAGTCAGTTTCGTACCGATGATAAAAACAATGTATCAAAATTTCAGATCGATCGCATGTACCGTAATTAAATTATTGATTTTTAGATTATTTTATTTATTCCTATGTATCATGCTATTTTTTGAGATAGAGCGTCGCGGTGCGTATTATATTGAACAACCTTTCTGTCGCGCAATAAGGTGCGTATTTTATTGACAACACTTTTTATAAACATATTCCTGATCGGTGCGCATTATATTAAACATGTTTTACGACACAACTACAATTTTGTATTTTTGGATGGTCTTGCGCTGCGTATTATAATGAACATTCTTTTATTTACTTCTCGTACATAAAGGATTTATAGTCAAAAACTTGTTTTTTTACTGTTTTTTTAAAATTAAATCCTTTATATTAACTCGTGGTGTCTGGTTGCTTGCTTGCGCCCTTGCTTGCTTGTCGCCAAAACTTTGGATCGATTTTTAACCCACTTCCTCGTAAGCTAGCGAACTGAAATTTTAGCAGGCAGTTTTGTGGCGATGATAAAAACAATGTATCTAAAATTTCAGATAGATCGCATGTACCGTAATTAAACTATTGAATTTTTTAGATTATTTTATTTATTCCTATGTATCATGTAATTTTTTGAGATAGAGTGTAAGAGTGCGCATTATATTGAACAACCTTTCTGTCGCGCAATAAAGTGCGTATTTTATTGACAACACTTTTTATAAACATATTCCTGATCGGTGCGCATTGTATTAAACATGTTTTACTACAGAACTACAATTTTGTATTGTGTGATGGTCTTGCGCTGCGTATTATAATGAACATTCTTTTAGTTACGTCTCTTACATAAAGGATTTATAATAAAAAACTTGTTTTTTTACGTTGTTTTTTATTAGAAGTTAATTAACAATGAAGAATTTGCCAACCTAACAAATTGCCGCCAATGACATTCGGTTTGCTCATGTTTGAAATTGATGGGGTAGAGTAATTTTCTCTTCTTCAACAAAGAATCAATTAAGTTACCAACAGATAAGTTTATATATTCTCATAATACTCTCCAGAGGCGTCACTAGCGTTGGTGTCACCACGGCCCACGAATATCTTTACTTCAAGTCTATGGCCCGCCATGCAAAAAGTTTGGACGCCCCTGGATTAATAATATGCTATATAAAGGCCAGACCAGGCGTTTTTCAACGATAAAAATTCGTCGCTGCAGGTGCGCAGGTACGGTTCTGATCGGCGTCGTTCAAAGTCAACTTTACTTCGGCTACCGAACGTACGCTTCAAGCGATCTATCAGTGAAAATCGTTTTTACAAGACTGAGATGTGTTCGTGTGAAAATAATTTTGTGTTAAAGGATATTACAAATATAAGTACCTATACTCATGAAATTTAAGTTTCTTAGAGTACATTATATTAACATAGATATGCATGTTTGCAAGTTGTTAATAAATATAAATAAAACAAAAATATTAACTCAAAGACATTTAATACATAATTTTCCTCTTAAAAAAACAAGAAAAAAGATAACACATCTTTTGATTTTTGGAGAAAAAATCTAATCCATCCATCCCACCGTATTGTAGAGAGTAGTGAGTTGGGGTGCGTCTCACCATGGTGTCGGTATGTCAAAGCCCAGTTCACTTTATTTCATGTCCAGCCTTTTTAATTCTCTCTCTGTTGTGACTGTTTCTTTTTTTTTAACACGCTTTTTTTACACGCTTTTATTTAAGTCGTAATTTTTTTTCTAGGTAAAAAACATAAAATCGTGCACAGTAACATTTTAGATTTTGGTGTCATCCCCCTGATGTTGTAATCCGGGGCGGCCCGCCCCCACCGCACCCCCTAGTGACGACTATGCTACTCTCTAATGGTTTTTCAGTTCAGTAGCATTAGAATCCAAACAATGTACATGTACATCCAATATGGAGTAAGACTTTTTTGCAGTAGAAACGTTCACATATTTTAAGATATTTTCTTTATTTAAAGCAAGTAGTAAAAACTTGAATGAGTGTTTTAACGTAATTTACAAAAAAGAATTTCCGATTGTTTTTATTCAAGGGAAATCATTCTAGAGTCACACCAAGAATGTGTCAATATAATGCGCACCGCGCAACAGTCTAACATGCGTAAAGTGGGAAAACCCCATTAACTATCATTCTAGATTACATTAAAAGTAATTTCAAATCAATAATTGTGAAACTAAACAAAACAATTGTTATCTACAAATTGCTTCTAAAATTATGGGAGTCGAATAAAAAAGAGATATTTCAAAAATTTCATTCCCCAACATTGTTCTAAATATTATTAGATATCGTTTGGCGGTTGTTTCAACCCGATAGATGTAATGGTTGGCTAGAAATTGACAAAATACTGATATTTTTCCATTTTTTAAATTTTATTTTCCAGGAAATCCAGGAAACCTTTTCGGTAATTTTTTGGCCCGTGCACATCCTTGGGACCTCCTTAACATATTTGCGAAGACCCGAACCCTCTATCTGGTATGGTTCAGTAGAAGTTGCTGTTCTAAGCTCGAGAAGACTGGCCAGACATTTCAAATATATAAACGCAATTCCCAAGGGAAATTGCGTTAAAAAATAAATATTGTTTGGTTTTTATTTTATTTCTTCTAAAATTGTCATTCCTAGAAGTTAATTAACGACGAGGAATTAGTCACATCTAAAAAGGGCCGTCCGGGGCATTTTTCACCTTGCCACCTCTCGCTACGCCACTGATTAGGGTTCCACTTTCACAATGAATATTTTTATCATTTCACAAATTACTATGACAGTGGCATATTCATCCATTAAAGAAACAGCCTACTCATGCTTAAAATTATTTTTAATGCAAATGTTAAAGATGTTCAAGTTATTACAATGAAGAATTCATTAGGGATTAAGTTTTACTAAAGTATTTTTCGTTTCATCCCCAAATAAAGAAATGTTGTTTCTTTGGAAAAGACTTCACAAAGTTACTTGTAAATGACAACGTCTCTTGTTAAATGTCAATATTCTGTTTCTAGCTGGAAATTATTTGGGATGATGTTAATTCAAGGATATTCCTGTCATAGTTAATACGATGATACATATTTGTTTTAATTTGTGTTTGCCCTTAAATTGAGTCGTCTAAATTCAGGTTAAAATGCATGCCTTTATTCATTTGATCAAATTTCCCGCCATTTTATTAAGGAAAAAAATAATTTAACGCAACTCAAAATAATCCTGCCAGACACGTGATTTGAACTAACAGTTTTTCAAGTTGAAATAATGTAGTTTAAATTCACCTCGTTTTCCATATGGTATGAGTTCACTATTGAGGATAACGGAAATAAAAACAACAAAAAGATTAATTTATTTTAAATCGTAAGCGTTGATTGGATTTGTACAGCTTACCAATCAGTTGAAATCATTACAATTAGACCGTATTCTAACTGAAAAAAAAACTACAGGATTACCAAAGATAGATATCAGAAATTTTTTTACAGGCTCAAAAAAAAACAACAACAAAAAACAACAACAACACGAAAAGTAAAGCAATCGTGGGATTCCGAAATGCCGTTATTAGAAGATTTTGTGGGGTCTGCAGCATCTGACTTATTATTGGCATTGAGGACAACAGTACAAGTGCAACAGCCAGACACAACCAAGCAACTGTTTCTAATTTGATTGTCACTGACACTTATTCATTTCCTAAATTGGGTATTGGAAGGTATGTCTGGACACACAACCTTTCAAATGAGTTGAAATTGCAGATGATTCGTGATTGTTGTACCGCTGATAAAAAGTATGATTTTAGAGCTGACAGTGAGGCAAACACAGTTTTTAGTTTTTAGATATGCATTGTTATCAGACTATTCACCGTGACTTGTATACTCGCAAATGTTAAAAGGTGCCTTAAGCAAATATTGCGTGTTGTTTCCGCAAAAAGTAATTCGAGGAGTTCAGTGGGAATTTGTCATCAAACCATGCACAAAATATAAACATTTCAACGAAGATGCATGTAGCCACATGCAACGCACATGACACAAAAGGCTCTCATGAAGATGCAAGCTATTTTGTTGCATTATCGGAAGCCAAAGCAGTTTCTATGGATGAGCAGTTGGACACATCATTTAGAAGACAAATTCAAGAAAATCGCAACAAACTGGGTCCCATCATTTCTACCATCCTATTTTGGCGCATGCATGATTTAGCACTTCGTGGAAAAGAATAAGATTCTGGTAATTTTATGACCTGTTAGAGTTTCGTGTTGAATCTGGAGATGAAGTTCTTGGTAATAATTTGTATGGTTCTGTGCTAAGTATACAAGGGCCGGCCTAGAGTACGCGGGGCCCAAGGCAGCAAACTATGATCGGGGCCCCAGGCACATGGCAGCAGACAAGGATTGAGACCCATGCAAAAAGTTGCAATTCTACATATATTAAAAGAATGGGGGAAAATAAAGTACTCAAAATTTTAGTCTGTAACAGCACTGACACATCAATAATTACAGTTTTGTTCATTTAATTGAAGATCCTAAAACTCAAAAAAGGATGTTAATACTGTAATTAAAATATTTTGTTTTGGTATGCTTATTGAGAGTTTATATATACATAAATGTAACTTAACATTATAAACTGTATAAACTAGCGTTGGTTTGCTTGTATCTTCTAATTCTACTTTTTTTTACAACGCTCAAGCAAATTTTGCGAGCTAGGGCCGCTGCAAAATCTGAAATAAGTTCATTATTGACAATATTCTTAGCAAAAACAATCTCAGTTGACAAAATATCTAAGGTACTGAGCCTATCTTACATTAGTTGGGAGGGGGGATAAAATTCGAAATTCCCAACGGTCACACACTTGAGGGGGGCCCCAAATTAGTGTGCGAAATTTTTTTACATTAATTATTACGCTACCGCCATGTATGTGGGGCCCCCAAAGAGGTTAAGCCCTCCGGGCCCCAAAAACCCCTACTAATTCTTAGCTACGCCACTGTCTTGAATCATCGTTGACCGCATTTAGGTTTCAATAAGTTTTTTAATTTCTAAAAGCTTCTTTCTCCGAGAGTCACTGAGACAGGAATAGTTAAAAGTATTCGAAGTGCAATGTGTGTGCTGGGAAAGTCACTATATCTGGATCTGTTTTAGGTGGCTTCAGGAATTGTAGAACTCAATGATTGCAGCTCTTCAGCAAGCATGAAATCACCAAGATCCTTACTTTCGCAGGTATGAGCTTTTTCTCCAGATTCATATGCATATGACACTTGTTGTTGTTCTTGTTGTTCTCTATTGTTTGTAATTGATGAAATTTATTATCAATAAATCCAATCGAGTAATGATGCCTTCGTAGTATTTAAAAAGGGAATATCCATCGACATGATTGCCTTACCAACAATCTGGTTAAATAAATATGAAATATGTGCAAAAGTTTTCTTGTGCATCTATTAATCCTTCATCTTCTCCTTTATATGTAAATTGCTTGTTTCTTTCTTTTTCGCACAATCGTCTCTTTGAAAATGGGCTCAACTTCTAAGTCAGTGGTAATTTCTTTTGAAATTGCTATTGCTGTTTCAAAACCGCAATTTCTGTAAGATTTCAACCATTTGCAAATATTCATACTATTGCCACTTTGATTTCTCATGATTGTTGCGTTCTGGGTTCTGGATAAATTAATAAGAAGTCTCGACTCTTGTTCGATGGATAATTCAAGCCTTTATTCAGTCGGCAATATATTTACAGCAACAGATAGATTCAGGTACACAACGTAATTCATTAACAATGGCCACTCACTCGTAAGTGCAACACGGACTCTCTGTCCCTACTACTCGCAGTACCACTCTGTACAATCGAGCCACCTCGATGTGTACCAGCTATTAGAGCCAAACGCTCTATCACTAATCGCTAGTCCTAACAAGGACTATGGACCTCTTCACTCGGTCAGTACTCTCCTGTGTTCCCCTCTCTCTGTCTCACACCACACAGCCTCGCTGTCTAACTCACATTTCGAGTGACTACAATTAACACTGTTATGTACAAGTGAGCTCTTGTCAAGTCACGCCTTGACCCGAGTCACAGCAATGTTACAACAATCTCACAACAATTATTCGCAGTGATTCTCATACCCTGACAATGATCATACAGCCTAAAACTGGCACTTTTCCAGTCACAAATCCCATCGGATGCCAGAGCAGACAGTGTTGCCAAAAAGTTTGCAATAGCAACACAAGATTTTGTATTTAAATGCCGAATGTATAAGCCATTTTCGGTTTACAACGTCTCCACTTTCAACATGTCATTTGTAAACGTGTAAAAAGTAGTAAAATGTTTAGCCAAAGCGCGAGGCCCAAGGCGGTTGCCTCGTTCGCCTTGCCCTAAGGCCGGCCCTGTAAGAATATCGCGGTAACTACGCAAAAGACTATAATCGGAATTCGTGGGTCTCTCTTGCGTGAAGACATTGTTCGTGAAGCAAATAATTCAGTTGCATTTTCTACACTTGCCGACGAGAGAAAAAACATTTCAGGCAATGAGCAGATGTCACTTGGTGTTAGATTTGTCAAAGAACAAAATTGGAAAATGATGTTCACAGAAGAATTTCTGGGATATTCCAATTTTTCGATATAACAGCTGAAGGTTTAGCCAACACCATATATTACAAATTCATTAGAATTTGGATTAGATATGACAAAGCTTATTGGTCAAGGATGCGACGGATGTTCTATAATGTTCTAGTGGGATACAGCGCTATATAAATTATGAATTATTATTATTATTATTAAAGAATGAGGAGTCCAAGCAATAATTCGAAAAACAAGTTTTTCACTATAAATCCTTTATGTACGAGACGTAACTAAAAGAAAGTTCATAATAATACGCAGCGCAAGACCATCCAAAAATACAAAATTGTAGTTGTGTCGTAAAACATGTTTAATATAATGCGCACCGATCAGGAATATGTTTATAAAAAGTGTTGTCAATAAAATACGCACCTAATTGCGCGACAGAAAGGTTGTTCAATATAATGCGCACCGCGACACTCTATCTCAAAAAATAACATGATACATAGGAATAAATAAAATAATCTAAAAAATCAATAATTTCAATTACGGTACATGCGATCGATCTGAAATTTTGATACATAGTTTTTATCACGTCGCCACCAAACTGCCTGCTAAATTTCAGCTCGCTAGCTTACGAGGAAGTGGGTTAAAAATCGATCCAAAGTTTTGGCGACCGACAATCAAGCAAGCAAGCAATCAAGGGTTCAAACAAACAGACACCACGAGTTAATATAAAGGATTTAATTTTTTTTAAAACTCGTAAAAAACCAAGTTTTTGACTATAAATCCTTTATGTATGAGACTTAACTAAAAGAATGTTCATAATAATACCAAGCGCCAGACCATCCAGTAATACAAAATTGCAATTGTGTCGTAAAACATGTTTAATAAAATGCGCATCGATTAGGAATATGTTTATAAAAAGTGTTGTCAATAAAATACGCACCTAATTGTGCGACAGAAAGGTTGATTAATATAATGCGCACTCTTACACTCTATCTCAAAAAATAACATGATACATAGGCATAAATAAAATAATATAAAAAATCAATAATTCAATTACGGTACATGTGATCGATCTGAAATTTTGCTACATAGTGTTTTATCGTAGGCACCAAACTGCTTGCTAAATTTCAGCTCGCTAGCTTACGAGATAGTGGGTTACAAATTGATCCAAAGTTTTGCGACCGACAAGCAATCAAGCAACAAGACACCACGAGTTAATATAAAGGATTAATTTTTTTAAAAAACGTAAAAAACCAAGTTTTTCACTATAAATCCTTTATGTACGAGAAGTAACTAAAAGAATGTTCATAATAATACGCAGCGCCAGACCATCCAGTAATACAAAATTGCAACTGTGTCGTAAAACATGTTTAATAAAATGCGCATCGATTAGGAATATGTTTATAAAAAGTGTTGTCAATAAAATACGCAACTTATTGCGCGACAGAAAGGTTGTTCAATATAATACGCACCGGTACGCTTTATCTCAAAAAAAAACATGATACATTAGAATAAATAAAATAATCTAAAAAATCAATAATTTAATTATGGTACATGCGATCGATCTGAAATTTTGATACATAGTTTTTATCATCGCCACCAAACTGCCTGCTAAATTTATGCTCGCTAGCTTACGAGGAAGTGGGTTAAAAATCGATCCAAAGTTTTGGTGACCGACAATCAAGCAAGCAAGCAATCAAGGGTTCAAACAAACAGACACCACGAGTTAATATAAAGGATTTAATTTTTTTTAAACTCGTAAAAAACCAAGTTTTTGACTATAAATCCTTTATGTATGAGACTTAACTAAAAGAATGTTCATTATAATACGCAGCGCAAGACCATCCAAAAATACAAATGTGTAGTTGTGTCGTAAAACATGTTTAATAGAATGCGCACCGATCAGGAATATGTTTATAAAAAGTGTTGTCAATAAAATACGCACCTAATTGCGCGACAGAAAGGTTGATCAATATAATGCGCACCCTTACACTCTATTTCAAAAAATAACATGATACATAGGAATACATAAAATAATATAAAAAATCAATAATTCAATTATGGTACATGTGATCGATCTGAAATTTTGATACATTGTTTTTATTATCGGTACAAAACTACCTGCTAAAATTCAGCTCGCTAGCTTACGAGAAAGTGGGTTAAAAATCGATCCAAAGTTTTGGCGACCGACAAGCAATCAAGCAACCAGACACCACGAGTTAATATAAAGGATTTAATATAAAAAAACTGTTAAAAGACAAGTTTTTGACTATAAATCCTTTATGTACGAGAAGTAACTAAAAGAATGTTCATGATAATACGCAGCGCAAGACCATCCAAAAATACAAAATTGCAGTGGTGTCGTAAAATATGTTTAATATAATGCGCACCGATCAGGAATATGTTTATAAAAAGTGTTGTCAATAAAATACGCACCTAATTGCGCGACAGAAAGGTTGATCAATATAATGCGCACCCGTACACTCTAACTCAAAAAATAACATGATACATAGGAATAAATAAAATAATATAAAAAATCAATAATTCAATTACGGTACATGTGAGCGATCTGAAATTTTGATACATACTTTTTTTTAACGTCGCCACCAAACTGTCTGCTAAATTTCAGCTCGCTAGCTTACGAGCAATTGGGTTAAAAATCGATCCAAAGTTTTGGCGACAATCAAGGGTGCAGACACCACGAGTTAATATAAAGGATAATTTTTTTAAAAACGTAAAAAAACAAGTTTTTCACTATAAATCCTTTATGTACGAGAAGTAACTAAAAGAATGTTCATAATAATCCACAGCGCCAGACCATCCAGTAATACAAAATTGCAATTGTGTCGTAAAACATGTTTAATAAAATGCGCATCGATTAGGAATATGTTTATAAAAAGTGTTGTCAATAAAATACGCACCTAATTGCGCGACAGAAAGGTTGATCAATATAATGCGCACCCTTACACTCTATCTCAAAAAATAACATGATACATAGGCATAAATAAAATAATATAAAAAATCAATAATTCAATTACGGTACATGTGATCGATCTGAAATTTTGATACATAGTGTTTATCGTAGCCACCAAACTGCCTGCTAAATTTCAGCTCGCTAGCTTACGAGATAGTGGGTTACAAATTGATCCAAAGTTTTGCGACCGACAAGCAATCAAGCAACAAGACACCACGAGTTAATATAAAGGATTAATTTTTTTAAAAATCGTTAAAAAAACAAGTTTTTCACTATAAATCCTTTATGTACGAGAAGTAACTAAAAGAATGTTCATAATAATACGCAGCGCCAGACCATCCAGTAATACAAAATTGCAATTGTGTCGTAAAACATGTTTAATAAAATGCGCATCGATTAGGAATATGTTTATAAAAAGTGTTGTCAATAAAATACGCAACTTATTGCGCGACAGAAAGGTTGTTCAATATAATACGCACCCGGTACGCTTTATCTCAAAAAATAACATGATACATTAGAATAAATAAAATAATCAAAAAAATCAATAATTTAATTATGGTACATGCGATCGATCTGAAATTTTGATACATTGTTTTTATTATCGGTACGAAACTGCCTGCAAAATTTCAGCTCGCTAGCTTACGAGCAAGTGGGTTAAAAATCGATCAAAAGTTTTGGCGACAATCAAGGGTGCAGACACCACGAGTTAATATAAAGGATTTAATATAAAAAACCCCGTTAAAAAACAAGTTTTTGACTATAAATCCTTTATGTACGGGAAGTAACTAAAAGAATGTTCATGATAATTTTACGCAGCGCAAGACCATCCAAAAATACAAAATTGTAGTTGTGTCGTAAAACATGTTTAATGCAATGCGCACCGATCAGGAATATGTTTATAAAAAGAGTTGTCAATAAAATACGCACCTTATTGCGCGACAGAAAGGTTGTTCAATATAATACGCACCCATGCACTCTATCTAAACAAATAACATGATACATAGGAATAAATGAAATAATCTAAAAAAATCAATAATTTAATTACGGTATATGCCATCGATCTGAAATTTTGATACATTGTTTTTATTATCGGTACGAAACTGCCTGCAAAATTTCAGCTCGCTAGCTTACGAGCAAGTAGGGTTAAAAATCGATCAAAACTTTTGGCGACAAGCATGGGCGGGCGGCCGGGCGGGCGGCCGCAGACACCACGAGATAATATAAAGGATTTAATAAAAACAACCCTTAAAAAACCAAGTTTTTGACTATAAATCCTTTACGTATGAGACGTAACTAAAAGAATGTACATTATAATACGCAGCGCAAGACCATCCAAAAATACAAAATTGCAGTTGTGTCGTAAAACGTGTTTAATATAATGAGCACCGATCAGGAATATGTTTATAAAAAGTGCTGTCAATAAAATACGCACCTTATTGCGCGACAGAAAGGTTGTTCAATATAATACGCACCGCGACGCTCTATCTCATAAAATAGCATGATACATAGGAATAAATAAAATAATCTAAAAAATCAATAATTTAATTACGGTACATGCGATCGATCTGAAATTTTGATACATTGTTTTTATTATCTGTACAAAACTGCCTGCAAAATTTCAACTCGCTGGCTTACGAGCAAGTGGGTTAAAAATCGATCAAAAGTTTTGTTGACAAGGGCGGGCGGTCGGGCGGGCGGCCGCAGACACCACTAGTTAATATAAAGGATTTAAAAATACCCAAAAGCAGCATTTGTACATTGCATTTCAAAAAAACTAAATCTTGTAGTGAACGATTTAAATAATGTGAATGATGTACGAAACACAATAGGTACAATTAAGTCAATTATAGTTTTTTTCCGAGAAAGTAATCAGCGAAGAAACCTAATTCCAAATGTTCCTGCTATGTGAAAATAGATGGACACATAAATATTAAAGCTTGCGGATTTTTGCTGAAAATGTGACAGAAATAGTTAAACAACTGGCTTATTTAGAACAATCAGTAATGTAATCAGTTACAAAGTACTTGTAGATATAATTATTTTTTTATGTTTGTTATATGTACACCGTCTTAAATGTAATAAACTTTCAGGAAATTTAGATCAGTTTTATAGTAACTACTTTATGGCTTTTTTCTAAAATGTATGGTGGGGGGCAAATGCCCCCTTGCCCCCCCTAGTCAACGCCCATGGGTGTATGTATAACATTTTAACTAAAGAAACAACTTTGGGATAATCAATTTTAAGATGTGATGTAGATGTAACTAAAATGTCATTGTAGAAAAAAAAGATGTAAAATTATCTTGAGGCTGAAAAATTTAGGAAAGTATAAGCTTTATAGGACACCAGAAATTTTGTAAAAAATTGAGATCCTTGATAGATGTCAAAGTTAAGGAAATGGCAAACTGTTCTCTTTTGATCCATAAAAGTTTTAATAGTGATCGAGTGCAGTGAAGTAAGAGACCATTTAGCTATAATAGAAAATGAGCGAAAAGCTACATTCCATAATTCCATAACAAAAACGTACGTATTTATGTGCGTATGTGTATCTGTGCGTGCATGCATGTAGATAGGCAGGCAGGCAGTAGTGGGTACGTAATTGGTAGATAGGTGGGTAGGCAGACGAGTTGGTATGTTATTTGCTAGATAGATGGAAAAGTATGTAAGTTTTATTTACGTACGATAATAAATATTCATTTTTCGATGGTATTGATAGCTTTAGTTGAGTGCTGTGGATACAATAAGTTGTAGAAAATGAGAATAATTAGTTTCGTTTAAAATACCATCATGTGTCTCTTAAACATTATACGGTAATTTTAAATGACGTTCTGTCCTTTAACATATACTTGTGACCTTTTTAAGCCGCGTGGAAAGAACCCTTCTGTCAACTAATTATTTAGACCAAAAATGCTAAGAGCTTAGCAGTTGGTTTTGTTTGCTGAACATCTCTCAGTGTTAAATCCGAGAACGTTTTAAACTTAAGACACCTGTAGACTAGGAAACATTTAAATAAATAAAGGGATAATTCCCTCATAATCCTTGCGCAAAGCGGTTCGTGACACTAAGCTGGTTGTGTTGACCTACATGGAAAGTCCGACTAAAATCTCTCCTGGTGAGCTTTGGGGATGCTAAGTTTAACCTCTTTTTCCAACTTAAATCTCACTCTCCGTTTGTCTCTACTATTCTTAAAGAAAAAATATATTAAGTAAGCTAGAAAGTAAGTCTTCTAAAGCAAGTCCTTGCTTAACCTGAAATATTTGTCTCACCCACTGACATCTTAAGATAATTATTTTCTCTAATCCTCTTTAAAACACCTTTAAAAAGCAGACGTTCATGTAAAATAAGCAATCAGCTTCTCAAGGACTCCGTAAAGTCATATTTCTTGCCATGTATAGTTTATTGTTTTTATATGTACGTCATTGGTTATAAAAAAAATTCAACATGGAGATAATGTGAATAAAACAGTAGTTATTTCAATATTTTTGTAATAGCAGGGAATCACATCTTACTTGGCAAGGACTTATTCATTACTTTTCTTCGTTTAATTGATATATTAATTTTTTTCTTATATGGAGTGCCTTGATAAAATATAATATAAACACATATTATTACACAGTATTTTTCAAGTGTTTAAATTTTCAAACATTATGAGTGCTATCAGCGTTACATTTCTTTTACTCAGCTTCCATTTAAATGTAGTAGAAGCTCAACATGAAAGCTGTTCCAGACATACATGTCACCCTCCAGCTTGTCGATGTCCAGCTCACAGTATTCCAGGTAATCTTCGTCCTGAGAAAGTTCCTCAGATGGTATTAATAGCCTTTGATGATGCTGTGAACTGGGACAATTGGCAATATTATCTTAGGTAAATATGTACTTTGTATCTAAGACAATATTTAATTAAATCGAATGATGTATGTTTTGATAAGATGAGTGGGAGAAAGAGACTGTTTTGAACCCTAAGTTCAAGCTCCAGAGCCTTAGCCTCTAGGCCCTAGACCCTAGACCTTAGCACTTGGTATTTAAGGAGGCACATTTTTGCAAGTCTGATACGTTTGATATTATGTCCTAGTAATCCACCAAATCATAAATACAAAATATTACATTACGCAAAATGGTAACGTCTCCACAATCTCAATATTTTATTTTCTTTTTAAACAACAAACACAAAAAGTAATCCTCATACCGAAAATTATTTCATTTACAAAGCTTTCAAAGCGGCTGGATAGCGAAGTCAATAGTTCGCTCGCCTCACAAGCTGAGGGGCGTGGGAACGATTCCACGTTAAAGCAACTATACATAAAATATTTAAAAAATCTTTTTTTAAAAAGCACACGCTTTTATTTACAAATAGAAAGTGCACTAAAAAGAAGAAAATAAAAATTGTCTATGATAACAGGTGAAATGACTGAATCTATCCACTGCACATAAAAGCGTGGGGCGCCCATCACAAATCATTTCTTTTTGCAACTATTCTTTTGCATATAGATAAATATTTCTAATTAATATGATAGTAGCATGAATATGAATTATGATCAAAGTTTTGAAACATTTAATTTTTATTAACATTCATACAAATTTGTATTTATGTTTCGCAGCCTTGTACATGATAGAGAGTTGTGATGAGCGCCCCACGCTTTTATGTGCAGTGGATAGATTCAGTCATTTCAACTGTTATCATAGAAAATTATTATTTTCTTCTTTTTAGTGCACTTTCTATATGTAAATAAAAGCGTGTGCTTTTAAAAAAAAAGATTTTTTAAATATTTTATTTTCTACATTTTAGTATCAAAATTTTTTTAATCAATTTTTCTACATAATCAATTCAATTTAATTAGTCAAACTTCGTTGTCTATAACTTAAATGTGATAGTGGTAAAAAGATTATTATTAAAAATAAAATAATAAAATATATTAATTACAAATGTATGTATTAAAAATAAAAACAGTTTCCCCAACTGAAAATTGAACCCAGTACCTCCAGGTCGAAAATCCATTACGTTAACAATTCGGTCAACTAGGCTGCACAAATTCCATTTGTTCCTCTTGTATTATCATGTCAATTTAGATTTAGTTTCGTATTACTGAGCTGTTTAACACCTGGAATGTGGTCACCGATGGCTGGTGGTGAACTCCGGTGACATTCACGTGAAAGTCAAGAATAGCACGGAGACAGATTATATATAAAGATAAACTTAAAAATGCATTTATTTAATTATGGTACATTCGATCGATCTGAAATTTTGAGACAATTTATTTTTCCGCGGGCGGGCCCAAGACAAAGACGGCGGTGAAGTTAATATAAGGGATTTAAAAATATGTTTCATGATATCAAATGTTAAGTTTTGGTAAGCAATATCATCATCAGGGTGTTGACCTTTTAACTAATTGTTTATTGGGGTAAATACCTAAATGTAGTTAGCACAGTCCTCTAGGTGTCGTCTCGCTTTTTGCTAGCTGGTGTGTAGGTTCACTGACGTATAGCACGGGTATGTGACTAACTGGACAACGGGGGATAAACCGCTGTTGTGAAATTCATCTCACTCAAATTTTACACGCTTTTATTTACATAAACAATTACACAAAGAATTATTTTAAAGATGTGGGTGTGAGAAGGGGCATAATTGATAAAGGGAATGTTTGAATAACCAGTTGTTCCTCTTGTATCACCTGGAATGTGGTCCCCGATGGCTGGTGGTGAACTCCGGTGACATTCACGTGAAAGTCCAGAATAGCACGGATACATATTATCTATAAAGATAAACTAAAAAATGAATTTATTTAATTATGGTACATTCGATGGATCTGAAATTTTGATACAATGTATTGTTATCCAAGATCTATTTGTGGTAAAATGTTGAGATCTCTAGGACCATCAGAAGTGGTTTAATTTTACGTTACAAGATTTGACGGATACAACATACAACATACAAACAGTGTGAGTTAAATAAAAGCGTGTAAAAATGTTGATGAATGACTTACGCTAAGAAAGTCCTCCGCTGACCTGGAGAGAGATGGGCGCCGCCAGGTCTATCAAGCCCGAGAATGGTCTAATGGAAACATTAGAACCCCCTACGACTACGGGGTTATAACGACCACGAGGTTATGGGACTAAAATTAAAATTTAGGCAATAGGCAATCGAAAGGCAATTTTGTGTGCTAGGGAAGGTTGAACCACTTTTGTGAAATCTAATTCTTTTAGAAGATGTTTTTAAAAAATTTTAAAGCAAAGTTTTTCAAAGACTTAATAAAAAGTATGAACATACTTGACCCTCTAAAACCTTTTCAATTTAGTTAGAGGCCATTCAGGGATCAATAGTAGTCACCGATTATGAAAGATATTATTGTTAACGGGGGGTTGTCAATTTTAAAATATTTTTTTAATCACGTAACTAAAATTTGGGTTAGTTTTGTTAACTAAAGATTGGAATCTGTCTGTCTGGCAGATATTGCAATTGTAGAATCTTTATTTTTTTAATTCTTTTTTTTTGTTTTGTTCGTAGCCTCATTTTTTATTTAAATCATCTATTTAAAATACCATGTAAAATGCTTTGAAATAGTGAAATGCAGCTTTAGGGCTAAAATGGTACAAACTATTGTTTTGGGACGATTCTCCATAAACTGCCATGAAGGAAAAGAATAACTGAAACGAACTCATCGTAGTTTTTGGAGAAGTAAATGGATTATGGATAGGAGTTATATGTACAGGCGCACGAGTGAAGCTAAAGGGCAGCACATTTATTTTTATATATAGGAGCACCTTTAAGACCACGTGAAAGGTACTTTTCATTGCTAGAGGATGGCGTAAATAATATCGCCCAAACATGTGTAGCATTAACTATTGTTTAGTCACAGCTAATATGTTTTAGGTCTAACTTAAGCTAAAACATGTGGGCAAAATGTTCAGCCCAATTCTTATGATTTAACCATACGAATCATATGAAAAGCTATGTATGATAAAATTAAATTTTAAAATAAGTGTGGTCAATGTTCCTTTTGAGCTGCTGGGCTGCGTAGATATCTGACCGACCCCGCGCAGCAATTTAAAGTTACCGCGCAGCACGTTTTTAGGATAATATAATATCTGTGTTTGTGCAACAAAAAGTAGATGCGATTTAACTTTGCACGAGAGTTTGTTGTTTGCTTAAGGACCAATGACCGTTAGGGGGAACATTGGATGTGGTATATTTTAGAAAAATGCGGTGGCGCGGCTAAATAGCTGTAAAATTGTCTAAGGTGTAAATATCTTATTTATAAAGAAATACAATGAATTTAACGGCGTATAAATCCATATCAATCTAATAAAATGCTTATTATCGCTGAAGGAAAACGCGTCTTCTGTTGAACTAGTGTTATTATGGCACAGCATCTGTAAGTGAAAAGCATGCGTTTTTTTTCAGCAGAGAAACTTAGCTGATGGGCATTTAGCAAAATTCAGACTATCGATGTTCTCGACTACCTGTTATTGTACTTAAGATAATGGTTGCTGACTCGATATCCACTTTTAGTGATCTAATTTGCATGACTGTTTTTAATGTAGCCGAGTGGTTGGCTAAGGCAATGCACACTATTTTAAATAGAAACACAATAAAAGCACGAAATAAGTGAAGACCACACAGGTTGAGGACTATAGAGGTTTATTTGATAGGATAATTCTCGTAAGAAAGGAAATCACAGTTATAAATGAGTACTCTAATAAGCTAAACACACAAGTTTGCATGCAGTATGCAGCCCTAAGTATCCACTATGCCCTACTCTCTACGTAGGTACTTGGACAAAATTTTCAAAATGAAGCTATAGCTTTAAGATCTAGTTGGTTTTAAAGGGCTTGAAAAATGCAATTTATTGATACCAAATTTATGGTTTTAGGTTATTTCTAAAGAAAGTTATGATTTTTTAGTGAATTATTTTGGGATTACTCTGCTAATTGAAACATAGGGGTCGGCCATAAATGACGTCACGCACCTAGGAGGGGGAGGGGTCACACTTTTTTGACGATGCGTGACGAGGAGGAGGGAGGGGGGTTGAAGAAATGTGACGTCACATCAAAAGGGTAACTTTAAATAAACATTCCACTGAAATATTTGGTCGCTTACAATATATTTAATGACTTTTTTATATTTTAAAATCAGTGCTTCTCAATGTGCCGGTCGGTAGGCCATCAGACTCTGGTTGGCGTAAGCTATCAAGACACGAAAATTAAATTTAATTATAGTCCTTAAGTTTGAGAACCCACAAGATAACATATGAAATTGTTACCTGCGTCGTTTGATGTTGACATCGAAGCATTTGTGATGTAACCGCAGCTCCATTTGGTTCTCTCATGGCAGGAATCGGCGAACTTTTTTTGCCCCTTACCCCAAAATATACAAGTTTATGTGTGCGTTACCCCCCCCCCACCAACCCCCAGACTCTAGGTCCTGCTCACATGACTCAGGGATTTGGGAGAGCGTCGTTAGCGAAAATGCTACTGGTGAGTTTTACAAGCATGACAAGTGTCTAAAAATGATCTGAATAGGATTATGTGTCGATTTTTTAAGTCAAAACGACACGGAATATCCTTTTTCTTTAAAAGGGGGGGGATCTATTTGATAGAATTATAAACGTTTTAAGTTTGATATAATTGTTCGATTGGTTTTTGGTCAAACGCCCCTGGCCATTCTAGATATAATGATAAATGAGCCCATTTAAAATTAATCAAGTATCCATTAATTTTAATGAATGCATCAAATTCTTGACATCGCAATTTGAGAGGAGCACAAAATAACTTTTCTTCTTAGCTCAGTTTTTAAGGCATTAATTTTAAAAATCACAGAAATGATACTTGATACAGTCAAGTCATGTGAATTATTATTATTGTAACTCATGTCAATATAAATGAAAGTATGTGGATTTAGGTGTCTTCGGATAGTACGTAGGTAAGAAATCTATATAGTTGTCAAATTTTTAAAAATGCATTTTCTGGAAGGAACCGGGTTAATAATGGGCATATGTTCAGAGCGTACACGTACACATGACGTATTTTCATAAATATAGTGGATTGTAGTGGATGTTATATGTCCCAAATGAGTCTGCATTTCCCCCAAGAATTCCCTTTTGACCCCAGATGAGGTTATTTACCCCCGTTTGCCGACGTCTTTCTTACGGTATGCCCCTCAGTCAATTGGGGTATTTTTTAAAAATACATTTTTTAAATATTATTTTTAAATATTTTTTTTTCTTAACAAAGACGTTAACCGTGATGATTTATAGTCAATGTTTAATTTGTATGCATTAAAATAAAATATAATCCAAAGATATTAACACAGTTCGTTTTCTGAAGGCCGGTTAAACGTTTCTAAAAAATGCTTCACGTGGGTTACGATATTACAATGTAGACCTTCACTAAATAAATAATAAATACTTAAATGACAATGAAAGTGATTTGATAATACTTATTTTCAAATAGAAAATAAGGTGGGGGTTTTTTTCACAAAGCTTTGTGACGTATTTTTAGAGGGGGGGGGGTCAAAATTCGGCCAAAATCGCGTGACGTCATTTATGGACGACCCCAAATAAGAAAATATAATAGTGACTAAAGTGAAAACTGGGCAGTGAGACTGAGACAGCTGGCAGGTAATTAAAGTTATTTCAGAAATGACTGAAGATAACCATAACAAACCATATATTTCCGCATTCTTGATATCATTTCCCAAAACAAGCGTCCTAAAATTAATTCTGATGTACGCAAGATTGGCTCATTAATATTCAAAATGGTCGTCAAATTTGCATATGTAATATTTTAAATTTAGTGCAACTTAAAAATAATTATCCAAACTATTAAGTCAAGCATATCAAACTGTTCGTGTTGAAAAGGAGAACAATAATTGACAATAATAATACTTACTTAAAACTAGTTGATGTAGTCAAGTGTCCCCAAAACCTTACATTTTTTAAAATCTCAGAAAACAAAGTCAGATTTACAAATGCAAATGAAATATTTATTTATATTGCTTGTTAGTTAGTCTTTTATTTCTTAAGTAACTTAAAATAGTGTTATTAATATTGTTTAGCCCATAGATAAGATCAAATTTGAAAATAATTTGCTGAGGTACATAGAAGGAAGTTTCGGCCATCTTCAAAAATAGGAAAATGTGGTGATTGTTTTGAAAAATTAAAAAAACATTTTGGGGGAGGTTGGGGGTGGGACTTTGTCAATTCTTATAGATATTTGGATGCTGATTACAGTGGTTATCACTAAAATCACGAGTGGTGGCGAATGTAAGAGATATTTATATTATTTTATATAGTTATTATATTGTAACTCAACTAATCACATTTTACTAACGAAATTCAGCACAAAAAATTGAAAGAACATAGTTAGTAATAATCAGCATCTAATTATCTTTAAAATGACATATCCCACATTCATTTTAATCAAGAAATTACACAGAAAAATGCAATTATTCTGACACACATACACATTGTTTACATTTTAAAGCGGTCAAAAAGTTTAACAAGGGACATATAACTCCGCAAAGATTTTTCACTAAGTGAAAAATGATGTATCCAAGTAACTACTCTACGTTTACGTTCACATGTTACGTTCTCATTTATCCTGAGTCCCTGCTTGTCTTAGTGAGTCTCCCCTTATATAGGTATCACAATGACAGCGCTCAAACTTGTCCTGTCATGTCATGCTGACTACGCAATTGTTCAGGTCTGGTCAGCCAATCCTGACCATACAAGGTTTTCGCCAGTGGGGGTCGGACAGGGCCCAAAGCTTGTCCAGTCAATACAATGGTTTACCACATGCCCTGGGGCAATCTTGGCGGTCTACACTGTTCCGCCGTCTTATTTGTCGGCCACTCCCGGCCATAAAGTGTCACCTGTCCACATCCGTCAAATAACCTTGGGGCACATTGCCACATTAAGAAATCCATTTATAACTTTGCAATATTCTGTACAGTTTACAAGGAAGATGAGTACAAAGTACTACTATATGTATATTTTAAATTCGTAGTGGGTTTTGGACTTTAATTATTTATTAACAAAATTTAAATAATTATGTGAAAGCGACTACATACCCTTAAATAATGGTCAATGTTGCATCTTTTTAAAAGAATAACTTCGAGTTTAAATTTTGTAGGCCTCTACTTTTATTGCGCTAGTCGATTTGTCTTAATACCATAGACCTCTGTAATAAATCAATGGCCAGTTTAGTACAAATCATCTTTGAAACACCGCCAAACATTAAATTCAGTGGTCTTATTTTTTTGTATGCTAATCAGACCAAAATGAAATAAAAACCTTCTGATTATGCTTAAGGATAAATACACATACACAACTACTTTTCTGACTCATGCCCATGGGCGTCGGCTGGGTGGGGGGCATTTGGCTGTCTACTCACCCACTCGTCAGCTACCAGCCCTAATATATATATATAAATTAACTAGGGTTTTTAAGCCACCCACTTTTTTTTAAGCCCAAGTAACTTATCCTTGTTTGATAAATACGAAATATTAAACTTCCTGAAATGTACACAAAGTATTTTATAATTATAAATCCTTAAATCCTCTTTTTTTCATCGCTCTCTTTTCACAAATTAAAATATAAGCTAAAACAATGACGTCATATAATTTTTTAAAAAAGAATTTTTAGAATTTTGCACACCTCCAGATGCGCGCCTTGTATATATATTTAAATATAAGCTCAAAAAATGACGTCATAGCGTGAAGGATCTTTCCAACCAACCTGTGACTTGGGCTATTATATATTGTTTATAGTCCAAGTCAATGGCTGGCTCACTGGATAGATGTTGAACGCCGAGGAACGATGTACAACAGTCTATAGCAGTTTAAAAAATAGCACAGTAAAAAAATATGACATGATGTCATTGTTTGATCTTATATTTCATACAATGTGTGCATCAAAAGGTGTGCAAATTAATTACAAATTAAAGACGCACTGTAAAAAAATTTTATATTTTAATTATATGACGTCATTTTTAGCTTATATCTTAATTTTGGAAAAGGGAACGATGTAAAAATGGGATTTGAGGATTTATAATTATAAAATGCTTTGTGTACATTCCAGGAGGTTTAATATTTCGTATTTATCAAACAAGGATAAGTTGCTTGGGGTTTTGACAAAAAAAAGTGGATGCCTTAGGCACCCTACAGCCGCTGTGGGACGCCCTACAACCCCTAGTATGTATATTTTAGGGCTAGTTCAGATTAAAAACCTTTGTTCGATTAATCTATTAATTTCGAGTAATTATATTTCTATCACGCTCATATAGTTCCCGTTTAGTTGCGATTCATTATTTCGCGAAATATGTTAAGTCGCGGTAATTCCATGGCTCCCAAATTTTGTGATGTAACACAGCAAATTCATTCTGCTATGCAAGAAATAAGAAAGAAAAACATTTTTGTTTACGTATGCACGTCTAAATAAATAATAATATAACGCGGGAAAAGTATGTAAGTAAAAAAAAATGATTAATAAATTGGAGCAAAATTTTTTTTTATATTATCGATTACATTTTTTTAGCGATTAATCGATTAATTAAACTTTAATTTCCGCAGCCTTAATATATATATATATATATATATATATATATATATATATATATATATATATATATATATATATATATATATATTCAAAATTTGCTGTTACGAACTCGAATTAAATCTTTGTATGCTACCTCTACACATTCTAATAACAATCAGAGATCGATTTCAATTTTCACCACTGACATAGGCGCTCTATGCTTTGTAGTTCCTTATTTACATATCCTCTTACACGGTCAAAGGTTATATAAATTATATTATTTTTTAAAATCTTCTTTTAAATGTATTTTAATAGAAAAGGCTTGGTGCGTTCATGAAATTATAAGTTCTAATGAATAAATACGAGCAGTGGTGGCAACATTTTTTAAAACCATTTGCCTTGCTCCAAGACAGTATTATTTTAAACAAATTTCAAAATATAAGGTATTTCATCTTTTCAGTATTTGTTCTCTTAACTTAATAGAATCCATAATGAATGATTCTATTGGCACGAATTGTGTTCTACATTATACATGTAACAACTTTGTAAATTGTTTGAGTGAAACATATTAATTACTTTCAGTACACAAATTGAAATTTTAAAAAAATAATTAATTTGTTTTAGCATTATTTTTAGCATTACTACAAGTTTCTTATAATTTAGCTAAAATCGTATAGTTAATTGAGCACTTCAAAGGGAAATTTTCTTGATGTGCTATTAAAATTAATAAAACACGCAAAAACTGATTTTGCAAAATTTCTAAGACTTATTTTTCCATTTTTAAATTTCAAATTTTAAAACAGATGCATGAAACATGCTGATCCTTAAAAATTTTTCTCAAATGTATCTCTAAGAGTGTTCAGTAAAAAAAATCCTTTGGATATCCTTGTCACAGTCCTTGTGCAATATAAAAATCATTGCTTTAACAGGTTTCATTCAGTCAATTATTTAAATTGGATTTCAGACTTTTCCCACCAGATGGAAGAAGAAAAAATCCAAACGGTTGTCCAATATCATCTACATTCTTTGTATCACACAATTTTACCGATTACTGCATGGTTAGAAAACTTCATGCACGTGGAATGGAGATAGGTGACCATAGTGTCACTCACAAATTACCACGATTGTGGTGGACTGATGCCGAACGAGCAGAAATGGAATTTGAGGTATCAAATTTTTAATAAAGGGATTTTTTCCCGTAACGTAATTTTTAAAAAACAACATTTTTTATTTTTAAAAAAAAAGGATTAAAAAAATTAATAAATTGCACTATAATTATTGTTAACTGAGTGTAATTATTATTTGTAACTGTCCTTTAAAAAAAAATTTAAATGTAAAAAAACAATTAAAAAACAAATAAATAAAATAAATCAGAGATCGCCATGCTAAATTGTGAAAGTTAATACATCTTCTATAATCCAGCTCCGACGTCATTAACTCTCTAATTTCATTACTTCTTACAATATGTGAATATACTTCACTGGGAAAGATACACACTTCCAAGAAAGTGTGCAATGTGTATGTTGTTTTTTTTTAAAAAGGGTGACCTTTGGTTAAAACATTTTTGGGGACATTTTTTCTTTAGTTTGCTAAAAATTTTAAAAAGGATGCTCCTGTAAATTGTAATGGTGCCTTTTGTAATGAAAAATACGTGTGTTATGATGTGTAAAATACGTGTAAGCATTTTTATTGTGAAAAGTAAATGTTTATATGACGAAAAATGTTATGATATAAATTATATATAAGAGAAAATATGCAAGCTCAAATCTTTATTTTATTCCTTCATTTGTTTTTATGAGTGCAAAAATCCAATGTTGATTTTTTCTTCTCTAACTTTTCTGTGTTGACGAAAAGACTTGAATTTTTTTTTAAAAATCCACTTTACTCTTTAAATTCAGATTTTGGGACAACGAGCGAATTTAGCAGAGCAGGCCCACATTCCTATAAGCGATATACGAGGTTGGCGCAGTCCATTTTTGCAGCCTGCTGGAGACGATTTGTTTGCTGTTCTCTATGAAAATAACTTCACGTGAGCTATTAATTTACGTTTTTAAAGACTTTAAAATACTTGAAAACACTAGCCAGGTATACCAAATTAACTTAAAATAGAATGAGGCGGCAACAACATGAGAAACGATCAGTAAACCAAGAAAAATGCTATGCTCATAAGAGACTGGTTTATCTATCTCCTTTCATATCAATAAAAGGTCTAAGGCAGGGATTCCCAACCTTTTTGTACTCTAGAGCACATTCTAAAATATCGGTAGGGTGGCGGGTACCACCTACTCTTTATCGACAAACGCATTCCATAACTTCTCATTTTCCCATAATTTATTTTCTTATATTCATAATTTATTAATAAATAATTTTAAAAATGTTTCAAAATAATAAAATTATTATTCAAATTGCCTACACACAGAGAAATGCATTTAAAAAACGTAAACAAAGTAAACAAAAAACACTAATACAAAGAAAACATTTCTTTAAAAAATATAATATCAATATGTCAATGTCATCCTTGGCTTTACATGTCATTGGCCAGTGCCTCATAATTAGGAGAGTATGACGATAATCCTGTTAGCAAACAATTATAAAGATGCTCATCGGTGAGTCGAGATCTATATCTTGATTTTATTAAGTTCATCTTTGAAAACAACGATTCGCATAAATATGTCGAACCGAAAAAGATTCAAATTTATATGCAGATTTTTTCAAAAATGGAAATTTCTTTATGTCAACTGTATTCCAAAAGTCCTCTGATATTAAGGATTTTAGCAAAATATAATTCTTAAGGTCCACAATTTCTAACTCTAATTCTTCTGTTTTACTTTGAACAAAATGTGCATTACATGCGGCCATTTCGATTACATTTTTTTAGCAAGTAAAAGGATTGATACAGAAGGAAACAAATTGGCTCGATATGTGTAAACAGCAAAAATCTCTCTTCAAACTGTTTTTTTAACACTTGGAGATGCTTAATAAATAATTACCCGTTTAATTCATTGTTACCTAGCATTTTCTTCATATGTGGCAAATGCACGTGAGAATAAATCTGCAGATGTGATATCAACAAATCCAATTTAGCTTTAAATGACTCTACAGAGCTTATCATTTCAGCTATGTTTTTGTCTTTGCCCTGAAACTACAAATTTAAAGGATTCAATTTTTCCATTACGTCTGTGAGAAATCCCAATTCAATCATGCTGCGAGAGTCAGCTAGTTCATTATAATTTTCCTTTTTATCGTTTATGAAGCGAACGTACTTCAGTATGCTGAATAAGATCATGTTATTTATCGTCAGTATCTTCTAACAGGACCTTGAAAAGTCGGTGTTGCAAAGGAGCTGCTCGAATAAAATTGATTATTTTTGTAACTATTTTCATAACGTTTTCAAATGTCAATATTTTACAACACAGAGCTTCTTGGTGGTAGGATTTAAAGTTTGAAAATGTTTCATCTTTCTTGCAGAGGCCAATAAATCAATTGCTATTACCTGCCATCTGGTTCCCCATCGGTGGTTGTCTCAGACAGCTTATGCAAAGGCATATTATTTATTGACTTGGCGTATGTTCTGAATGCATTATAAATATCCTCACCCTTTGTCTGTAATATTTGCAACATATCCTCTCTTACTGTGAAGTTACTAAATACCATTCTCACCATAACTGCTAACTGTGCAGTGTCTGATATATATGTTGACTCGTCGAATTGTAGCGAGAAACAGTCACATATTTCCAAGTCAGTCTTTAAATGAGTTTGTATGTCTGTTGAAATTGCATATATTTTTCTTGTGACGTGTTATTTGACAACTGTAAGTCTTGTATTGCTGAGACAATCTCACGTTTGTTAGAAAGTCCATCAAACAAACAATCGACACCAGTCAAAAATAGTTCCTTAAACAACTCAACATCAATGAAAGGTTTCTTCTTTTTTGCGTGCATGTGAGAAATTTTGAAAGAGGCAATGGTGGCCTTTTTAGAATTTTCCAAATGTCTATTGAAAACAGTGTGTTGTGCAGTTAGACTTGATTTTAGTTGACATTTTTTTTTCTTTCTTACTTCAGATTTAAGTGGATAATTCACATCAAAAGTGGCATGAATTGTCTGAAAGTGTTGTTCAACATTATGTTTTTTCGGCACTGCAATGCTACTACCACACAAAAAACAAACGCATTTATTTTTCAAATTAACGAAACAATATGATTCCTCACCGTCAGTGTTAAAATTATATGTTTGTTGTCTTTTAATCGGTCCACTCATTTTAGGGCTTAAAAAAAAAGTAATTGAAATACAATATAATATCAAAGTTATAGCGCAAGTCTGTTCTACATGATATGCATAATATAATAACAAGGACTATAACTATCCCCACAATCATAATAGATTATCGCTTATTATGACAATAGATTACGCACCTCGATTTTAGCCCGTTAAAAATTTTCAGAAGGAATATCACAAACCAACGAACGTATTTAATAAACTTAGGCGCTATGAAAAATTGAAACTCTAACAAATAAATAAAAATAATTCACATTTTTAATTAATGTTTATGAAAACATTCTGTCTCTGTGGAATAGTGGTGGGCACATACGAATCGTTCTGCGGGTGCCATGGTGCCCGCGGGCACGGGATTGGGAACCTCTGGTCTAAGGGGTCATCCATATATCACGTACGCAAGGAGGGGGTATGGGATCTTAAATTTACGGCATGCATGCGTAAAAAGGGGGGGGGCGGGAATCCTCGACTGAATGTGTACCTAAGCACAACACATTTAATGTGCATAATACTAAGCATAGTAACGTCAACCGTTCTGGCTGCAAACGGCATTTGAGACCGAATGAGTCAAAACTGATATGCAATAATGTTTATAATTTGTTGCAAATGAAATTTTGAACTTTTAATTATTTAGAAGTAATTAACATTCGATTCAGACCAAACGTTTACACATTATTAAAATACTTAAAATGAACTAATAACTCCTACATACAATCTTCTTCTGTATCTTCTAATTTTGTTAATAATTAACTTTTTTGTAGCATCATTGTATACTATGCCAAACTTGACTCTCATGAATCCTTCATAGCTATAAATGTTTTGAATCTTAACTTGTCTCATGGCTCAAGGCTCTCTAAAGCATCATCTTCCTCATCAGTTTTATATGCTTGGCCTCGACACTTACTAAAATCTATTTTAAATAATTTGTAAGGTAGCTGCGCTCCATCTCTGGTAAAGTTAGAAAACATGTAATAAGTAGCCCACTATCTGGAGAAACATACCTCACAATAACAATGAGGTGACCAATGGGACCAGTGTGGTGTTGAATCTACAATTAAACTGAAATACCCTGCAGCTCTTAAATCATCCAAGATTGTGTTTCTTACTTTATGTGCCATAATTTGTATAAATTCATCGCATATTTAATTGAAAAACGCATATAATCCTTTAATCTCTAAAAAAATTTATACGCTTGCTTTACGTTCGAGTAGTTCAAGTAAATTGCCGAAGAAAAAGCAAAATGCTTCCTTATCTCCCCGGAAAGGTAAGCCATGCTCTGCCATTGTAATTAGGGCTACCACGACTCCTTTCAAGAACGTTTTTTTTCCAGTACTGCTGTTTATTATTATTTATTGTCTGTTCTGATAGACCAATTTAGCAGTCATTTTTGCTTGTAAGATACGTTACCGAAGCTGTTCTATGATCTACAGAGTTTTCATGACTTTGAACTAAATAAGTGTTGCGCTAATGACAAAATATTTAAGTGCATAAGACAATGGCTCGCAATTTTTGGGAGACCCCCCAAGAAAAGGGAGCCCTAAGCTATAAGCTTGTATAGCTTAAATAGTAAATCCAGCACTGGTTTACATTGCCTAAATACATTATTGGTAGCTCAATTCCATCTTCTGCAGGCCTGAGATTCGTAGCTTTCCGCCCATGCATGACCTCAAAATGAGTGCATCTGGTTGAGAGATGTAAAGATGTGAGGGATCAATTTATCCCAGTCGTTACCCTGTTCATTGGCAAGCTTGCTAACTGTTTCTTTAAGAGTTCGATTGTCATCTTCCCGTTGACCATTTGTTTGTGGATGGTAGCAGGTGCAATTCGGTGATCAGTTTGAAACTGCTCAGGTTATCAATAATCATTTTACAAACTCTCGTCCCTGGTCACAAATTAGAGTGTCCATGCAACCAAGGCGATAAATAACGAGCAAAGAAAAGCTGCTGCGGACATATAACACTTTCATCTGGGACAGCAGTTGCTCCAATCCACTTGGAAAATGATCCATTGCAGCTTTATATTTTTAGTTAGGTAAAGTGTTACATTTAGGGTTAAGATTTTGGGTTAGGGTTAAATTTAGGGTTATGTTTAAGGTAAGTTTAGGTTTAGATTCGTGGTTAGAATTATGGTTTGGATATAAGGTTAGGTTTAGGATGAGAATTAGTTGTATATTTTTAATAAAGTTAGAAAAATGTGCACTATTTTTTTTGACGTGGCCATTGTTGATGAAATTACGCATTGTTTCGTCTCATCTGGCCTGCTCAACTCCTGAGTGCACGCACAGTCGCGGTAAGTTTGATTTTTGGTGACGGATACCAAATTTAACGCCCACTTTGGGTTCGTCTTGAATGTCAAAGGCAAGATCTGTAATTGATTGGTGTAATAATTTAAACCTTGTAAGTTCACGTACTTCGATTTAATATGACTAAAAGCGTGGGGCGGGTGTTTGGTAAAAAATTAAAGATTTCTAATTTAGAAGGCAAAAGAGAGATCTATAAGTGAGAGAGAGTGAACCGCATATGTTAAACCTCATAGGCGCCCGCCCCACGTTTTTAGTCATATTAAATCGAAGTACTTGAACTTACACGTTTTAAATTATTTTCTTCTTTTTAGTCCACTTGTAAAAACGTGGTTTTTAAAAATCATTTTTTTACCTTTATATGTTTATCTAGCTCCCTGTATGCCAGATTTTTGTTACCATGCTAAAATAAATTTACTGAATGAAGATATTTTTAAAAAAGTAATTTTCATCTATTTTAATGTTCTTAGAAGACCAATATTTTTTTTTAATTTTTTTATTTCGTTACTTGATGTTTTATTCTTATTTAAGTTGTTTGTAAGTGAGAAAATTTCATTTGGCATCTTACTCTGACAACCCGGCAAGTAGGGTGATAAATTAAACAAAATGGTTGCATAACGCTCAAACTATTTGTTGTTGAGAGCCGAAAAAATGCCTTAGAAATTAATAAGACTACAAATTAGCGCTGTACTAGCTAAAATACAACATATAATAAAGCATTTAATAAATTAAAAAACGTAAGTTCTCACGAGACAATTAAATTTCGCTGTGAAATAATATACGTGTAGAAGCGGCAGGATTACCGGATTTATATAATTAAAATAGCTATTAAATGCCTTTTTTTGGCCCCTCCCCATCTTTTTTTTAGAAATGGTGTTTTGCACTACTTTTTTGGCAATAATCTTTGTCGCGTGTTGGGAAAAAAAAGACAACGATGGCGGCCATAAAATATCATACATAAGGCGCACCGCTCTCTTTGATTTTACGTCAAGAAAACAATTTTTGGGAAGAGAGAATTTAGCAATTTCAAACAAAAGAATATTGTGTAATAATACCAACATTTTGATGTGAATCTAAAGCAAATGGTAAATGAAGACCAATTTTGTCTGAAAATGAACTATTCAGATCAGCCACTTTAAGAGTAGAAAAGAGTCTGTTGCTTGACCACCTTAAAATGAAAAATTGAAACAAATTCTGTGACACCCGGAAACAATAGTTATAAATATCTTATCTTATCTTATCTGTTTCAGACGCTCCTTCTATACAGAAGATTATTGCGTCCTACGCTTATCTATGGTTTGTGTTTAGTCCTGCATTCTTATTAGAGTTTTAAATGTTGATAAAGTGTTGGCTTTCCAGGTTTCTTCAGGCAATCCATTCCACGCCCGAATTCCGGACGGGAAGAACGAAAATTTGTATGAGTTTGTTCTTGCATACGGAATAAGAAAGGTGTTTTATCCTTATGTCTATCTGAGGGTTGTATTAACTTATCTTTGTGTTGTATTTCTAAATTAGAGTTAATTGCGTTATGTATGATTACTACTTTACTCTTGGTTCTTCTATCCTCTATTGTTTCAAGGTTTAATGATTTAACTAATGGTGTTATTCTAGTCAGTTTTGAATATTCTCCAGTAATGAATCTGGCAGCTCTTTTTTGGATTTGTTCTAGTTTATCAATGTTTTGTTTGATGATATATCATCATTGCGTAAAACATAGCAATCGCCACTAAAATAACATATACTGATATACATAGAAAATTAAAAGTTTATTTTAAAAAGTTTTTAAAAATATTTTAAGCTTATCTATGTCTGTTTGTGACTTCCTGAAAGCTAAAAAAAAATTTTTTAATCTTGTGATAAAATTATTTATTTATCACGGCTTTCTACTCTTCTAAGCGCATTTTGTCTTGGGGTGAATGGGAACTTTGATTTCTTTTTAAATTATTTTTTAATAGGTGACTGTGATATAATTATACACTTCTGTGCATGAATGCCATAAACTAAGTGCCCGTATATATATAATAACAGTTATTTAGTAAATTGAACTGAAATGTTCCGTGAAAGGGTTGGCCTCTACGTGGCTCAGAATACGAGTAGGCTCACGGAGCTGACAGTGACCTGAAACCAACAGTACCCTTGCGGGCAGCGCCAAAGTCTGAACAGTTAGGTGTTAGAAATTTCACATAAGATTACAGTCAATGTACAGGTCTTAGACAAAGCGTAGGAAAAGATGCATTGTCGATGATGAAAACCAAAGTACCTGTTGAGGGTCCTAAGTGACTGTTTCGTCCCCCTAAATAGCTATCATTGAGTGGTACTGTTTAGGACCAGGAGTGCTAACACGGATTACCAATAAATACCGCGAAGAACTTAGCAGATGTCAGCTCCGAGGAATCCTTCCGACAGGGGTTGGCCACTTTGATTATCCCCCTATCTAGCGACGGTGCATGTCCTATGAACTCATATGCTACGCCGGGATGGCACCGAGGGGGCGTCCCCCGGGAGGGGGTGCAAAATTGCTAGGAGAATTTCCCGGGAAGACCTATTAAGAGCCTTATGCTCAGGGCTGCTGACGCCATTCCAGATATAGGATATTTAGTAAATTGAACGGCCATAAATTACTAACTATTTAATTATTATGATTTTTTTCACGATTATGTATAAATTATGGGTTTGTTTAAAGTAACTACTACTAATATAATGTGTTTTCAATTATATTCCACTTTCGTTGTGACATCACATTATTTTAACACCCACTTCCCCTCTTCACACATTGTCGAAAATTGTCTCCCGACGCACGTCATTCACCCTTTCAGGCAAGTGTTCTTCTAGGTGTATATTTATATATTGAAAAAGTTTGCAGAGTTATTACCCTAGAGTGGTACAGTGCGTGTCTCAGTTGGAGTGAATTTTTCTACGATTACAATAGTCTTCCTGTGCTTGTAGCCAAAATAGACATTCATGCACACTAGCTACGTTAATAATTATAAAAAGAATTGATGTTTAGTCGGACAAACGGCGTTTCTTAATCATATGCACACAAAAAGTGCAATTTTATTATCCCATACATTATGAAAGGCAACAGAATAATGAAAAGATTTAATATATTTTTTTCTAGAAACTTGGCAATTGGCTTAAAATTTTTAATATAATAGTTTTTTCCAAGACGAAGAAAAATTATTTTTCATAAAATATATTTATCTTAGCTGCTATTATATATCTAACACTTATAGTAAACATAATTCAAATAAACTCGTTCAAAATATCATTTGTTCTTTATTTAAACAGATATGACGCTACTATGACCTATTCCTTCCCCAAGAATCTCTATTCCCCCGTACTTTGGCCTTTCACCTTAGACTATGGATACACGTTGGTATGTAACATAGCTCGATGTCCTCAAAATAAATATCCAGGAATGTGGATCCTACCTGTTGTGGTCCTCATGGATTACCGAGAACAGAAACCATGTGCCTATGTTGATGATTGTGCCAATATGCCTCGAGATAAGAATGAAGCTTATCAGGTAGGGATAATATTAAACACACTTTACAAACAAATTTATTTAATGAGCATGCTTATTAAAAAAAATTATGACGTAAAACTATATATTTATTTTTTCAAATTTTGAAAGTATTTATAAGCTAAAAAATATTTTGGGGATTCCTATTTATTCTGTTTAAAATATAATGATTTATTGCCTATACTTGACACTGTAGAGTGACAGGAATTACGCCCAATTTTTGCTAATTAAATTACAATTGCGCAGACTTAAAGTAACAAGCAGTAACCCACACATAAAACAACATAAAGTAAACTAAAATAAAATTTAAATTTTTGATATTTCATTTCGTCAAGATGCAGTTTCCGTTCTTGCTATTGAGACCATTTCCTTACCTTTTTAAATTGTAATTTGATGTTAAAGTCAGAAAAAATAAAAATAAAATGGACGAATAAGATGAATGTTAATTTTTGCGTTCATGAAACTGAATAACTTAACGTATAATATTTGTAGAGAACTTGAAAAATTTGAATAATTTTCCTGCTTGAAAGAAAAGACTAAAAATAAACCATTTCAAGACAATATTTACTTCTTATAATATGTAATACCTTTAAAATTAAGATGACTTTCATATTAATTTCAGATGTTGTGGAAGAATTTTCTCAGGAATTATCGAAGTAACCGTGCTCCTTTATATCTTAATCTGCATTCTCCGTGGCTTAATACAGAATATCAACTAGAAGCAATGGATAAATTCATTGAAAAGATCACAACAATGGGTGATGTTTATCTTGTTACTGTCACTCAAGCTCTGCAATGGCAAATGGAACCAACGTCTCTAGATAATTTACACGACTTCGAGCCATTTCAATGCCCTACTTTTGAACCTAATGTTGAAGATCGAAAAGTCTGTAAATTCACATTCAAACCAAAGACATCTGTAGAGACTCGCCACAACAAGGAAGTGAATCACAACTCTGAATCATTTCAAAATTCAAGCAATAACTATTTTACTAGAAATCCTAATAAACACGACGAACAAACTACTAAGAATGACAATGTTACCAGACCTAAAAAGAACAATGTCAAACATTTTGGGTTTACTGATAAAAGCGTCGCGACCGAAGATGAAAAGACGACTCACAGCAACATGAAGGAAGTCGATAATAATAAGATAGATGATAGCATGAATATTCATCATAATCATAATCATCGCAATCATAAACCATGGTTTTTAAAAGGGGCTGCATCTACTATTCATTTGCACTTTTCTATCATAACTGTATTGTCTTTACTGCATTATTTGTTCCAATATATTTAAAACGAATCTTCAAATTCAAAAAAACATTAACTCTTTTCTAACGCTAGCTTAAATAGCTTGAATATAATAATTACCTGAACTAGACTTGAAATAAGAACTATTAAAAGGACATATAAGTTGGACACCGTCTTCAAATGGAGCAAAATATGTTATTGCTCACACAGAAGAGCGGAAAGATGAATAATGGAAAAGATGTTGTTTTTCTGTTTGTGTCTGTTATATTTTCGCAGATTTTAGTGATGATTACGAAATGTAAGACTGGTTAAGTAAGTATATAATATAATATATATAAGTAGTGTTAAAATTGAATTTTTAGGGAAACAATTTTCAAAGAAGTAAAAGATTACAATTAAAGGGACATGTTTTGTTACATTTTCTTACTATTGTTTATAATAATAATTATAATTTATTATTTTTACCTAATAAATTTTAAAAATCGTTGATATTATCTTTGCTCTGGCACACCAACACATATATATCTAAATCATGTATCATATCACATAATATTATATCATTTATATTATCATATCATATATATTGATTATTTTTAATAAAAAAAACGTTTATTGAGACTCCTTTTATCTACATATAAGAAACAGCACAACAATGTTATTAAAATTCAGAGATATAATTATTGTACTTTTAATGTTGAAATTACCCAAAATGCACAAATTAACTTGAATCTTTAGTTTTAAACATAACCATATACGCCCCGCGGCGTAGCATACGCCACAGAAGAAAGTGTGGAAAGAACGGACACCAACTACAGCACGAAGAAATCAAAACAACGCGAGGGAACGTCTGTGGGTGGAACCATCGACGCATTATTGGTTTCGAGACATTCGCACTGAGGTTATCTACCTGCCCACCACCCTTCACCACCCTAGCTTGCCAACCATAAACTGTGATTGGCCGACCCTAACTGGCACACAAACACACATTTTAAAAAAATTTAAAAATAACACAGGACCTTCCGCGTGTAAGACGGGCGTGATAACCACTACACTACGAATCTCATGTTTTCTGTGAAGGAACAACGCAAATGAACACAGGACCTGTTGTTGGTCTCGAGACCATAAACTCATTGGTTGACCCCAGCGAGGGTCATTCGTCATGCTTGTTTGCACATGCTCGCTTTGGTGAATTATATAAAACTATATATTTTGCAATTGTCACGCAAGTCAGTAGTGTCTGTCAGTCAGTCCTGACGCTACTAATTTTAGAAAGCAGGGAAAACCAAATTACTGCACCAATGCACCAAAAGGTGTGCAAATTAAAGATACGCTGTAAAAAATATTATATGACGTCATTGATTTAGCTCATAATTTAATTTTGGAAAAGGGAACAATGCAAAAAGAGTATTTGATGATGGTTAATTATAAAATAAAAAACAAAAGGGGCGCCGTGGGCGCCCTGTAACTCATATTATAAAATACTTTGTGTGCATTTCAGAAAGTTTAATATTTCGCATTTATCAAACAAGGACAAGTTTCTCGCCATAAAATATTGTGACTTGACGTCATGATTTGTGCTTTTATTAATGTGTGAAGGGAACGATGTATAAAGAGTCATGTTTTATTTGATGTGATTAATGTTATTATTATTTTTGTATTAAATGTCCGTTTCTTTGTATGTTTGTCAATATTTAATTTTCTATATTAATATATAACATTCGTTTTTCGGTTTATGAAATTTACAATTGGTTGTCGTTTGGTTGTCAAGTTTCAATGCGTTTTGAACTACAAAGCCATTATTTATTACTGCAATTGAAATTTGTCAACTTATGCTTCAGTTTAGCGTTTGTTTTTCTTTTATACACTTTGAGATTGCATATTTGTATGTTTAAAATTAAACAATTTAATTTGCAATTGTCACGCAAGTAGTGTCTGTCAGTCAGTCCTGACGCTACTAATTTTAGAAAGCAGGGAAAACCAAATTACTGCACCAAATCATCAAAAGGTGTGCAAATTAAATATGCGCTGTAAAAAATATAATATGACGTCATTGTTTTCGCTCATATTTTAATTTTGGAAAAGGGAACATTGTAAAAAGAGAATTAGATGGTGGTTAATTATAAAATTAAAAAGAAAGGGGCGCCGTAGGCGCCCTGCAACCCCTATTATAAAATACTTTGTGTACATTTCAGAAAGTTTAATATTTCGTATTTATCAAACAAGGAAAAGTTAGTTGGGCTTTTGAAAAAGGTCGGCGCCGTAGGCGCCCTAATAAAAAGTGCATTTTCTATAAAATAAATAGGTTTCAGCTGAAAACTTCCGTCTTTTTTGACGGGTGTACGCTAGTATATATATATATATATATATATATATATATATATATATATATATATATATATATTATATATATATATATATATATATATATATATATATAGATATATGGCTCTCACAGAATTACTTTTCAAATTATGTGGATTTTATGGCTCTCTCAGACAAAACGTTTCCCGACCCTTTATATATAAAAATAAAATAATAGTCCAAGTCACTGGCTCACTCATTGGATCTGGAACGCTGAGGAACGATGTACAACAGTTTATAGCAGTTGAAAAAGCGTGTGGTGATTAGAACTGTAAAAATATTATATGACATCATTGTTTGATCTTATATTTAATACAAGTTGTGCATCAAATAGGTGTGCAAATTAATTACAAATTAAAGACGCGCTGTAAAAAAATACTATATGATGTCATTGTTTTAGCTTATATCTTATTTTGGAAAAGGAAACGATGTAAAAAGAGGATTTGAGGATTGTTAATTATAAAATACTTTGTGTACATGTCAGGAATATTTTGTATTTATCATACAAAGATAAGTTACTTGGGCTTTTGAAAAAGGTGGGCACCGTAGGCACTCTAATAAAGAGTGGGCGCCGCAGGCGCCACGGCGCCGCAGCACAACCTAGTTATATATAACTAGTTTGTGCTGCGGCGCCTCCTTTTTTAAAGGCGCCTACGGCGCCCACCTTTTTCAAAAGCCCAGCTAACTTGTCCTTGTATGATAAATACGTAATATTAAACTTTCTTAAATTTACATAAAGTATATTGTAATAGGGTTGTTGTTTTTTTGGTCAAAAGTCCAAGTAACTTATCCTTGTTTGATAAATACGAAATACTCCTGAAACGTACACAAAGTATGTATATAATATTTTTTTACAGTGCTAATCAACACACGATTTTAAAGTAATTTTAGAAAGCAGCGCACCAAAGTACTGCACCAAAAAATAACTCTTTGAGTCAGTCAGCACTGTTTACCACACAAATGCTGACGTCATAGGTTCGTGCGTTAATCTGGAAACCAAAAGGATTATGATTTTCAAGTCTATATTTTCAAGTAGCGTTAGGCGTGAGTCAGTCAGCGATAATTGAGCGTAAATATATATATGATTAGCGTTAGGCGTGAGGCAGTCAGCGATAATTGAGCGTAAATATATATATACTAGCGTACACACGTCAAAAATGACGGAAGTTTTCAGCTGAAATCTATTTATTTTATTCAAAAATGCACTTTTTTAGGGCGCCTACGGCGCCGAACTTTTTCAAAAGCCCAACTAACTTGTCCTTGTTTGATAAATACGAAATATTAAACTTTATGAAATGTACACAAAGTATTTTATAATAGGGGTTGCAGGGCGCCTACGGCGCCCACTTTTTATTTTAATTTTATAATTAACCATCATCAAGTACTCTTTTTAAATCCCTTATATTAACTTCGCGGCCGTCTCTGTCTTGGGCTCGGCGGGCGGAAGGGCGGAAAAACAGAAGTCAAAAATGACCCACTTCCCATGATCCGATCAAACTGAAATTTGGCACACGGACCCGTCGAACCTAACAATGCATCGTATCAAAATTTCAGATCGATCGAACGTACCATAATTAAATTAATGCATTTTTAGTTTATCCTTATATGAGGTATGTAATTCAAAATTCACTGTTTGTTATTTTTTTTTAATTCCAGTTCCACGTGAGTTTGAGTTGACGCCGACCGTCGTGTTGACGACGACCGTCGTGCCGACACCCCCTCACATCCCACCCCCATTTATTAAAGACAAGGGACATCACTCAGTGTCAGTCTGTAAATGTTTAAAAATAATCACTACTGTTAGTTATGTCTCATATATAAGGGATTTATAGTCAAAAACTTTGTTTTTACGGGTTTGTTTTATTACATTGATCCCTTTTCCAAAATTAAAATATGAGCGAAAGCAAAGACTTCATATAATATTTTTTCACAGCGCATATTTAATTTGCATACCTTTTGATGCTTTGGTGCAGTAATTTGGTTATCCCTGCTTTCTAAAATTATTAGCGTCAGGGCAGACTGACTGACTTGCGTGACAATTTCAAATTATATAGTTTTAACTAGCGTACACGCGTCAAAACTGACGGAAGTTTTCAGCTGAAATCTATTTATTTTATTTAAAAAATGCATTTTTTAAGGGCGCCTACGGTAACGACCTTTATCAAAAGCCCAACTAACTTGTCCTTATTTGATAAATACGAATTATTAAACGTTCTGAAATGTACACAAAGTATTTAATTTTTATAATAGGGGTTGCAGGGCGACTACGGCGCCCCCTTTGTTTTTTTATTCATAATTAACCATCATCAAATACTATTTTTAAATTGATCGCTTTATCAAATATAAAATATTAGCGAAAACGATGACGTCATATCATATTTTTTTACAGCGCATATTTAATTTGCACACCTTTTGATGCTTTGGTGCAGTAATTTGGTTTTCCCTGCTTTCTAAAATTAGTAGCGTCAGGACAGACTGACTGACTTGCGTGACAATTGCAAATTATATAGTTTTATTTTAATTAGTTTGTGCTGCGGCGACGTGGCGCCCCCTTTTTTTAAGGGCACCTAAGGCGCCCACATTTTTCAAAAGCCTAACTAACTTGTCCTTGTATGATAAATACGTAATATTAAAATGTCTTAAATGTACACAAAGTATTTTATAATAGTTTTTTTTTATGCCAAAAGCTCAAGTAACTTATCCTTGTATGATAATTACGAAATATTCCTGAAATGTACACAAAGTATGTATATAATATAGGTTGTGCTGCGGCGCCCAATTTTATTTAGGGCGCCGTAGGCGCCCACTTTTTTCAAAAGCCCAACAAACTTGTTCTTGTATGATAGATACGTAATATAAAACTACCTTAAATGTACACAAAGTAATTTTAAATTGAGGTTTAAGGGCGCCTACGGTGCCAACTTTTTTGTTTGGTCAAAAGCCCAAGTAACTTATCCTTGTATGATAAATACGAAATATTCCTGAAAATTAAACAAAGTATTTATATAATAATTTTTACAGTGCTAATCACCACACGATTTTTTAAACTAATTTTAGAAAGCAGCGCACCAAATTACTGCACCAAAAAATAACTATTTGAGTCAATCAGCACTGCTTACAACACAAAATTTGTAAAAAGCAGAGCGATGTCCCTCAGCGTTAGGTATCAGCGATAATTGAGCGTAAATATATAATACTAGTTTGTGCTGCAGCACCGTGGCGCCTACGGCGCCTCCTTTTTTAAGGGCGTCTACGGCGTCCACCTTTTTCAAAAGCCCAACTAACTTGTCCTTGTATGATAAATACGTAATATTAAATGTTCTTAAATGTACACAAAGTATTTTATAATAGAGTTTTTTTGGTTTTTTTTATTGCAAAAGCTTAAGTAACGTATCCTTATGTGATAAATACGAAATATTCCTGAAATGTACACAAAGTATGTATATAATATTTTTTACAGTGCTAATCACCACACGATTTTTAAAGTAATTTTAGAAAGCAGCGCACCAAACTACTGCACCAAAAATACCTCTTATCGAACGTCCGCATGAAATTGTTTAATTATTAATAACTAGATTGTTCCGGGGCGCCGTGGCGCCTTCGGCGCCCACTTCTTTTAGGGCGCCTACGGCGCCCACCTTATTCATAAGCAAAAATTAAACTTGCTGAAATGTTCACAAAGTATTTTTATAGGGGCCGTCCATAAAGTACGCCACTTTTTTTGTCAAAACCCCAAGTAACTTATCCTTGTTTGATAAATACGAAATATTAAACTTCCTGAAATGTACACAAAGTATTTTATAATTATAAATCATCAAATCCTATTTTTACATCGTTCCCTTTTTCCAAAATTAAGATATAAGCTAAAGCAATGACGTCATATAATATATTTTTTACAGCGCGTCTTTAATTTGTAATTAATTTGCACACCTTTTGATGCACACCTTGTGTTAAATATAAGATCAACCAATGACGTCATATTAAATATTTTTACAGCGCTAATCACCACACGATTTTTTAAAACTGCTATAGACTGTTCTACATCATGAGCGTTCCACATCCAATGAGTGACTTGGGCTTTTATATTATATATAGTGTGGAGGGTGTTTAATGTTAATCTGGAAACCTAAATGATTATCCAATTTTTTTTAAAAAGCAGAGTGATGTGCCTTAGCGTTAGGCTACATAAGTGAGCGTAAATATATATATGATACTAGGTTGTGCTGCGGCGCCGTGGCGCCTGTGGTGCCCCCTTTTGTTTAAGCGCGCCTACGGCGCTCACCTTTTTCCAAAGTCCAACTAACTTGTCCTTGTATGATAAATACGTAATATTAAAATTTCTTAAATGTACACAAACTATTTTATAATAGTTTTTTTTATTTATTTTATTTTTTATGTCAAAAGCCCAAGTAACTTATCCTTGTATGATAAATACAAAATATTCCTGAAATGTACACAAAGTAAGAATATAATATAGGTTGTGCAGCAGCGCCCACTTTTATTTAGGGTGCCTACGGCGCCCACTTTGTTCAAAGGCCCAACAAACTTGTCTTTGTATGATAGATACGTAATATTAAACTACCTTAAATGTACACAAAGTAATTTAAAATTGAGGTTGTATTCCTGAAAATTAAACAAAGTATTTATATAATAATTTTTACAGCGCTAATTACCAAACGATTTTTTAACTAATTTTAGAAAGCAGCGCACCAAATTGCTGCACCAAAATATAACTATTTGAGTCAATCAGCACTGCTCACAACAATTTTTTTTTAAAAAGCAGAGTGATGTCCCTCAGCGTTAGGAATTAGTGATAGTTGAGCGTAAATATATAATACTAGGTTGTGCTGCGGCGCGGTGGCGCTTGCGGCGTCCACCCCTTTTTTAAGGGCACCTACGGCGCCAACCTTTTTCAAAAGCCCACTAACTTGTCCTTGTATAATAAATACTTAATATTAAAATTTCATAAATGTACACAAAGTATTTTATAAAGTTAAATTATTTTTAAATTAAAAAAAAATTATGTAAAAAACCCAAGTAAATTATCATTGTATGATAAATACGAAATATTCCTGAAATGTACACAAAGTATGTATATAATAGTAATTGTGCTGCGGCGCCCACTTTTATTTAGGGCGCCTACGGCGCCCACTTTTTTCAAAAGCCCAACAAACTTGTCCTTGTATGATAGATACGTAATATTAAACTACCTTAAATGTACACAAAGTAATTTAAAATAGAGGTTGCACTTATTTATTTTTGTTTGCTCAAAAGCCCAAGTAACTTATCCTTGTATGATAAATACGAAATATTCCTAAAAATTAAACAAAGCATTTATATAATAATTTTTACAGTGCTAATCACCACACAATTTTTAAACTAATTTTAGAAAGCAGCGCACCAAATTACTGCACCAAAAAATAACTATTTGAGTCAATCAGCACTGCTTACAACGCAAAATTTTAAAAAAGCAGAGTGATTTCCCTTAACGTTAGGCGGCAGTGATAATTGAGCACAATCTAGTATATAAATATATGATGATAATCCAAGTCACTGGATGTGGAACGCTGAGGAACGATGTACAACAGTCTATAGCAGTTTAAAAAACCGTGTGGTAAAAAAATATTATATGACGTCATTGTTTGGGCTTATATTTAATACAAGGTGTGCATCAAAAGGTGTGCAAATTAATTACAAATTAAAGACGCGCTGTAAAAAATATTATATGACGTCATTGGTTAGCTTATATCTTAATTTTGGAAAAGGGAATGATGTAAAAATGGGATTTGAGGATTTATAATTATAATATGCTTTGTGTACTTTTCAGGAAGTTTAATATTTCGTATTTATCAAACAAGGATAAGGTACTTGGGGTTTTGACAAAAAAAGTGGGCGCCTTAGGCGCCCTACAACCCCTATTATATTTTATACTAGCAGACCCGTCGTGCGTTGCAACGATCTCTTTAAAAATGAATAAATTGAAAGAAACCAAAGATTGGTATGTTTCAAAAGAATTATGCCATAAACCTTCGGGGAAGTGAGAAAAAAAAGTCCAAGTTTAATAGCAAACTGTTACATAAATTAATAATTAAAAACTTACAAAAGGAAAAACGATATTAAGAGGCCCAGCCAAAAAATGAGTGATAATTTAATTTTTTTATTGCCATTGTACTCAAGCTAAATTTCTCAATATCGTGTAAAATTGAATGGGGAATTAAATGTTACCGTGCAGTAAAAATGACATTTGGGGCCCCCAGCTCCGAGGGAATGGACATTAGGAGTTCAGTGCCCTATAGTAATATATTATAGGTTCTTAACTTTTTATATACTAACTTTAGTCAAAATCCATTTATTTTCTCATTATCTAACGCTTAAACTAATTTTAATATAGCTAATATAGTGAATAAAACTACATAAAGGGGCCCCGGGCTTTTTCGCTGCGAGATGTCAATTTCAAAAACCTTTACATTTTAATTCAGTTTCATCATGGATATATTTATCAAGATCGTTAAAAAGTGAATGGCAAAAATATCTTAAACATATATGAAAAAAGACATTTGGGGCCCTCCGTCACCGAAGAAAATGTCATTAGAAGTTCAAAAACCTTGAGTATTTTAATATGGGCTACCAAGTTTTTTATACAAAATTTGGTTAAGATCCAATCATTTACTCAGTAGCTAACGCATAAACTAATTTTTATATAGTTCGTATAAGCAAAAAACGACAGTAAGAGATAGAGGGTTCAGTTATTGCAAGAAATAAAGTGCGAAACACATGTTCATTTGAATAAATTTTAAAATGCATAAATTTATTTATATTTATCAATAATGGTAACATTTGACTGTGCGATAAAATATTAAACATACATTTTGGGCTCCCTGCCCCAAGGAAAAGAAAATTACGAGTTCAGTGCCCTATAGTAATAAAATATAGACCCTCGAGTTTTTATATAATAAGATGGGTCAAGACCCATTAACTTTTTCAGAATTTTACGCTAATACTAATTTTTATACAGCTAATATAAGGGAATAAACGAAATTTAGGGGTCCCTGGCCCCATTCGGTGAAAGATTTCAATTTAAAAAATGATGTTCACTTTAATTCAGTTTCCTCATAGATATATTCCTTAAGATCGTGAAAAATTAAATGGGGAAAACTATCTCAAACATATACGAAGAAAAGACATTTGGTGCCCCAGGCCCCGAAGGAATGGAAATTTGAATTTCTGTGCCCTATAGTATTTTAATATCGGCTACCAAGTTTTTGTATACAAATGTTGGTTAAGGTCCATTCATTTACTCGGTAGCTAACGCATAAACTTATTTTTATATACCTCATAATAGCAAAAAACTACATTATGGGCCCCAGGGCCTAATTATCGCAAGAAATAAAGTGCAAAAGACATTTTAATTTGAATAAATTTCAAAATACATACATTTATTTATATGTCTCAATATTGAATGAACGATAAAATATTGAACATACATTTTGGGCCCCCTGCCCCAAGGGAATGAAAATTAGGAGTTCAGTGCCCTATAGTAATAAAATATAGACCCTTATGTTTTTATATATTAAGATGGGTCAAGATCCATTAATTTTCTCAGTATTTAACACGAATACTAATTTTTATACAGCTAAAATAAGGGAAAAAACGACATTTAGGGGCCCCTTTAGTGAAAGGTGTCAATTTCAAAAACCTGTTCATTTAATTCAGTTTCCTCTTAGATATATTCCTCAAGATCGTGAAAAATTGAATGGGGAAAAATATCTTAAACATATACGAAGAAAAGACATTTGGGGCCCCCGGCACCGAATATATTGACATTAGAAGTTTAGAAACCTTAATTATGTCAATATGGGCTACTAAATTTTTGTATGCAAATTTTGGTTAAGATGCATTCATTTACTCAGTAGCTAACGCAAAAACTAATTTTTATATAGCTCACATAAGCAAAAAACGACATTAAGGGCCCCAGTGCAAGATATAAAGTTCAAAATACCTGTTCATTTCAATCTGTATAATAATGGATACATGTGTCATTAGTTGTCAATATTGTTAATAATTGAATGGTGAATAAAATCTTAAACGTTTAAGAAAAATAATTTTTTGGGCCCCCAGCCCCGAAGGAATGACTATTAGGAGTTCAGTTCCCTTTAGTGTTTTAATATTGGCTATCAAATTTTTATATACAAAGTTTGGTTAAGATCAATCAATTTACACAGTAGCTAGCGCTGAATCTAAATTTTATATAGCTCATATAAGCAAAAAATGACATTATGGGTCCCCGGCGCCCCATGAGTGATAAATTTAGAAAAAAAGTTGCCAGTCTCCAAAAGTTTCATGATGATCGGATGAATGGTTTAGTCAGCTATAAAGGACATGCACACAGACATACATTGATTTATATATATATAGATTAACAAAAACGACATTAAGGGCCCCCGGGCCCAATCGGTGCAAGAGAATAACTTTAAAATACATGTTCATTTCAATCTGGATCATGATAGATATATAGTCAATGCTTTTCAAGATCGTGTAAATCATAACGGGAATAAAGTATTTAACGCTTACAAAAAAAAAGGATTTTGGGCCCCCGGCCCCGAAGGAACGGACATTAGGAGTTCAATGCCATATGGTACTTTAATATAGGCTATCAAGTTGTTATGTACCAAGTTTGGTCAAGATCCATTCATTTTCCAAGCAGCTAAGCCTTAAACTAATTTTTATATAGCTCATATAAGAAAAAATTCTCATCATGGGCCCCCGGCGCCCCATGAGTGTTAAATTGTGAAAAAAAGTAGCCTATTTCCATCCCGTGAGCGTACTCAAAAGTCTCCAAAAGTTTCATGGCGATCGGATGAATGGTTTAGTCAGCTAACGGGAATAAAGTATTTAACGCTTACAAAAAAAAAGACTTTGGGCCCCCGGCCCCGAAGGAACGGACATTAGGAGTTCAATGCCATATGATACTTTAATATAGGATATCAAGTTGTTATGTACCAAGTTTGGTCTAGATCCATTCATTTTCCAAGCAGCTAAGCCCTAAACTAATTTTTATAATGCACATATAAGAAACAATTCTCATTATGGGCCCCCGGCGCCCCATGAGTGTTAAATTTTGAAAAAAGTAGCCTATTTCAATCCCGGGAGCGTACTCAAAAGTCTCCAAAAGTTTCATGGCGACCGAATGAATGGTATAGTCAGCTAACGGGAATAAAGTATTTAACGCTTACAAAAATAAAGATTTTGGGCCCCCGGCCCCGAAGGAACGGACATTAGGAGTTCAATGCCATATGATACTTTAATATAGGATATCAAGTTGTTATGTACCAAGTTTGGTCTAGATCCATTCATTTTCCAAGCAGCTAAGCCCTAAACTAATTTTTATAATGCACATATAAGAAACAATTCTCATTATGGGCCCCCGGCGCCCCATGAGTGTTAAATTTTGAAAAAAGTAGCATATTTCAATCCCGGGAGCGTACTCAAAAGTCTCCAAAAGTTTCATGGCGACCGAATGAATGGTATAGTCAGCTATAAAGGACATGCACACAGACATACATTGATTTTTATATATATAGATTAACAAAAACGACATTAAGGGCCCCGGGCCCAATCGGTGCAAAAGAATAACTTTAAAATACCTATTCATTTCAATCTGGATCATGATAGATATATTAGTCCATGCTTTTCAAGATCGTGTAAATCATAACGGGAATAAAGTATTTAACGCTTACAAATTAAAAAAAAGGATTTTGGGCCCCCGGCCCCGAAGGAACGGACATTAGGAGTTCAATGCCATATGGTACTTTAATATAGGCTATCAAGTTGTTATGTACCAAGTTTGGTCAAGATCCATTAATTTTCCAAGCAGCTAAGCCTTAAACTAATTTTTATATAGCTCATATAAGAAAAAATTCTCATTATTTAGCCCCCGGCGCCCCATGAGTGTTACATTTTGAAAAAAAGTAGCCAATTTCCATCACGTGAGCGTACTCAAAAGTCTCCAAAAGTTTCATGGCGATCGGATGAATGGTTTAGTCAGCTAACGGGACTAACATATTTAACGCTTACAAAAATAAAGATTTTGGGCCCCCGGCCCCGAAGGAACGGACATTAGGAGTTCAATGCCATATGATACTTTAATATAGACTATCAAGTTGTTATGTACCAAGTTTGGTCAAGATCCATTCATTTTCCAAGCAGCTAAGCCCTAAACTAATTTTTATATAGCTCATATAAGAAAAAATTCTCATTATGGGCCCCCGGCGCCCCATGAGTGTTACATTTTGAAAAAAAGTAGCCTATTTCCATCACGGGAGCGTACTCAAAAGTCTCCAAAAGTTTCATGGCGATCGGATGAATGGTTTAGTCAGCTAACGGGAATAACAGTATTTAACGCTTACAAAAATAAAGATTTTGGGCCCCCGGCCCCGAAGGAACGGACATTAGGAGTTCAATGCCATATGATACTTTAATATAGGCTATCAAGTTGTTATGTACAAAGTTTGGTCAAGATTCATTCATTTTCCAAGCAGCTAAGCCCTAAACTAATTTTTATATAGCTCATATAAGAAAAAATTCTCATTATGGGCCCCCGGCGCCCCATGAGTGTTAAATTTTGAAAAAAGTAGCCTATTTCCATCCCGGGAGCGTACTCAAAAGTCTCCAAAAGTTTCATGGCGATCGGATGAATGGTTTAGTCAGCTAACGGGAATAAAGTATTTAACGCTTACAAAAATAAAGATTTTGGGCCCCCGGCCCCGAAGGAACGGACATTAGGAGTTCAATGCCATATGATACTTTAATATAGGCTATCAAGTTGTTATGTACCAAGTTTGGTCAAGATCCATTCATTTTCCAAGCAGCTAAGCCCTAAACTAATTTTTATATAGCTCATATAAGAAAAAATTCTCATTATGGGCCCCCGGCACCCCATGAGTGTTACATTTTGAAAAAAAGTAGCCTATTTCCATCCCGGGAGCGTACTCAAAAGTCTCCAAAAGTTTCATGGCGATCGGATGAATGGTTTAGTCAGCTAACGGGAATAAAGTATTTAACGCTTACCAAAAAAAGATTTTGGGCCCCCGGCCCCGAAGGAACGGACATTAGGAGTTCAATGCCATATGGTACTTTAATATAGGTTATCAAGTTGTTATGTACCAAGTTTGGTCAAGATTCATTCATTTTCCAAGCAGCTAAGCCCTAAACTAATTTTTATATAGCTCATATAAGAAAAAATTCTCATTATGGGACCCCCGGCGCCCCATGAGTGTTACATTTTGAAAAAAAGTAGCCAATTTCCATCACGTGAGCGTACTCAAAAGTCTCCAAAAGTTTCATGGCGATCGGATGAATGGTTTAGTCAGCTAACGGGAATAACAGTATTTAACGCTTACCAAAAAATAAAGATTTTGGGCCCCCGGCCCCGAAGGAACGGACATTAGGAGTTCAATGCCATATGGTACTTTAATATAGGCTATCAAGTTGTTATGTACCAAGTTTGGTCAAGATCCATTCATTTTCCAAGCAGCTAAGCCCTAAACTAATTTTTATATAGCTCATATAAGAAAAAAATTCTCATTATGGGCCCCCGGCGCCCCATGAGTGTTAAATTTTGAAAAAAGTAGCCTATTTCCATCCCGGGAGCGTACTCAAAAGTCTCCAAAAGTTTCATGGCGATCGGATGAATGGTTTAGTCAGCTAACGGGAATAAAGTATTTAACGCTTACAAAAATAAAGATTTTGGGCCCCCGGCCCCGAAGGAACGGACATTAGGAGTTCAATGCCATATGATACTTTAATATAGGCTATCAAGTTGTTATGTACCAAGTTTGGTCAAGATCCATTCATTTTCCAAGCAGCTAAGCCCTAAACTAATTTTTATATAGCTCATATAAGAAAAAATTCTCATTATGGGCCCCCGGCGCCCCATGAGTGTTAAATTTTGAAAAAAAGTAGCCTATTTCCATCCCGGGAGCGTACTCAAAAGTCTCCAAAAGTTTCATGTCGATCGGATGAATGGTTTAGTCAGCTAACGGGAATAAAGTATTTAACAATTACCAAAAAAAAGATTTTGGGCCCCCGGCCCCGAAGGAACGGACATTAGGAGTTCAATGCCATATGGTACTTTAATATAGGCTATCAAGTTGTTATGTACCAAGTTTGGTCAAGATCCATTAATTTTCCAAGCAGCTAAGCCTTAAACTAATTTTTATATAGCTCATATAAGAAAAAAATCTCATTATTTGGCCCCCGGCGCCCCATGAGTGTTAAATTTTGGAAAAAAGTAGCCAATTTCCATCCCGTGAGCGTACTCAAAAGTCTCCAAAAGTTTCATGGCGATCGAATGAATGGTTTAGTCAGCTAACTGGAATAACATATTTAACGCTTACAAAAATAAAGATTTTGGGCCCCCGGCCCCGAAGGAACGGACATTAGGAGTTCAATGCCATATGATACTTTAATATAGGCTATCAAGTTGTTATGTACCAAGTTTGGTCAAGATCCATTCATTTTCCAAGCAGCTAAGCCCTAAACTAATTTTTATATAGCTCATATAAGAAAAAATTCTCATTATGGGCCCCCGGCGCCCCATGAGTGTTACATTTTGAAAAAAGTAGCCTATTTCCATCCCGGGAGCGTACTCAAAAGTCTCCAAAAGTTTCATGGCGATCGGATGAATGGTTTAGTCAGCTAACGGGAATAAAGTATTTAACGCTTACAAAAATAAAGATTTTGGGCCCCCGGCCCCGAAGGAACGGACATTATGAGTTCAATGCCTTATGATACTTTAATATAGGCTATCAAGTTGTTATGTACCAAGTTTGGTCAAGATCCATTCATTTTCCAAGCAGCTAAGCCCTAAACTAATTTTTATATAGCTCATATTAGAAAAAATTCTCATTATGGGCCCCCGGCGCCCCATGAGTGTTAAATTTTGAAAAAAAGTAGCCTATTTCCATCCCGGGAGCGTACTCTAAAGTCTACAAAAGTTTCATGTCGATCGGATGAATGGTTTAGTCAGCTAACGGGAATAAAGTATTTAACAATTACCAAAAAAAAGATTTTGGGCCCCCGGCCCCGAAGGAACGGACATTAGGAGTTCAATGCCATATGGTACTTTAATATAGGTTATCAAGTTGTTATGTACCAAGTTTGGTCAAGATCCATTCATTTTCCAAGCAGCTAAGCCCTAAACTAATTTTTATAAAGCTCATATAAGAAAAAATTCTCATTATGGGCCCCCGGCGCCCCATGAGTGTTAAATTTTGAAAAAAAGTAGCCTATTTCCATCCCTGGAGCGTACTCAAAAGTCTACAAAAGTTTCATGGCTATCGGATGAATGGTTTAGTCAGCTATAAAAGACATGCATACATACATACTTTGATTTTTATATATATAGATGATTCTTGCCGACAATAATAACTAAATTTACAATTTCACTCCCACTTGTACAAAATTAACATAACTTATAGGTTTTCCGAAAGAGCTCTACCACCCTCGTCACTCGAAAATTTAATATATAATTACGAAACTGCATCGTAGCACAATTGTAAGTTATATAATATTTGTAACCGTGTCTATGTGATAAAGAACATGTGGCACTATCCCTTTAAAAGGCAAACGCTAAGTGACTCATAGAGCAAATAAACAAAATTATAAATGTACTTTCTAAAATACTTTTTAAAAAAAGGTTTTATTAAAATGATATAAAAAATGTGCACACCATATTTAGACGATATAGAAAGCTGGCCGCATAAAATAAAGTATTGTTATAAAGTAAATGTACTGGACCAAAATAACTCCTCCTTTTGACGTATGCATATTTGTTGCAACCGGGAAATATTATTTAACATTTTTTATGTCTCTATATTTTACGATTTATATTTATAGTTTATAAGCAATGTGTATAATTTCAAGAAGGAATCTTTTTTTTGTTCCCTATTTCGGATAAGGCATCATATTTTGTAAATTATATTCAATGCACACACACACACCAGATTTTATATCTGAAAAATAAAATAAAAATGAAAACAAAAAAGATTCAACCGTCTGTTAATAAGCGCATCTTAAAAATGATTAAAAGGCAATTTTAGTAATGGCCTATGCTATTCAAAGGAATCAACATAAAAACTTATTCTATTCGCAATTCATATTAATTAAGCGTTTTCAGGATCACTTCATTAAATTTAGTGAACTTTTGTTAATACGTTCGGTAGCGAAAGTTTATAATGTATAGTGTATATAAAGCTTAAGTAAACAGTTTTAAAGTGTAAGTTTATTTGACATAGGCCATCACTTTCAACATAAAATAAACTCGCTACATCTATGGTTTTTAATTAAATGTCGAGTTATGAATTAAAATTTAAAAAATCCCAATTATATTCATTGCATGTAAAATATTAATACAATGCATCGTGAAATTAATTGAAATAAAATAATTTAAACGCATATGTAATATATAAAGCTCAGTTGATATATTTTTTGTTTGTTTGTATCCATTAAAAAAAGGCCACTGCTTTGTTGACATTTTTCCAAAAGATCTCTGCCACTGTCGTCACTAAAAAAGCTTTTATATATTTACTAGTTTGTGCTGCGGCGCCGTGGCGCCTGCGGCGCCCACCTTTTTCAAAAGCCCAACTAACTTGTCCTTGTATGATAAATACGTAATATTAAACTTTCTTAAATGTACAAAAAGTATTTTATGTTTTTATTTAAATATTTTTTTTTAAAAATATATTTTTTTTATGTCAAAAGCCCAAGTAACTTATCCTTGTATGATAAACACGAAACATTCCTGAAAATTAAACAAAGCATTTATATAATAATTTTTACAGTGCTAATCACCACACGATTTTTAAACTAATTTTAGAAAGCAGTGCACCAAATTACTGCCCCCAAAAATAACTATTTGAGTCAATCAGCACTGCTTACAACGCAAAATTTAAAAAAAGCAGAGTGATGTCCCTTGGCGTTAGGCGTCAGTGATAATTGAGCGTAAATATATATATTTATGACACTGCATCGTAACACAATTGTAATTAATACAATATTTGCAAGAGCGTCTATAAGATACAGATAATAAAGATAAATAAAGAAATTAGGCTATATTCCTATTTTTTTTAAAACAAACAAAACAATTCAATTTTATTTTAAAAACGCATGTGAAACCATGACAATAATCGATTTTAAAAATGGCCTATGTTAATCCATCATCAAAGGAATGAACATAATATATTCAATTTGCAATACAAAATAATTAAGCGTTTTCATGATCAATTTATTTAATTTAATCTATGTATGTTAATAGGTCCGGTAGCCTAAGTTTAAATGGTATAAGTGTATAGGTTATGTAAAAGACAATATCTTATCTTATCTGTTTATAGACGCTCCTTCTATACAGAAGATTATTGCGTCCTACGCTTATCTATGGTTTGTGTTTAGGTCTGCATTTTTATTAGAGACTAGCAGACCCGTCGTGCGTTGCAACGATCTCTTTAAAAATGAATAAATTGAAAGAAACCAAAGATTGGTATTTTTTAAAAGAATTATGCCATAAACCTTCGGGGAAGTGAGAAAAAAAAGTCCAAGTTTAATAGCAAACTGTTACATAAATTAATAATTAAAAACTTACAAAAGGAAAAACGATATTAAGAGGCCCAGCCAAAAAATGAGTGATAATTTAATTTTTTTTATTGCCATTGTACTCAAGCTAAATTTCTCAATATCGTGTAAAATTGAATGGGGAATTAAATTGTTACCGTGCAGTAAAAATGACATTTGGGGCCCCCAGCTCCGAGGGAATGGAGATTAGGAGTCAGTTGTTGAGCCTTCTCGTCCATGAGGGGCATCCACCGATCATCGTCGGCGTCTGCGATTCCTCCAAGGGCATAGGCCACCTACGAGAGACCTCCAGGCATCTCTATCCTGGGCCAGCTTCTCCAGGATCTTCCATTCATGGCCAATTCTCTTGATGTCTGCCTCCAATTCTCGGCGCCACGTGTTTCTTGGGCGGCCTCTTTTCCGCTTACCCTGTGGGTTCCATTTCAGGGCTTGCTTTGTTGTGTTAGGAGCAGGTTTTCTTAGTGTATGACCAATCCACCTCCACCGTTTCTGGAGAATCTCTTCCTCAATGGGCTTCTGTTTTGTCCGCTGCCACAGTTCCTGGTTGCTGATTTTGTCTGGCCAGTGAATTCTGAGAATCCTTCTTAAACAGTTGTTGATGAAGGACTGGATTCTGGTCAAGTTTACGGCCGTTGTTCTCCATGTCTCGGCTCCATATAGCAGCACAGGTTTTACCATAGCGTTAAAAATCCTTACTTTTAACTTGCTGTCTAAGTTGTTAGAGACCCAAACATTCTTGAGTTGCTGGAAGGCTGCTCTTGCTTTTCCGATCCTTATTTTGACGTCCGCATCTGTACCACCTTGTTTATCTACCACGCTGCCAAGGTAAACAAAACTGTCCACCTCCTCAAGGGCTTCTCCTTCAAGCATAATCGGTGATGTACTGGTGGCATTAACCTTGAGGATTTTACTCTTCCCTTTGTGAATGTTGAGACCCATGCTAGCAGAAGTGGCTGCGACAATGTTTGTTTTCTCCTGCATCTGTTGTTGGGTATGTGCAAGAAGGGCAAGATCATCAGCAAAGTCAAGATCATCCAGTTGATCCCACAAGGTCCATTGGATGCCATTCCTTTTCTGCTGTGTAGATGTTTTCATCACCCAGTCAATGGCTAACAGGAGGAGGAATGGTGACAGCAAGCAACCTTGTCTCACACCAGTCTTCACCTGGAACGCATCTGTCACCTGCTGGCCATGGATAACTCGGCAGTTTATCCCTTCGTACATGTTTCTGATTATATCCGTAATCTTCTGTGGCACCCCGTAATGCCTTAGCAATCTCCACAGGTAAA